>CAIGQQ010040406.1:4077367-4090997 GCA_903798035.1 Danio albolineatus | reverse complement strand
TTGTTTATGTAGTGATGGCTAAGACAGGTTATGATTATTTGTTTATGCCAAGTAGTGATGACGAAGACAAGCTGATCATTTGTTCGTCAAGTTGATGACAAACACAGGTTATGATGTAATTATGTCAAGTTGTCATGACAAAGGCATCTCAAACAATGCCATGTTTGCATTAAAAATTGCATAACTGAGCAAATTACACCTAACGACAGTTGTCATAAGCATGCACAAAATCTCCTTTATATTTATGATGTGTCATATCATGATTATAAAGGTTTCCTGACAGTATCATGAACGCCTCCAAGTAAATTGTGACCCAAGAAACTGACCTGACCGAAGAAATTACAACCGCTGAATGAAAGATAGTATGTCCTTCGCATGTAAATCTGTCACAGTGAACTGACACTTTTACATCTGCTGAGACTGTAAAAAGAGACAACAGACAGATTTCCATCAGGAATCGGCCTCCTGAAACCTGCTCAACACACACACAAACAAACAAGCAAAATGACGTCTGGGCCCACGGTGGTGATTTCTAAAGCGGTGGCGACAATTAAAATGAAAATGGCTCTGCTGTTCTTCTGCGTATTTCTCATTTATGAATATTTAAGCCGTGAAGAGTTGATTTGAGACTGCGAAACACGCGCTCTGGTCCTGAAACACGACTGCTGAGAGCAAGAACAAATCAAATCAAGTGCTTTATGCAGGAATGTGCATTGATTTAAATGCTGTGGTTAATTCTTCAGGAGGGCAGAATGACCAAAATACCCAGATTAAAGCATTACAGTCTTCAAATCCCTCCCCACCACAGTTGTTTCATTAAAGAAAAATGATTAAAGAACTTAAGCACTTTAAAAGGTGTGCAGAGGATTTAAATGGGACACACTCACTAATAAGACAGCATTTAAAAACCTCAAACAATGTCAATGCTTTCTGAAAAGTAAGTTCTAATTGAAGGCAGCATTATTTGCTATAACAAGCTCAGAAACACAAAGAAATATTAAAAAATAGTTCATGAGCAATTTATTTATTTAATGGCTCACACTTTATTTTGATGGTCCGTTTGTTGAATTTAAGTTACATTGCAACTAATTCTCATTAGCTTATAAGTAGACTGTTAGGTTGGGGTTAGGGTTATGGTTAGTGTAAGTTGACATGTACTTGCAAAGTTTCTTATAGTCAGTTAAATGTCTGTTGAATGTCAGTGTCAACAGATATTAAGTAGACAGTCTACTAATACTCAAATGGAAAATCAAAATAAAGTGTTACCAATAATAGCAATAGCATGTGATAGAAGGAATATTTTCCATATTAAGAGGAGTATTTGTCCTAACCAACACCTCGAATTGATATATTAGATATGGCTTCTACGGAAAACTGACAATGATCACCTCAGGTACACCTCATGTGCTTTATTCAGTGTTAAATGCTAACAATGTGGTTTGAATGGCATTTTACGTTACATTTATTGCCATATGCTGAGAGCAGCAGCAGTTCATCTCAGAGCTTGAAAATAAAATAAATTTAAAAAATTCCTTTTTCTTGGGAGTGCAGTGAGTGCACTATTCTGTGCTTCTGAATGGCTGTATATAAATGTCTGTCGTGTTTCGTCTGGTGCAAACAGCTAAAATGCTTATCACAGCAAATCTCGTCACGAAGCGTGTTGCTAGGACACAGGGTTACAGTGTGACCTGCTCACCTAATGTTTATGTTCGTAATATTTATATCATTTGCTAATTAATAACCTCATGTGGAACTCTGAATCTGCTCTCATTTCGGAGTCTGCTACTGTCCACCGGAGGTCGCATTTCAGTCACGGATGCATGCTTTGCAAGTCTTTCTGAATGATTGAATGAAATACGCTGTTTCCCACCAAGGCAACCCGGTGTGCTGAAATATAATTGGCTAAACTGACATTGGACAGGTTAAAGGGTCACAAAACACCAAAACACACGTGTTGAGCTGTTGACAGTCATATATGTGTCCCACGCTGCTATAAACACTATTAGGACACATATCTCACTAAAGAGTGAAAATTGGTTGTTTTTGCGTTATTTCAAGCAAATTCGTTCTTCCGGTTTGAAACTAATTTAAGCTGCGTCACGCCGATGAGATCCATGCGTGTATTCCAGCGTGGAGAGTGGATGTCTGTACCGGCGAGTGCATCATGACATCTCTGAGCATGCGGCATTAATTCATGAGAAAGACTTGGTTCAAACCAATCAGTGCGCTCTATTGTGTATGCGTATTGTTTGTACCTGTTGCAGTGTCCAGACGGCAGAGAGACGCCGTGTTGTGTTGCCAAAGCAAGTGGAAGAAGAATTGTTTTGAGACAAAGGTCGCCAGTGTTGTGTTTATGTGCTGCAACAAAGGTTTTGTTTACATTTCCGCCATGAGAGCGCAGCTGGACTCACACGCGCGCAGCAGAAATGCGTCTGTGAGAAACTCTTTTTTTTTTTTTTTTTTTTTTTTTTTTTTCACCCAAGAGCTTTCCGCATCTGGAAATGGTGAAATCGGGATTTGCCGCTTGCTGAGACACCACGCTGAGACAGGGGGGTTTCGTGGCCCTTTAAATGACCAAAACAAAGACAGCGTTCCGGCACTTCAGCATTGTTTTTCAGATGAACAAGAATGCTCAGCATGTTTTTTAAATATCTGCAAACATATTATGGTATTTTTATGCTTAGAAGAGTCAAAAACTGACATACGGCACCTTTAAAGACTAAAAGGTACTGCACTGTAAGGTCACAATATGGTAAAGGTGTTTTCCCATGTTTAATGGGATTTATTGATCCACAGCTGGACTCACTCAGAGGATCAATACAAATGTGCTGATGGCCAATAATGTCACAAACACCACCGTTACAAACACTACTGATGGTCAGTCAAGTCAAACACTGCCAGATTTGTCACAATAGTTTACATTTTAGGCAAGGAAATTAAATAATAATTAAATGATTGCATGGTGGCTGTGAGGGTTGCACTGTCACCTCACAGCATGAAGGTCGCTGGTTCAAGCCTCGGCTGGGTCAGTTGGCATTCCTGTTCCCGAAAGGAACCCACGCGAACACAGGAAGACCATGCAAACTCCACACAGAAATGGCAACTGACCCAGCCGAGGCTCAAACCAGCGACCTTCTTGCTGTGAGGCGACAGCACTACCTACTGCGCCACCGTGTCGCCAATATTAGACAACATCAGCACAAAAATCTGACAGCGAACACGCTTGTAATGAGCATGGGGTGTCACTCGTGCGCTCAGACAACAGATCACACACACTTTGCTCTAATTAGATGCTTCTGGTGGCACATTTGGCTGCTGTACATGCAGAGCATCTCAATTCTCCGAATAAATCAAACTCTAATAACCCCGCAACGCTGGAGCTGCATCAGCCTCCGCGAGCAGAAAGATGATTCAGCGACTCTACAGACGAGAGAACGTCTCTGCGTACAGAAAAACACATCATCGCAGCCGCAGAGCTCGGCTGGAGATCTCCCTGCATTTCTGTCCTTCTGGTTCTCTCATTCTCTCCTGCAGAGGAAGACGCGGTGCTGCAGCTGTTGCTCAAACTTCGGCTCAGTGAACATTCTGAAGCAATCACTAAAACTGCGTAGTAAATGCAACTTGTCCTAAATCATTTGTGTCTGAGATTACTCAAATTATTAGATTAGATTAGATTAGATTCAACTTTATTGTCATTACACATGTACAAGTACAAAGCAACGAAATGCAGTTTAGGTATAACCAGAAGTGCAATAGCAGCAAGTGCAGAATACAGGTATAAATTATAAGGTGCAGTTATAGAAAAACTATGGTGATATTTACAGATGGATGTACTATGAACATTATATACAGGTTGACTTGGTTATGAGCCCAGATTTACAATAAATGATTGTACGTACAGGTTGATATTAATAATAAGAGTGCAGATAGATAAACAATTACAAATGTATGTGTACAGTGGGTGTGTACATAATTACAAATGCACATGTACAGTGGGTGTGTACAGTTCAAATAAATGAATCAGTGCAATGCAGGTTGCTTATTAATAATCAAATGTGCAGATAAACATAATTACAAATGTATATGTACAGTGAGTATGTACAGTTCACATAAATGAATCAGTGCAGTGTAGGTTGCTTATTAATAATCAAAAGTGTGCAGATAAACATAATTACAGATGTCTATGTACAGTGGGTGCGTACAGTTCAGATAAGTGAATCAGTGCAATGATAAGTGAATCAGTGCAATGAATAGGTGCAATTTTTAAATGTGCAAATGTTCAGTAGTGCAGTGACTGTGAGGAGTATAAGTTATGAGG
Organism: Danio albolineatus; assembly: GCA_903798035.1. Classification (NCBI taxonomy): domain Eukaryota; kingdom Metazoa; phylum Chordata; class Actinopteri; order Cypriniformes; family Danionidae; genus Danio; species Danio albolineatus. The sequence continues at coordinate 4,086,679 of CAIGQQ010040406.1, read as the reverse complement.
AGAGTGGGGGGTGTGTGTGGGGGTCAGAAGAGTCAGTGGGGGGCAGAGTTCAAAAGGGAGACAGCTCTGGGGAAAAAGCTGTTCCTCAGTCTGCTGGTTTTAGTCCGAGGAAGCCTGAAGCGCCTGCCGGAAGGCAGGAGAGAAAACAGTCTGTGAGCAGGGTGAGAGGAGTCCTTAAGAACACTGCGAGCTCGGCGCAGACTGTGTTTTTCCTGGATGTTTTTTATAGCAGGAAGTGGAGTCCCTGTGATGCGTTGGGCAGTTTTCACCACCCGCTGCAGGGCCTTGCGCTCAGCAACAGAGCAGCTTCCATACCAGACTGTAACACAGTTGGTCAGGATGCTCTCTATTGTGCAGCGGTAGAAGTTCACCAGGACGGCTGATGACAGCTGGTTCTTCTTAAGTTGCCTTAAGAAAAATAGGCGCTGGTGAGCCTTCACCAATTATTACTTATCAATCAGAATCAGAATCGGTTTTATTGCCAAGTGTGCTTTACACACACAATGCATTTCTTTTGGCTAGAGAAGCTTCCAGTGTACATAAAGAGACAAGCGACAACACGAAAATAAATATGAGAAAAGACAACAAACATTACACAGAGATGCAATTAGATAAAGACAGAGGTGCAATTAGACAAAAGAGCTCTGGATGATGACTTTTACGTACAGATTTGTAATAAATTTAAGTTATAAGGTGCTGTGTACAAATGCGTATGAGAAAGTATTGCATTATATATTGTTATAAGGTGCTGTGTACTTCAAGTTATATCAAGTTATCAAGGATATACAGTTGAAGTCAGAATTGTTGTTTTTTTCCCCACAATTTCTGTTTAATAAGAACACATTTTTACACATAATAGTTTTAATAACTCATTTCAAATCACTGATTTCTTTTATCTTTGTCATGATGACAGTAAATAATATTTGACTATATATTTTACTAGTTTTGAGCCTAAAGTGACATTTAAAGCTGCTGTGTAAGTTTTTGACTCTTCTAAAGCATAAAAATACCATACTATGTTTGCAGATATTTCAGAAACATGCTGAACATTCTTGTTTATCTGAAAACCAATGCTGAAGTCAGATATTCTGCTTTGAAAATGTGTTTTCCGTGCCGGAACGCCGTCTTTCTTTTGGTCATTTTAACCTGTCCAATGTCAGTTTAGTCAATTATATTTCAGCACCCCGGGTTGCCTTGCTGGAAAACAGCATATTTCATTCATTCATTCATTCATTCATTCATTCATTCATTCAGAAAGGCTCTCAAAGCATGAATCAGTGACCAAAATGTGACAGTAGAAGCCTCCGAAATGTGACAGATTCAGTTCCACATGAGGTTATTAATTAACAAATAATATAAATATTACGAGCGTAAACATTAGGTGAACAGGTTTCACTGAAACCGTGTCCCAACAACATGCTTTATATACTGCATATATATATATATATGTGTGTGTGTGTGTGTGTGTGTGTGTGTGTGTGTGTGTGTTTGTGTGTGTGTGTGTGTGTATAGGGTATATATATAAAAAGCTTTTATTCTAGGCGAAATAAAACAAAGACTTTCTCCAGAAGAAAAAAATATTATAGGAAATACTGTGAAAAATTCCTTGCTCTGATGAACATCAAAAAGAAAAATAAATTTCACAGGAGGGCGAATCATTTTGACTTCAATTGTATGTGAAGTGATGAATAAAAGAGAAAAATGCATTGATTAGCATAGCAGCAACAATAAATTCCAATTGGTTCTGAACTTCTTGTGTGCAAAAACACAAATCAGATCAGATTTGGGAGTTTTAAATCCAATGCATTTCATTCATTGGCCTAGTGCCTGATTTATCAGGAGTCCCCACAACGGAATGAACCGCCAACTATTCCAGCATATGTTTTATACAGCGGATGCCCTTCCAGTCACAACCCAGTACTGGGAAACACTCACAGACTCTCACATTCACACATACACTATCAATTTAGCTTATTCAACTCACCTATAGTGCATGTGGACTGTGGGGGAAACCGGAGCACCTGGAGGAAACCCACACAAACACAGGTAGAACATGCAAATTCCACACAGAAATGCCCAGCCGGGGCTCGAACCAGTGGCCTCCTTGCTGTGAGGAGACACAGTGCCCCCCTCAAATACAATAAATAATATTAATATAAATATAATATTTAGAAGAAAACCAAAAATCAATGGACACCAATGGGATATTTCTAAATCTGATCACACAAAACCAAAGAGAAAAACACACACAAACAGACCTGATTTACACTCAAGCACATAAACCCAAACCTTCAAACAAAATAATCATTATAATCCCCAAAATCTGCTACAAATGTGACGCAATTATGGTAGTTTAATTGTCTAAGATTTAATTCAGCGCTCATTGATTTAAGCCTCGTGAAATGGAGATCCCTTCAATACCGTGGCCTTGAATAAAGCACTTCAACTCAGGATGCATCCTGGCAATGATTTTCCTTCAATGTAAATCTATGCTTTATGGATTTTACAACCCGTTTTATCTTCTGGCAAGCGGAAAAATCACAAGGCTGATTACTTAAAGTAACAGCACATTCCTCCTCAACAAGCCACATGATTTAGGGAACCACTGATGTCTGTAAAAGCCAACACAGGCTCATTGAAAATGCATGCTTCAGTCTACATTTTGGTAAAACTGCAAAAATACCACATTATAACAAACATTTGACCGCAGTTTATAAGTATAATTAATGAATGAATGCAATTTATCAATACAAAACACAAACCCACATGAGATCACTAACTGTGAGTACACTCGGAAGGCGATAAGAGAGTCAACTTTTGCTCTGGCCGACCTGGCGACAACACTCTCCCGTCACAGCTCAGGCGGAAATTCGCTACATTGACCTCGTATCTAAAGAGGCCGCTGCAGCATATCAGCAAATCACTTACATTTCCACATAAAACATGCTTTATAGCGTGAAATTATTCCAGCATATGTTTTACACAGCAGATGCCCTTACAGCCTCCTCTGCACTTCAATAACCGTCTGGTTCGCCTCAGCAGCCAAATCTGACCTCCGTAGACTCCAGCGAATAGTCCGGACTGCTGAACGAATCACTGGCACTACCCTTCCTACACTTCAAGAACTGTACTCTTCCACAGTGAGTAAAAGGGCTCGCAATATCACCCTGGACGCCTCGCACCCAGCACACTTCCTGTTTGAACTGTTACCGTCTGGCCGGCGCTACAGAGCACCGAGCACAAGAACAGCCAGACACAGGAAAAGTTTCTTTCCTCAGGCCATCTACCTCATGAACAGTTAATATTTTCCTATTGTGCAATAAACGTGCAATACTTTCTCATACGCACTTGTACACAGCACCTTATAACAATATACAATGCAATAATTCTTACGCATATATACACAGCACCTTATAACCTGTATATTTATAGCAAATCAGTACATACATTTCAACATCCAGATCTTTTGGACTGACTGCATCTCTGTTTAATGTCTATCCTCTCATATTTATTCTGTGTTGTCACTTGTCACTTTATGTACACTGGAAGCTTCTGTAGCCAAAGCAAATTCCTTGTGTGTGAAGCACACTTGGCAATAAAACTGATTCTGAAAATGTTGCACACTATTTATCAAATTCAACTACGGAAGATCAAGTTGTTGCGTGTGGTGTGGGTTTGCTCCACTAATTCAACACGTGTCTGTCTCTGAAATATTCTAAAGCAGCAATACGGTTTTGTACTGTCCGAATCCTTGGCATGAGATTCACGCTTTTTTTAAAAGAAAAACCATATATACAACATTAATGCACATCAGAAAGGCTGCTTTCATACCTGTGGATCGACTCTTTTGTTCTGACACAGGGATTAAAATTGTTAAATTGTTGCTCTTTGTTCTTGGTGCGGTTCGCTTTCACACGGCAAAGTTTCTAAACAGACCAAAAGAGCTAAAACAAGTCTCGTGTGAGTAAACTCTCCTCCTATTGGTCAGAGTTTCACGGTTTATTATGCAGAGTCTTGCTCAGCTGTGATGCCTCCTCATTTTAATTTGACGATGAGCAATAAGACATAAGAAAAAAGCTGCACTTTCATTTTGAATGGTGACAACCACAGACATCGTCACCAGATATAAATCAGAGGTAAGACTTTCTCATACATAACAGTTGGCTTATGCATTATAGGCTTTACATTATAGAGATAAATAACAGATAAGACTGCTGTTCAGTCAACAGACAACAGATAAACAGCTCTCGTAAATAGTTAACATGCTTTCACTTTCGTATTTGACGTGAAACATACATTTACCGGTAGGAATGACATCCCGCCCTGCTCATAATTCTCTCTTCATATAGCCGTATATGCCTATTACATACCCATTATACACTGTGATATAATAATAATAATAATAATAATAATAATAATAATAATAATAATAATAATAATAATAATAATAATTCCTTACATTTATATAGCGCTTTTCTAGACACTCAAAGCACTTTACATTAATGGGGGGGGGGGTCTCCTCATCCACCACCAGTGTGTAGCATCCACCTAGATAACGTGACGGCAGCTATATTGCGCCAGACCGCACACCAGCTGATTGGTGGAGAGTAGACAGAGTGATGAAGCCAATTATGATATGGGGATTGGACAGAGGCCAGTGGGCAGATTTGGCCAGGATGCCAGGCTTAAACCCCTACTCGTTTTTGAAGAACGCCCTGGGATTTTAATGGCCACAGAGAGTCAGGACCTCGGTTTAACATCTCATCCAAAAGACGGCACTCACTGAGCAGTATAGAGTCCCCTTCACTATACTGGGGTGTTAGGACCCACACAGAACGCAGGTTGAGCGCCCCCTGTTGGCCTCACTAACACCACTTCCGGCAGCAACCTAGCTTTCTCATGTGTTCTCCCATCCAGGTACTGATATAGCCTGGTTTTAATTGTTTTGCTTTCTCACTACAATCAATCTGCTCCAGAGTTTGTTTCAATTGAGCCGAGACCACCTCATTCAGGCGATCTCAGACCGATTGATTTGATGCGGATCCAAGCATGACTGTTGGATTCACATATGCGAAATGCAGCGCGCTAACTGGGGAAACCCTAAACAAAAGAGTAGGTGTGAAAGTATCCTTACTCGGCCAATGAGTGATGTGGATTTTGTCACATGACCGCATTTTGGGTTTTTTTTCGAACCAAAGCAATCTGTGTGGTGTGAAAAAGACCCAAAATGGCAGAAACATTCTACAATGTATTAGTTGTTGCCCTCAGTCCGGACCAAATGAACCGAACCACAGATGTGAAAGCACCCTAAGAAAAGCATTTTTTTGCACTGCAGGATTAAATCCAAAATCTGCAGAAAATCATAGTCTCCAGTCATGTGAGGAATACACAACATCAGTGATCTTTCTCTTAATAGGCAAGCACATTACTCTCCACCTGTCATCTTTATGACTATTGTGACAGATTGTATAATCCAGTCTGAAGGAAGAAATGTGTCTGGAACGTCTGATTATTTGCTGACTCTTGACAGAGAGTGTTGGAGTAAAGTGCAGGGATTACACCAGTGATAAGCATATAATCCAACACTCCTACAGGGAGTCATTTACCAGATCAAGCGTTTACGAGGCGAGTCCTGCCGCGTGTGTCTGCATTAAACATGCAGACGGAGAAAAGCAGCGGTGAGCACGTCCTCTCTTCTGTTACAGCTTTAATTCAACAGATGAAGGTGGAGATTAAAGGTCAGCTGATGTTTTTTGATTTAAATATATTTTCATGTAATAAGTTGCTACAAAAAAAAAATCTGACTTATTCTGATGATTTTCACCTGCTTGAAGTTCAACGTAAACCGCAAGTTGCTGAAATTTTTTATCAAGTCTGTTGATGTGCTTCAAATGAAACTGATTATTAAGTAGGGGGCGGGGCTTTCGTTTCGCGCATCATTCCCTTGTAGCAAACTAACAGCAAGAGGGGCGTGGCCATTGCTTAATTTGTGAATTACGAGGTCGCGGAACAGATAGGGGTAACATCCGGCATGTTACCCGAGGAGGGAAAGGTGGTACGGACGAAATTGAAGACCAGGGGGAGGGGCTGGGGTTTGGGCTGGAGTGTCGTGGACGAAAGTGAAGAGGGGTTAGGGAGTCGCAGAAGAAAGTAAAGAGCGGGCGGGGATGGTGCGTGTGAGATTTCAGAGATGCCGGATCTGGCTTATTCCTGTAATGATATAACAGAGAGACCCAATTGCGAGAGTAAAATATGAAATGTTTAATGTCAGACTGGAATCAAACAAGGCTCAAAAAACAGAGTTCGTGAATGAGGCGGTGGAGAATACAAGAGGTATCTTCTCGTGGAAACGATGCAGCTAAACAGCTGAGGGAAACTTCACACAGTAGACCAGGAAGTAGCAGTCACAGACGAAACTCATAGTCGATCACATGAGACAAAGTTCAGGAAGCAGGTAATAGCCATAGGAGATAAATTCCACAACGGAATGAGATTCACAGCAACTCACCACCAACATTAACACGTAGGGAGCCTGAGAGACACAAACACAAGTTGAACAACGGACTGACAAAGAGAGACGTGGACGCTGGGTATAAATAGCCGAGATAACACAAAACAGCTGCTGCGTGCTAATCAGCCAGCTGAGCGATTCCCTCCACGTGACCACACAGCTGACGGGGTAAGCACACAGACAGCCACGCTATTCATACCCAAACAAACACACTCACACCAACACAGGTACACCCACACGCACACACATACACACAAAGACACACAGAAAGGAACACACAGATCCATGAACCGTGACAATTCCGGCAAAAATTAAGCACTGGGCGTAGCTTAGAATATTGTGGCTGAAGCATCACACTGACATCATCAGAGAAGGACCGCCCACTACAAACACAAAAGCAGACTTCAAACTTTTATTGACGACTACCAAAACAAAAAAAATTTCAGATCATTAACTTGCACTAAACAATTTTTGACCTACAGAAAAATGATGTGCGTCAGTAAAATAAACATTGTCATTTTTATTTCACAATGGCTTTAAAAGGAGAACTTCAAGCTAAGTAAACCACCATAAAACAACCCAATGCAGAGGAGATCACCCAGAAATCATTACCCACAATCAAGCAACCCCTCAGAATGCCCTAGCAACACTAACGCGAATCACCCAGAACTCCTTAGCAATACCTAGTCAACCACAGAGAGCACCATAGCAATGTAGAGGCAACCCCCAGAACTACTCACCCAGGCCAAGACAACCACACAGAATGCTCTAGTAACACCAATGCAATCACCCAGAACTCCTTAGCAACATCAACGCAATCACCCAGAACTCCTTGGCAACACCAATGCAATCACGCAGAATTCCTTAGCAACACATTGGCAACAACTCAGTGCACCAGAGCAACGCAAAGGCAAGCACCCAGAATGTCATAGCAACACCAAAGCAATCATCCAGAACTCCTTAGCAACACTTAGGCAAACACCCAGAGCACCATAGCTAGCAATGCAGTGCCACGTGCTAAGTGCCAAACTGCAGGTAAAGTCTACAAATTAATAATTTGGCAAATAATTAGATGACTGATGTCCATGTAAACAGTCACTGTCTTTCTCCCCCTGCGTCTGTGTGTGTGTGTTGCCTGTTTAAAAATGAGCGCGTGCACAAATGGAAACTCCCATCTTTATGCAAAACCTTCCCTCATTCCCTCCCCGGACACTCCCACCTAAACAGAGCTGGACACACCCACTTTCCTGAGCTTTTCCAGACTGTAGGTGTGAAAACACCCAGCGGAGCCAGGGGGGTTTCGTGGCCCTTTAAATAAACCAAAAAAAAAAAATGTAAATCATGAAAACCTGGGGCGCCACGGTGGCCTAGTGGTTAGCACGTTGGCATTTCTGTGTGAAGTTTGCATGTTCTCCCCGTGGTTGCGTGGGTTTCCTCCGGGTGCTCCGGTTTCCCCCACAGTCCAAAGACATGCGGTACAGGTGAATTGGGTAAGCTAAATTGTCCGTATGTGTGTGAGTGAGAATGTATGGATGTGTTTCCCAGAGATGGGTTGTGGCTGGAAGGGCATCCGCTGCGTAAAACAAATGCTGGATAAGTTGGCGGTTCATTCCGCTGTGGCGACCCCGGATTAATAAAGGGACTGAGCCGAAAAGAAAATGAATGAATGAATGAAAACCTGCAATCTGTTAAGTTAATTAACCTGCATATTTTTTTACAGTGTGTGTGTGTTTGTGTGTGCATGTGTGCATATAAAGATACACAACGCACTTTTATATTATACATGGACTTTTTATCTCTATTTATCGCTACTTATATCATACAGCCCATAATAAACTCACACACCTAATCATCTCCTTCACTCAGCAACAAATGAAAGTAACCAGGAACGACTGAGTAAATGAGCAAACTCATCCTTAAGGCGCTTATCTCAGCGTCTCCATAATTAATTGTAAGCAAGTGTTGAGAATTTCAATAGCATTGTGGGTTTATCAAGCGTGAATGTGCATGTCTGAGACAGCTTCATCATCTGCGGTCTGCAAGTAAACACTGGCTACTGGGAGAAATATCAAAGACGCCGCTAATCCCAGCATTAATTACAGATCTGAGATTCAGCCGTGTCAGCAGAAGCAGGTAATGAGGAATCAGCGCCTCTTTTTAACCCGCTCCGACCTTCAGCGGCTCGCAATTCATGGGTTTTGCTTTTATGAGATCTTGCTTTATAGTTGATATTTAATCCAGGCTTTCATCTGAGGCGACTTCTGGTGTGTTAATTTGAGGGACAGAGTCTTGGAGGACCCGAGGTTAAGTGCTTTGCTCATTTCCATTACTACAGTCTCTGGGTCAAACCGCTTTCTGATTAACATCGCAACCTTTGTGTTACAACAAAACAAACAAACCGCATGCTGAATATTAATTTAGAAGGTTCAGGGGGAATAATAATGATGATGATGATGATGATGATGATGATGATGATGATAATAATAATAATGATAATGATAATATTATTATTATTATTATTATTAATATTATTAATAATAATAATAATAATAATAATAATAATAATAATAATAGATATATAATAATAGTACTAATAATAATAATAATAATAATAATAATAATAATAATAATGATGATGATGATGATCATCATTATTATTATTATTATTATTATCATTATCATCATCATTATTATTATTATTATGATAATGATAATAATAATAATAATATTATTATTATTATTATTATTATTATTATTATTAATAATAATAATAATAATAATAATAATAATAATAATAGATA
>CAIGQQ010040406.1:4050494-4068686 GCA_903798035.1 Danio albolineatus | reverse complement strand
CCAAGGCTGCTAGTCGCCCACTGTATGGGTCAAAATACTGCAATTTTGAAGTGACGTTAAATAAGCCAACACTGCACCCTGCTGACATAATAAAACAACTACATGTATAGCATAATACACAATATCTAAAGTCCATCATTCGGCTGCCTTCTCTGGCATTACAAATAAATATTAACAGGCCCGTAGCCAGCAGGGGTTCAGGTGGTTCAAAAGACCCACCCCCATTGAAAAGGGTCCAGAATTGGCCCCATACATGAGCCCACTTGTTCTTTACTGCTCTGCTATCATAAGTTGTGGAAATAACCCATCGAAGGCTTTAAGACCTCACAGAATCTGACGTAAGTGAAGTCATCCTTCACTACTGACCTACGATATTGTTGTAAGTTACTTTTATTCGAAATCTTGGACTTTACTCTTGAAACAAAAAAGAAAAAAAAAAACAATGAAAAGCCCATATTAAAGTTCATTTTAATACTAATTTGGCTGTTGTTGTTGTTGTTGTTGTTGTTATCCATGACTTTTCAAATTTACGTTTTTAAAAGAGAGGCTAAAAATAAACTGTGAAGCTCTCCATTATGATGATGTTTAATTATATATTATTCAAATGGCCCAATTCTGACTGAGGAAAGTTGAATGTGCTGGCCATTTGTTGCTTGCCTAATAAAGACAATAGGCTACAATTTTATTCTAATGATATATGACGGAATAAATTAGCATTTTAAAAATAAGTGTTTTTTTTCCTGATTTCTTCTAAATTTTTAGCAAATATTTTTGGCACATCAAAAAGCGTGGTTCTGATGACCATCCGACAAGCTAATACAGCTAAAATGCTGCTTAAAATTTCACTAAATGGAGTATTTAATATAGAAAATAAGGGTGAATAACTGCAAATTAGTCCAGTTTTTGAGAAATAAGGGCCTGATCATACCTGTCAACACTCTTGTTGACAAAACTCCACACAGAAATGCGAACTGACCTAGCCGAGGCTCGAACCAGCGACCTTCTTGCTGTGAGGTGACAGTGTCAACCACTGAGCCACCGTGCCACCCAAATTGTATAATATTTATAATAATTTTATATAAACAACCAATAATTATTTTAAAATGTCTTAAATACATTGGTTTACTATAAACTTAGAAATGCTTCTACTATATTTGACACTTTAAAAAATGCTGGGCTATTTCAACCCAAATTGAGGTTTATTTGAGCTATGAATTGAATTATTCATTCATTCTCTTTTCGGGTTAGTCTCTTTATTAATCTGGGGTCGCCACAGCGGAATGAACCGCCAACTTATCCAGCATATGTTTTACACAGCGGATGCCCTTCCAGCTGCAACCCATCTCTGGGAAACATCCATACACACTCATTCACACACATACACTACGGATAATTTAGCCAACCCAATTCACATTTCAAATTATATTTTTTATTAGTCAATTATTAGATGGGCGCCACGGTGGCGTAGTGAGTAGCACGTTCACCTCACAGCAAGAAGGTCGCTGGTTCGAGCCCCGGCTGGGTCAGTTGGCATTTCTGTGTGGAGTTTGCATGTTCTCCCCGTGTTAGTGTGGGTTTCCTCCGGGTGCTCCGGTTTCCCCCACAAGTCCAAAGACATGCGGTACAGGTGAATTGGGTAGGCTAAATTGTCCGTAGTGTGTGAATGTGTGTGTATGGATGTTTCCCAGAGATGGGTTACGGCTGGAAGGGCATTCGCTGCGTAAAAAAATATGCTGGATAAGTTGGCGGTTGATTCCACTGTGGTGACCCCGGATTAATAAAGGGACTAAGCCGACAAGAAAATATATGAAAGAATTATTAGATGACAATGGTACGTTATATTCATATTCTGAGTTTTCTAAACAGCAAAATTTTGAACCCTCAGTAAAAAAAATACAACACAGTATTTAATGCCATTTGCAACGGTTTAAAAACTTTGTTGAAAAGAGTACAAACATTTAATTTGGATCCTACCAACAGACCAAACAGCCCAATCTCAAAAGAAGGGATATCAATAGTTGATGATAAATTTAATAATCCTATGATGCAGAATTTTTTAACCATAAAACAATTCCAGCTTCTTCTTTTAAATGGCTGAACACATATAACATAAATTGGGACATGACTTGGAATCTTCCACATAAATATTTGCTAACTAACAAAGTAAAAGAAATTACATATAAAATATTACATAGATGCTATCCTTGTAATCGCTTACTTAGTAAATATAAGCTAGATATTGATAAATGTACTTTTTGTGACTTAGAAGAAACCATTGCTCATCTTTTTTGTGAATGTACTTATGTGAAAGTATTTTGGACGGAACTATGTACCTATCTCTCAGAAGAGACAAATGTTGATGTTTGTTTAAATACTTTTGACATGTTTTTTTTTTTATTACAACTCTAAATCTTGCATTCAGTACATTGTTAATCTTTTTATTATAATGGGTAAGTTTTTTTATTCACAAGTGTAAATTTTTGGGAAACAAATCCAATTCTGGCTATTTTATTAATTGGTTATAAGTCATATATTTTGTCTTTAATGGGCATAAAAAAAACAAAAAGTCTTCTAAAAGTAAAAAATGGCTTTAAATGTATAACTTTATTTAATTTTCCCCCTGGTCTGTGTTTTTTTTAGAATTGCTTTATTTTATTTTTATTTTTTTCTTATTTTTTTCTTTCTTCTTAAAATGTATTTTGCAGATTGTAACTTCTCAACTTTTTCCTAATGTTCCACATCTCTGCAATCGATTGTTAACTGTTTTTGAAACCAATAAAAAATAAAATAAAAAAGACACCTCCACATTGAACTCTTCGCAACCTCTCTTCAGCGGTTTAAAAAGAGCACGACAAACGTCTGTGATTGGTCATTTCTGGCAGCGCGGAGAAAAGTAGCAGAACTTTTCTCATCGCTGGACTCATAATAACGCGAACTAAATCTGCTTTTTTTTTGCACGAAATTAAAAATCACACAATCTAAAAATCAAAGAATACATCCCAAACACAAATCCTAACTAAATAAACATCACATTATCCACGTGAGTATACTGTAAAAGGATACACAGAGCTTCCTATTGGTCCCTCATGCACGTGACATCATCCGATCCTCCTCTTCCCTTTCCGTGCGCGCCAGCAGCATTTCCCGCGAACTCTCAGCTCCACTACGACCGTAGGGCAGTTCAGAGTCTGCTGGAATGAAATAAACGAATTAATTTGAAACAATTAAAAGAAACATTGCAAGACGACATGGCGAAGCAAAGTTCCCTCTTTAACTTCTTCGCGAAGTCGCCTCCTCTCGCGGTGAAGGCCAAACCCAGCCCATCACCAGCAGAAGGAGACGCGGCTAGCAGATCCAACACCTCACCCAAAGAAGAAGCTAAAGTCAACAGCAAGAAAACACCTGCAAAACCGCTGTCAAAAACCCACGCTAAAGCCGGACATGCTAAGCTATTCGGGGAGAAAGCGGTCACTACAAAGGAAAGGTACAGGAACTTGCATTTGGACCGGTTACTATGGCAACACAAAGTCTATATAATATAAACTAGTAGCACAAGTTGATTCACAAAACACAGAAATGCTTATTTGGACATATAATGTGCTACTTTTGAGGTAATTCGTGAATAACTGCATTGTTTGTTAGCACTAATAGAAGAGTATTGATCATTTTAACCTCGTTTTGGACACTACGACGACGTTTTACTTTAATAATTTGACTTTAGTCCTTTTATATGCACTGTCAGATGTTTCATTATGAAAACTTACCGGTGGATCATGTGTTATATTTCACTCCACGTGCTACTTTCGCCTGTTTGAGCGTGTTTGGCGGGAGATTCCATGGAAGGGGGAGGATCTTTATTGGCGAAGTCTAGATGGGATACAGGTGCGGATACGCACATCAATATAGCATCATTTTTGTGACACTTTATGAAAAAAAAACTATATTTTTACAGTGTTGTGACGGTTGGGTTAAGGCTTAGGGTAGGGGTAGATGCTAAAAAAATGCAATTTATTGGGTAATTTAATAAATAACATTAATAATACTCTGTAAAACTTTTGTTTTAACATTACAGTGACCGTTTAGTTTTAGGATTTGGGTAGGGGTAGACATTAATAAAATACATTTAATAATAAAGTTAATAAATAATTTTCGTTAACTTCTCGCCGCAACCGTATCTGATCTAGAAACAACCGGCGTCGACCAATAGGAGTGTCCGTTACAAAATCTGCAAAACAATCAACCGTTACTACGGTAATGGTATCGTTACTTTAAAAACTCTTAAGTAATTTTACAATATTAGGTAAATATGAGGGGGAAACGAGTGTAAGTACACTTCTTGTTCGAATGTTGTGTAAATATAAATTTAATTATTCAATTATTAATGTTTTAGACCCTTTTAATACCGTGTATTTGATTCTCCAAAAACTAGTAACATATTATGGCATAAACTTAACATTTTTTAAAATTAGGGCTTTATATTATATTATTTGTGCTGAATTCTGTAAAATGTTTGTGATGTTAAAGTCCATTGCTGTACAGTGTATCAAATGTATTTATGCCAAATCTAAACATCATACTTATTCTTGCCTGTAATCAATTATATATATATAATATTATATAAAAATGTGATAATACTTTAAATGTGAAGAATGTATTGCTAAAAAGTAGGTTAAACTGAATGATTGTGGCAAATTATAGACCAGGGGTGCCCAAAGCTTTTCTTACAAAGGGCCAAAAACCAACCTTGATTTAGGCTAGTGGGCCAAAGATATAGTTTAGGCATGGGATGATAACCATTTTCAAGGTATACCGCGATATGGAAAAGTCTAGGTTTACATACCGCCAAAATTTTCTTCTATACGGTTCCTAAGGTATAAGTAAGATTTTTTATTTACATTTTTTTGTTTTTTTATAGGTGTAAATTGTAAAGACATTTGTGTTTTTGAAACAAATGAAGACAGCAGAAGTCAATGATTCACTTGGATTATTTAACCTGACATGTTTACTGCCCCAAAACACTTTAAATGTTTCTCAAAAATATATAGATTGTGTTCTAAGGAGAAAAAAGGTTTTGTTTTTTACCCAGACATTTAAACAGAATATATTTTAGAGCAGTAATCACAATACAGTGAAACCGTGATATTTTTTTATCCAAGGTTATCATACCGTCAGAATCTTATACTGGCCCATGCCTAATATAGTTGCCATGGAAAAATGTCCTAATTTATTTAATAATATTTCAAAATAAAAAAAAATTGCTTTATATAAACTAATACAGCAAAATTCTTTAACATTTAAAATGAACTAATTACAGTGAACACAAAAACAGTCTAATCTATTACAGAATGGCGTTACACTAGTTTTGCCTTGATTTATTCACCGATGTCTTCTGCATAGTCCTCTATCCTTCGAGTGACTGTATTCACATTTAAAAAAATCAATTGCATTTACAATTTAGTTGAAACTTTTAATTTCAGTTTGCTGTTTTTTGTAGCGCAGCAATAAAACAAACGAAAAAAAGGTCAAATCAAAGGTTACAATGAGCCAACTTTGGCCAGCAGGTCCTACTTTGGGCATCTCTTTTATAGACCTTTTTAATGTGAGGATGTCATTGGAAACAAGAAACTTGTAACAGGAGAAAATTCAATCATATCTTAACATTAAAACAGCAGTCATAACATTATTTATCAGCATGTGGATCTTTTAGGCTTCTTGGAAGCTATGGAAATTTAAACATTTTAAATAGGAAATGCATTAATACAATTTATTCCATGGTCTGGTGAAATACTTGATTCTGATTGGCTGGTGGGTGTGGTATATTTCGTTGAAACGCACAGGTAGTTCCAGTCAGTTTTGATCACAGTTGGAAATAAATGCGCTTCTCCCAAACATTTATAGTTACCATAGCAACTCACATGTGCTGTGCACGAAACCAACAAGGGCTGTTAATGGCGGACGGGAAATCCACAAAATTAGGAAAATACTCATAAACTATGCTCCGAATTCAAGTTTTGAGAGTTTTTCAAGCGAGAATGTAGTTATTTTAAAGTCAAATCGGCCGTTTGTGTGTATGAAAAGCGCGTCTTTAAAAATTTTGAAAGCTCCAGGCGGTCAGCGGCAGCTCAGCGAACGGCTCCCCCCAGAGGGAAGCTTCATGTCGGCCAGACCATCAAGACCCACGGCTGGATCTAATCTCCTGCATCTCTGTTGTTAAAACGGGATATATAATTAACCTTTGCTGTATCTAACAGTCAGTCTTTGGACATTTGAACCTATAATTTGTTCTGAGGTGTTTTTGACCGATCGCAAGTAAGTTTCATAATTAATTTATGACCGTAAATAATGTCATATCGCACTGATCCTGCGTGCTTGGCTGATTGCTTTTCTTTTAAAGAAGATAAATAAAGCAGAATGTTCTCCGACCTGTCCTGATATGTTTTTTCATTATGCAAACTTTACCTATATTTAACAGCAGAGATTTCTGACACGTATTTATTTGATATGGCACCTTTTATACGATTTGTATGTTTATTATGAAATATAAATCGCGGAAATTCTGCTATACTGTACAGTAGGTATGCCAGGTATGTAAAGGTAATGTTCAGGGGGAAAAAAAGCTATTATACAGATCCTCCCTCGTCACAGAAGTGGTAGAAAGACAAAAGAAACATGTGACTAGGGACTCGAAACACACTCCAGGTAAAATTAAATAAATAAAGCAGAATGTTCTCCTACTTTACCCGATATGTGTTTCTTTTCCTAAATTTCCCTCCATATTTAACAGCAGCGATTTCTAAAAATGGACCCTGGCTGCTTTCTCTTCATAATACGTATTCCTTAAGCGTAATTAATTGATATGGTTCTTTTTATAAGTATAATAATATTAATATTGTATGTTCATTATAAAAATGTAAATCGTAGCTCAGCTTTCGCAGTATTAATGTTAAGATATAAACAAACAGATCCTCCCTCATCCCCTCAGCACGCAGATGCGCGCGCTCTCTCTCTCTGTCTGCCTGTCAGTTTGTCACAGCTGATTCAGTGGAGGGACTAGAAAATCTAACAATTAAAAACGGACAAAAATTCGGACAAATATTGCCCAGCAAAGAGAAAACCTAGTTTAAATATAGGCCTACCTTGGCAACAGACCATGGAATAAGCGGGATAATCAACGGATTGCCGTGCGTTAAAGGATTTTAATGCACTTCGCGGAGGCGACCACACTCCGCTGCGCGTCGTGTGGTCCTTTGCCTCCACGTCGTGCATTAAAATCCTTTAACGCACGACAATCCGTTGATTATCCCTTACATATGTTATGGTTTACATCCCTCAAAATGATCTACAATGATTTTAGTAAATTGGGACTGCGCTTCAATTTTTTACATATCTATCTGAAATATGTATTGCAAGTCTTTTAATGTATTCAAATTATCCTTCTAAATGTGCCTGACAAAAAATGTACACTGAATGACATATACTTGTAGGTTGTCTTTGCAAATAGTGTCTCACAGAAATGATTGCTTTTCTTTAGGAAACAGTCACCTGTATTTAGTGCTGGCTCACTGGTATGGGCCAAGATGGAGGGGCATCCTTGGTGGCCCTGTATGGTTGTTCCTCAGCCTCTCAGTGGACAGCAGATGAGGGGTCGAGGCCGAGACCAAAGGCTTCATGTTCACTTTTTTGATGAACCACCAACCCGAGGATGGGTTAACACAAAATACATAAGAGAGTACCAAGGTGAGTAAATAATGTAACGGTTACATTGTTTTAAAGCACAGTTCACCCAAAAATGAACATTTCCTCACATTCAAGTGGTTTCTTTCTTTCTTCTGCTGAACAAAAAACTAGATATTGTGAAAAAACTGACATTCACAGGGCGGTAAACCAAAAATCAGGGCTCCCATGAGTGCTGGAAATCATTAAAATAGGTTGAACTTTAATGTAGTGTCTTCTAAGCATGGGGTGAAAACCGTTTTCAAGGTATACTGTGGTTTAGAAAAGCCAAGGGTTTAAAGAGCCCCTATTATACATTAAAAAGGGTCATATTTTGGTTTTGGGGGTCTCCAACAGCAGGCTGATATGCATGCATGGTCAAAAAACACTTTCATTGCCTTATAATATGCATTTATTTTTACCTCATTATCCCAGCGACTCCTATATGAATCGTTCAGTGATTCATTTGTTCCAAAACCGCTCCTTAGCGCGATGCTAAACTTTGCTGATTGGACTGATGACCCAGTCTGTTGCGATTGGTCGACATCATTCAGTGCGAGAGAATGCCCACCACGGCTTATCAATATTGAAGTAGTCATAGTGTGTGCGTGAGCATATCTGCCAACACTCGTTTTTCCCAGGAGTCGCCTGTATTTTAGACATAAGTAAAAAAGCAGCGACACACATTCAGTATTAGTGCACACAGCGGCAAAAGCTGAACCATTATGAAACAGGACCGGCGCACATGTGTAGGAGAGCTGATGTAGCCATAGCAACGACAAACAGCAGTGAAACGCAAGCTCACAAACGCATTTAATCCGTAAACAAAGCGGCACGTGTCGCGTTTACAACGTGCTTTTAGACGCGATATGAGAATACAAGTTAACCAGATACACTACAAGCAGTTACAAGTTACAAAACACTTGTCATGATATCTGTTTTTTGTTGTACGATATATTGCACCAAAATATATTGCGATTAAATGATATTATTGTCATTTTAAGACCATTTTAGGCCACTCATTATATAATGCAAGAATGGCACTATAATAGCATCATAACGCAAGTACACTCTTCAAAAGAACACATCATACTTTGTTCATAAGAATATTAATTAATTAATTAATTTATTCATTTTAATAATTTAATGATTAGGCATTGGAATCAGAATGTGAAAACGCATATCCAAAACAAATAATAAAAAAATGTTGCTACCAGATCTATTTTCAGTTGTCAGGCGCCCACATCAAAATATACTTTAGTAATTTATGGTAAATACTATAGTGTTTTTTTTAACTAAACTGACACTGACCGCTCCAATAGAGATAGAGAGGATGTGCAATCAGCTAAAATATTGCAAGAATTGGTTTTTACGTATGGGCTATATATATTGCATCACCAAAAATCATTGAGGTCATGTCCATGTATTGTGCGATAAGTCGATATATTGATTATTGTGACAGGCCTATCCAGGGTTATCATACCGTCAGAATCTAATAGTGGCCCATGCCTAGTGTCATCAGGGTTTGAAAATTGCTTCAATTTTGGATAAAGTGCTTGAAAATGTAGTTGTTTTGCTTCAATTTATCTTACTTAATAGGTAATAAATAAATAAAAGTTATATTATAATTCTTTTTGCTTAACTCTGGAGTCTTTACATGTGCCTATAGCATGATCTGTCTGCCTTTTATATACACCATTTGAATTTAAAATAAATATTACACAAAATGTACATGAAATACACATTCAACATGTAAGTAAATTACATATAAGAGAGTAAATGACTAATTCAATGTTGGGATTGGGGCAAACGTGCCATCAAAATATTTCCTCAGTATACTATACTATAGAATACCATAACAAATAGCATGTGATTATAATGTGATGAAGAAAATATACATGAACGTAAATATGTAATTTGCCACAAAAAAACACTTGTAAAGTGCTGGAAAATGTAAAAAAAATAAATAAATAATAAAATCAACCTGGAAAGTGCTTGAAAATGTAAAAAAATAATAATAATAAAATCAACCTAGAAAGTGCTTGAAAAGAGCTGAACTGACTTTGGAAAAGGTGTAAGAACCCTGAAGGGTACTATCATAGCCAATGACTGTCTTTTCCAGCATTTCTCAGTACATTTTGTTTAGTGTCCAACAGAAGAAAGAGGAGTAAATGATGATAGAACTTTTAATTTAGGGCGACATCTCTTAAATGCAGTATTAAAATATAAAAATACTTATATAAAATGTAAGCACTATAAAAAAAATGACATTCTGACCTTGTGTAACTTCTTTTAAGGCTCTAATAGTGCAGATGCCAAATCCGGAGGTATGTTTTTCAGCGGTAAGCCTGTAATACGCAAGGCAATGGAGCTGGCAGATGTTGCAATGAAGGACAGTCCAGAGCAGAGGTTGAAGATGCCTTTGTGTATGGATCCTTCGGATGAGGAAGAGGAGGACGAAGAGGATATGGAGGTGGGCAAACATTACAGCACTGAAAATTCAAATTGACAGAAAAAATGTATGATTTTACAGGGAAAGTTCAAGCAATCTTTCTAAGCCTGTATAACGTTCTTTCCTGATGATTTTGGAAAAGAGTTATCATTTAACGTATATTATAGACAGTAAAAAAACCAACACTGATAAGAACCATAATAGTAGTTTATACGACTAATGTGCTGTCACACAATAGCTTTTGAAAAGAATTGGTGAAAATGAACAATATTACCTGTAAAGATGTTAGTGTACATGTAGGCCTGATTGTTCAATATTACTTTATTATAGTAGAATTTCAAATTTTCTTAATTTAAATTAAGAATTATGGCTGCACAATATATCATTTCAGCATCAATATTGCAACGTGATCATTCGCAATCGCAGGATATGCAATGTTGAGTCTGTATTATAATGAACCATTTGCATTTGCTTTAGATTTTTTTCATTATTCAGGCATAAGTAACCATATCTTTTTTTTTTTTACTTTAATAATAATGATATTTATTAAATTTATTTATGCAACGAAGATTATTTAACATGTGACTATTCAATCACTGTACCTGAATAGCGTACGACTACTCAGAAAACCAAAACACACTGTTGATTTCATTTGTATCTTTATAGTATTTATTTTTGCTTGTGTATTTTATGCAGACACACTCCCACTACAGAATCATCTCAATCTAAGATTCATTCTTTTTAAATAGAAATATTCAAGTCATCTGGTGAAATTGTGTTCATATTCCAATATATATCGCAGAAAAACAAAATATCGCAATATTTGATTTTTTCAATATCCTGCAGCCTTATTAGGAACAAGAATCTGTTATGGGTGTTTGATCATTTTTATAGGTAATTGATAAGAATCACATCTTTTATAGGTATTTTATGACAAAATTGAGAATTAGATAGTCATCAACATCTTATCCTAACACCAAATATCATATCCTAACACCATATATGTCAATGAAAAGCTTATTTACTCCGCTTCATTCAAATTTGACTCTTATGACTGGTTTTGTGGTCCGAGGTCACACTGAAGTAGGGCTGTGCAATTGATCGCAATCGCAAAACAAAATCGCGATTTAAGCAAATGCAATTTCTAAATTGCGTAAGGCTGCAATTTTATCTATTAAATTATTTAGATTTTTGTTCACGTTCTTGTGCGCATAAGTTTAATATGTTAACCAATTAGAGCTGACGTGGCACACTAGCCAATTACAGCTAAGCTGAGTGGGAGAAAGATGTTAACCAATCAGAGCTCACTCTGCACACGACGAAGTTGAGCGGGAGAACCGACTAGGTGTTTTTGATTTACGTTCGTTTTTATTTATTGTTCTGACTGGAATTGAGGTTAGTTCATCTTTATTTTTTCATGTCGTCTGTTTTTCAACACAATTTATTACAGTTTTGTTAATAAAGCAGTTAGTGCTACTGTGCCACCTTAATTTATTTTATGTTGTCTGTTTTAACGACAATTTTGCTACAGTTTTATTTATTAAACTTAATACTATGTTATTTCATTGTGAAATGTTTTGTTATGCACTTCTTGTGCACTGAATACATTTAAAATGTGTGTATGTAGCTTGTTTGAAAAAGCAAAAACAGTTGACAAAAATCGCAAATAAAATCGCAATATTAGTTTAAAAAAATAAATAAATAAAGCAATTCCTTTTTTAATAATATTATTTTGCTGCATTTTAATGGCTGTATCATTACGTGCAGCTTTGTTTATTGTCCTTGGACAAATTCATCATTTATGTTTTTTGTTTCTTTATTTTAACAAAAAACATTTTATTACAGATTGAAAAATCAACCATATCAGATGCAGAAATGTCTGAGGAAGAGATTAAAGAAAAAGCTAAACCCAGTCGGCGTCCACCTCGTGCTGCAGCCGAAAAAAGTCAGAAGTCAAAGCGCAGACGAATCGTTGAAGCGTCTGACAGCGACGACTCCGGTGAAGAATTCGATCCTAATAAAGCAGGAGGTAGCAGTGATGAGGATGAGGAGGGAGTGAATAGCGGAGCAGAGGAGGAAGAGAGCGAGCCGGAGACCGAACCAGACAGCCCTGTGAAACCAATAAAGCGCAAAAGACCCATAGAAAAACCTGCTAAACCAAAGAGCAAACCAGATCCTCCAAAGCGAGCGCCTGCAGCTCTGCCTTCAGTGTCGGAGACCAAATCTCGACTTTCTGCTTTCTCTGCACCAGATAACTTTGATAGTCAGAGTAGTGCAAACGGGACCGATGGCGGATCTACTGTATGGGACCACGAGAAACTGGAGTGGCTGCAGGACGGCAAGAGAAAAGATGCGCAACGTAAACGACAGTCTGATCAAAACTACGATCCCACAACTCTGTATGTGCCCGAAGACTTTCTTAACAGGACGACGCCTGGAATGCGCCGCTGGTGGCAACTTAAATCTGAGATGTTTGATACCGTTCTGTTTTACAAAGTTGGTAAGTTTTACGAACTCTACCACATGGATGCAGTCATTGGCGTCAATGAACTTAATCTAACCTTCATGAAAGGTACCTGGGCCCATTCTGGCTTCCCCGAACTCGGCTTCAGCCGCTTCTCAGATGTACTTGTGCAAAAAGGCTACAAAGTGGCTCGCGTAGAACAGACCGAAACTCCAGATATGATGGAAGCACGATGCAAGAAATTGGCACGTCCCACTAAATTTGATAAAGTTGTCAATCGAGAGGTTTGCCGAATCATCACGCGAGGCACTCAAACATATAGCGTGCTTGATGGTGCCCCTTCTGAAACTCAAAGCAAGTATCTGTTGAGCATTAAAGAAAAGAGTGAGGAGGACAGCACGGGTCATGGTCATATCTACGGAGTTTGTTTCATCGACACGTCAGTGGGACGTTTTTACATCGGCCAATTCCAGGATGACCGTCATTGCTCCCGTTTGCGTACTTTAGTGGCGCACTATTCTCCAGCACAAGTTATTTTTGAGAAGGGAAACCCTTCAATTGAGACATTAAAAATCTTTAAGGCCATCGTATCGCCATCTCTACAAGAAGGCCTCAATGCTGGTTCCCAATTTTGGGATGCCCAAAAAACCCTCAAGGTACTTGCGGAGGAAGATTACTTCAAAGAAAGCAAAAACGACAATAAAAAGGCATCAGTTTTGCCTTCAGCTTTAAAAGCTATGACTTCTGAGTGTGATGCTTTAAGTCTGACTCCTAAAGCAGGTTACGAACTTGCTCTTTCTGCACTTGGTGGCTGCATGTTTTACCTGAAGCAGTGCTTGATTGATCAAGAGCTTTTTTCAATGGGCAACTTTGAGGAATATGTTCCTGTTGATGTGGAGATGGAGAAAGCTGGAGGAGCGGCTTGTTTTTTTGCAAAGACTCATCAGCGAATGGTTTTGGATGGAGTAACCCTTGCTAACCTTGAAATCCTTCAGAATTGCTCGACTGGAGGTCCTGAGGGAACACTACTTGAACGATTGGACACATGTTGCACTCCCTTTGGCAAGAGGTTGTTGAAACAATGGATTTGCACCCCGCTTTGTAATCCATCCTCTATTTGCGATCGCTTAGATGCTTTGGAGGACCTA
Source organism: Danio albolineatus (assembly GCA_903798035.1). Lineage (NCBI taxonomy): Eukaryota > Metazoa > Chordata > Actinopteri > Cypriniformes > Danionidae > Danio > Danio albolineatus. Next base: position 4,054,909 of record CAIGQQ010040406.1, on the reverse strand, counting down.
ATGGGCGCTCCATCCCAAACATCTGAAGTCACAGACCTGCTCAAGAAGCTGCCGGATCTGGAAAGGCTACTTAGTAAGATCCACGGCATGGGTACTCCTTTAAAAGGACAAGACCATCCAGACTCTAGAGCCGTTCTGTATGAAGAGGTAGTTTACAGCAAACGAAAGATTGCAGATTTTCTGGCAGCACTCGAGGGATTTAAAGTTATGAAAGAAATCGTGTCCATCATGGAGCCTGTCGGCAAAGGCCTTAAATCCAAACTACTGCGACAAGTGGTGCTCCTCAAGACTGAACACAAACATGGTCTTTTCCCTGACCTTTCTCCAGAGCTCAAACGTTGGGATACTGCTTTTGACCATCAGAAAGCTCGCACCACAGGCGTCATCACACCAAAAGCTGGCTTCGATCCAGAATACGACCAGGCCTTAAATGGAATAAAAGACTGTGAGAGAGGCCTGCAAGACTACTTGGATCGACAGAAGAAGCGATTGGGCTGTAAGAATCTATCCTACTGGGGAACGGGAAGAAACCGATACCAACTGGAAGTTCCAGAGAGTGTTTCTGAAAGGAGCCTACCAGAGGAGTATGAGGTCAGGTCCACTAAAAAGGGCTGGAAACGATACTCCACCAGGGAGATCGAGCGAATGTTTTCAGAGCTACAGAGCTGGGAAGACAAGAGAGATGCAGCGCTGAAGGACTGCATGAGAAGACTCTTCTACAACTTTGACAAGAATTACAAGCACTGGCAGACAGCTGTTGAGTGCATGGCAGTACTCGGTAAGAAAAATAGACATCTACTTTCAGCTATGTTGCTTGTTTGTAAAAAGTAGTTTTTTAGGGTTAAAGTTCACCCTCAAATGACAAGTAGCACATGATTTACCCTGAAATCATTCTAGGTAAATGTGACTTGGCTGAATCCAGTCAAAATTATGTTGTGTTTTCCAGCTCTACAATGACAATGGGTCCAAAGTCCAATTGGGGGGGTTCATTTGTAATTAAAAACAGTAAGGCCCAATCCCAATTCTATTTTTTTACCCCTACCCCTTCCCCTTGGCCCTTACAACCGAGGGTTAAGGGGAAGGGCTTCAAAACTTCCCCCTAAGAATTGGGACAGCACTTCAACACCTGCACACATCATCATATGTCATTGCGATCTCTTGCTTCATATGAGATCAGACGATCACGACTGCTGGAGTTATTCCAGTTGTGTTATTGTTTGGTGTTTATCTTCAGGAAATCACTGAAGGCATATATTATGTTATCATAAAGATCTAATGTGGCAATAAGATCGGAACTGTACTGTGTATTTACACAGTGGCCATATGCATCTCTGTAAACACACAAAAACAACATTAACATTATAGCAGACACTGTAAAAAGCTCATTCCCAGACACTAGACATTACTGACAGGGTATTCGAGTGTCATCGTGTGTCAGAATGTTCTGGGACTGCTGTACTTGAGTTATGATTTTGGATTATAGATCGCGAAATGTAGCAGGGGTTTTATTGCGTTTTTTTTTTAGAAAAGCATGACCGTAAAAGACGAACGCGGTTATGAATACTGTAAATTAAAATGTGTCTGTTTGTCGTAATAATGACAAAAGTAGTCATTTGTGGATCTCCTTACTTCAGCTATCCTGCCGCTGTGGCAGGTGTATTCTGGGAAATATTCTTACCCCTCCGTTTTAAGTGTGGTCCTGAAAAATCTTCGCTCGAAGGGGTGTATACCCCTTGCCCTTAGCCCTACGCCTTCAAGCTAAAGAGAATTGGGACACCACTACCCCTTGACGTGAACGCGCAAAACGAGGGGTAGGGGTAATTGGGATTGGGCCAGTCTAACTGGTGATGCTAAATGCACCAACAAATGCAAAAACAAAAAAGGTCTCACCGGAAGTTACACAAAACTATATTAATATGTTTTGATTTGGATGTTTTTCTTACAAAAATCTATTTGCCACAGAAGACCTTTTATATAACTTTCCGGTGACATGTAAGGCAAGTTTTATTATAGATTGTTGCACTTATTGCACTTCTTTTGCATTGTTGATTAAACAACATCAATTACTTGGCATTGTAGCGCTGGAAAAGCCAAAGATATTTTTAAAAATACACCCAGGATGAGTGTTTGTAAATTATGTCAATTGTTAGCCTTAGTGTTCATTTAGCTATGGGTAAATTACTAGGAATAACAAATAGCAGTAATATTTCAAACTGCAGATGCTATAAATCCGTGTGTTTAGGACAATACATTAAAATTATATTAAACAAATACATTTTAGCAACTTAAATTGTCATGATACTGGAATTCGGTACCAATCAGTACTGAAATTTTAAAAACTTCCATTTCCAACATTTGAGCACGTTCTTAAACAGCGCTGATTTACCATTGTGTTTATGTGCTCAACAGAAATAACTGTGATTGGCTGTTAAGGTCATCAGTTCACTGAAACGCTTGTTAACTGAGTGTAACCACAGACACAGGGACACTGGAGCATTTTAAAACCGTGAAGATCAGTCGATTCATTAGCGAATCGCTCGTATGTCAGCTTCTAAACAGACTAGCTGATCTTTGCTGCTTTAAAATGCTCCAGTGTCCCTGTATCTATGGGTACACTTGGTAAACTTTGGTAAACTGATGACCTTCACGGCCAATCACAGTCATTTCTGTTGAGCAGTTGAACACAGTTTTAAAGCACTTGATGACTGTTCTGGAACTCTCTGCAATATCAATCAGAAATGCATGTCTCTGTCATGTCCATCACCTGTGCAGATGTGCTGCTGAGCATGTGCCGCTACAGTCAGAGCGCTGACGGGTGCATGGCCAGACCAGAGATGGCTTTTCCAGGGGACGGCTCTCATTCGGCCCCATTCCTGGATCTGAGAGGGTCTCGTCACCCTTGTGTCACCAAGACCTTCTTCGGGGATGATTTTATCCCTAATGACATCTTCATCGGCTGTCCTGGTGATGAAGAAGAGGCTCAAGATGATTCTAAAGCACTTGCACCATGTGTACTTGTCACCGGACCGAACATGGGAGGCAAATCCACACTAATGAGACAGGTGAGAGCTGCTATTTACAGGTCTTGTGAAAGTTTATTCAATGTTAGAAACAGTGTGGTATTTTTAGGGATATCTATAAGCTAGTGTTTCTCCAAAATGTTAATATATTCGATATAAACATTCGAAGCTCGCAGTTTGTCATTTCCACCTCAATTGATCAACGTTTTCTTTTACCGTCTACTCATACTCGTAGTTTCTCATCAAATCTTCTGACCAATCAAATGCTCTCTAGTATCTGACATGCTCCGCCCCCTTCTCATTATCTGTTCATTTAATGCGCTTGAGCTCAACCACTTTCACTGGCAGAGTTTTTTTGAAAAGGAGAGGGGATGCCCTGTCCCACCCTCTCTTCATTTTTCAATTGAGATTACGTCAGATATCAAATAAAACTGCACATTTCAAAGCACTTCACAGGACCTTTAACTTTCTATAGGAGTTACTGATCAATGCATCACATTTCATCAATTAAAACAACACCAGATCTTTTACACATCTTTTTATTTCTTTTCCAAAATGATGCATTTATTATCCATTTAGTCTTCATTTTTAAGAGTTCATCCATTTCCAGAAAATAGAATATATTACTTAAGTCCAAATTTTCAATGTTTATTTTGCTAGCACGTATTTTTAGTTTTAATGTGAGTAATTAATTTGTGCAGTTTACAGTTTGTTTTAGTAATCTTTCATCAAAATCTGACCCTTTACTTCTGCTCTGGAATGGCAGTCCTTCTCTGATGTCGCGTAGACTGATTGGCTGAAAAGAAAAATGCTTGGCCACGTTTACTGCGAGTAAAATAAGATAGGAGCGCAAAAATAAAACTCCTCCCCTACTCAATATAACAGTAGGAAATACATCACCATACTGAAATAAGAGCAACTCACTGTAGTCTGATGCGATTAGTCAATATTACGAATCCAAATCCAAAATAAACCATTTGAAGAATTTACAGCCATAACAGTGTAATCACAACACTGAACATGAAGAATTGTACAGGCAGACCTGAGCTCAACAGCTGTTCAGGCAGTGCAGGGAGGAGGAAGTGGTTTGGGCTTTTATTTATAGAAATGCAGGTTTCTAGAACTTGTTTCCAACCTGTTTAGTTGGCCTAGAAATTCTGTCTGTGAAATATAACGAATGCTAATGATGATCAGAAATTCTGTCTGCGAATATAACGAATGGTAATAATGATCTAGAAATTCTGTCTGCGAATATAACGAATGGTAATACCGATCTAGAAATTCTGTCTGCGAATATAACGAATGATAATACCGATCTAGAAATTCTGTCTGCCACTATAATGAATGGTAATAATGATCTAGAAATTCTGTCTGCAAATATAATAAATGCTAATA
>CAIGQQ010040406.1:3999217-4040309 GCA_903798035.1 Danio albolineatus | reverse complement strand
GTCAGCTTAGTCCCTTTATTAATCTGGGGTCGCCACAGCGGAATTCATCCAGCATGTGTATATATATAATTTTTTTAAATTAATTTTATTTTTTTCTGTTGTATACATGCAATTTTGTAACAGAAACTATATGAAAATTCAATGCAAATATAAGGAAAAAATGTTTATCCTCACATGATGCAACATGCAAAATAATTCCTATTTTATTAATATTATTTCCCCAAAATCCTTTTTTTTTAAAATAAATTATGCATCATGCATGCATCGAATAAATATACATGCACAAACATATGTACAGACAACTAATGTAAAATAAATTTTAAAATGATTTAATGAAATCACATTCAATTTGGCAGTGAAATTAATTTCATCAGAATATCGTGAACTTTTTAAAAGTATATTATGTTCATTTAAATAAAAAGGTTAAAATAATATGACTAAGTAAATGATAACAGAATTAAACATTCTTTGGTAAATAATCCAGTTTTATTAGTTTATTATTATTATTATTATTATTATTAATCTATAAATATAATAATATGAAATATTAATAACACGAAAATGTAAAAATTTCCATACTGCTTTGAAAAGACCCAACTAAATGTGTCTAAAATCATCATTAAAAACATAAAGCACACACCAGCAGCGAAGCCGTCGAATATCCTGTTCTTGCGCAGCACCGGATGGCTGTTAGTGCTGATGAGAACTCCAGCCTGAGCGTTCCTGAAGATGTCGTTCTCCTCCAACAGCCCTAAAAAACACAGAGAAACACATCAGGAAGAAAGAGAGCAGCTCATCATCTGAAGGAGATAGTTCTGCGGCCATAATTCCAGCATGGAGAGTGGACGTCTGTACCTGCGCGTGCATCGTGACGTCTCTGAGCATGCGTCATTGATTGATGAGATAGAACCAATCAAACCAATCAGCGCGCTCTATTGTGTATGCGGCGCAACTTCATTAATATGCATGACAGCTTCGAGGATTGTACGTGCTACAGTGTTCAGACGGCAGAGAGACACCACGCTGTGTTGACAAAACAAGTGGAAGAAGAATTGTTTGCAGACACAGGTCGCCAGTGTTGTGTTAATAAACGTGCTCCAACGAAAAATTTGCTTTCATTTCTCCGCTATGAGATTACAGCACACGCGACAGAAATGCGTTTGTGAGGAACATTTTTACCCGAGAGCTTTCCGCATCTGGAAATGGTGCTCGTCTCCTTTTCAAAAAACAGCCACGGTCCAGTTGGTGTTGATTTTCCTGTCTCTACGGATGTGGTAAGTGAGAGAATGCTGCTCTCTGAGTGTAAACATAGACACCCTGATCAAACGGTTATCGTTAGAATGTGTAGAATTTTCGCAGCGTTTTGTGACAGGATAGTCTAAACACACACAGCTTTCTGACGCTACCTACCAAGGGCGTCTAAGTTACCGAGAAATGCAGAGGTTTTTTTTATTTCTAGCATACGCCATGCGGTCTAACTCCATTAAATCTGCACTCCTTCAGCAGTTACACACATTTAATATCTTCTTTGTCACCAGGGACACGCAGGAAATCTTCCTGAGTGAAAGTGCCAAACTGCAGTTAACGTCGACAAACAAATAATCTGGCAAATAATTCGATTAATGATGTCCATGTAAACACAGTCAGTCTTTCTCCCCCTGTGTCTGTGTTTGTGTTGCCTGTATGAAAATCAGCGCGTGCACAAATGGAAACTCCCATTTTTATGCAAAACCTTCCCTCTTTCGCTCCCCCGACACTCCCACCTAAACAGAGCTGGACACACCCACTTTCCTGAGCTTTTCCAGACTGTAGGTGTGAAAACACTCTGCTGAGACGGGGGTTTCGTGGCCCTTTAAGTATAGAGACAAAACCTGAGCAAAGACTGGAGGGTGTTGTGATGCTTTTTCTCCTGTTTCGCCATTACGGACTAGTGAATTTGTACAGAACTACTTGACTATAAAGACTCATGACTGGCTATTTTGACTGAACTTCCTTCCTTCTATGTGGCTGCCACATTTTTCCCCATCCACAATGCCAGTGATCTGTTTTTGTACATCTATATTTTTCATCCCACCTCGTCCTCCGTTGAATATACAGATGCCTCCGTCTCTGCCGTCGTGGATCTTGTTTCTGCGCAGTGTGGGGTTGCTGTCCGTCTTTATCCAGACTCCGGCCATGGCATTGTCGAAGATCTCGTTGTCTTCAATAAAGCCTAAACCTGAAGACGGATTTAGACAACGCTTCTTTATCTGAACATCAGACTCGTTATCAAAACAACAAAAAGACAACGATGGAAAATTGTACCTGAATTGTAAACAAGAATTCCTCCGTTTTGTCCACCCCAGATCTTATTCCTCCTGATTTTGGGATTGCTGCCCGTTCTACAAGAAATAATACAAAAATGTATATATATTTTTGTCACTAAAAAGCAATTTAATCATCATCATTTGACTAATTATTTAGCATAACGAAAACATTATTAGCCCTTTTATTATTTCCCAAATGCTGTATTTTTTATTCTGCAGAAATTCTTATTTCTTTTAGTTTGACTGGAAAAACACTAGTAAAAAATATGTACTGTCATCAAGGCAAAGAAAATAGAAATTAGTAATTAAAACTATTATTTAGCTAATAATGAGTTTAAGTTTTTTTTTCAACATTTTTAAACAAAACCTTGAAATATTTGAAAAATAATTACATTTTCACAGGAATGCTACTAAGTTTGCCTTCAGCTGAGTGTATCCATCTATCTATCTATCTATCTATCTAAATATATATATAATTGAAGGTGATTTCAAAAATAATTAAATAAAATAATTTTTAAAAAAAAATTATATATTTATATATATACATACATACATACACACACGTTTTTAAAAACAACTTCAATAACATTAATAAAATAAACTATTAAACTGTAAAAGATCAAGGTTCTAAAATAAATTAATAAGTAAAGTGATACCCCGCAGCCCCCTGTGAATAATATTTATATAAAAATATTAGATATTGGCCAAACTATTTAAGTAAAAAAAAAATCATCAGTTTCAATGTTTAATATTGACCGAAGTAATATTTAATAGTTTTTTACAGTTCTTCGACGTGGGGACAAATCCACACACCGCTGCTAGATGGCGCCACTAACTCTTTTTTTGTTTGTTTTTGTTTTTTGTTGTTTTTTTTTAGTGCTCTTGTGTCCACAGAATCCACTTGTTAATTGTGACGTCACGCGAAGGGTCTTCCGGGTCCAAGCGCTCTATCAGACTGTATGGGGCGACTCATCGAATGGTAATATTAAACGTTTACAAAGCGATGTAATACTTTCAAAAATCACAAATCGCAATATATATATATATATATATATATATATATATCCATGCCTAATATCCGATGGCTAGAAAGTGATAGCTTTTTTATGAATTGTTAAAATGTTAATATTTGTGATGCAGCAAGCCCAGAGACTGCTGTGTACACCATGATTTCATATAAAATTCACTTTAATGTGTGATAGGACTAAAAAGTGGTCATAAACGAACATTTTCTCCATTCAAATGAGTAGCAGCTTGGACCCGGAAACAGTATTCCATACGTCACAGATACGTCACCATTTAACAAGTGGATATAACTTCACCTGTAATTTTGTCTACTCTTTATTCCAACGTGATAAACTACTAGTCGGTCAACAATTCCAACTGTTTTAAGCCATTAAATCTTTTAAAGGCCTTAAAATATTAAGTACACTTGAATTAAGTCGCCTATTATACTTTTACGTTCCCTTTCCTTCAGTGTAGTCCCTATTAAAAAAGCTTTAATAGGTTTAATTAATTGTAAAATATATTTATATAAATGTGTAATAGCCTATCATCTAAACTTTCAGGTATTAAATTTGAGGTGCCTGGCTGTAGCACTTAATAAATGACACAAGAAGCGATGATTTGCAGAGGATATTAACAAATGTGCGTCCTGGCTGTATTTATAATGTACATAGAGCGCACGTGGTCGTGACATGCCATTGAGAGAGCGGAAGAAGTGCCGTGCACGCATTTAAAACAATTTCATGATCAGCGGCTTCCTCATATGTGCACATTATAGGACTACACATTATCATTATACACAACAGCCTAGGTAAGGCTACAGTTACATCCCTGAATGACGTCCAGAATGAAGTGCTCCTTCGTGTGCACTATGATGAACACTGATGGGGCAAACCAGGCCGTCTGCTTTGATGATTACCCCATCATGATTATTAATATTTTTTTTACAAAATCATATTTCTAAAAATCTGAATTAATCTATCATCCAGCCCAGAATGGTAACACTTTAATTCAATTGATTATTTCTATAGCGTTTTTTTACAATGCAGATCGTGTAAAATCAGCTAAACATCAATGAAGAAAGGAGAATAGAAATGTATAACAATAGTTCACAATTTGGTCATACATCTGAAGAATCCGATGATAATAATGACGGCACTGACCTGATCTGTACTCCAGAGTACATGTGGTTATAGATGTCGTTGTCTTCCAGCACACCGTGACCGTTATCATAGAAATAAACACCAACCTGTGGACAAAAGCACAGTCGATGCATCACTGCGAGAGGATTTCCAGACTGTCATCACCATTTTATCTAACGAACAAGCCTGTGAAAAAGTTTGCACATGAATTTGAAACAATATCCCAATACAATACCAAAAAACAACAAAAAAAACGTTTGGATATTGAATTTGATGGTTTTCCGAAACAGGACATAATAAAAAAAATTTAATGGTTCAGGAATGAAGCCAAGATGCAAAAGTACGGAAGTCCTAAGAGGCCATGCATTAAACTATTTTTTCTCTCGTTATGTCATGATCACGACTTGATTATCTCGTGATCTCGACATAACAACTTGTTTTCTCGTGATCTCGACATAACAAAAAGTTCTGCTTATTCTCAAACTTAACTGCACATCTCTGACCATTTCTCTGGTCAGCCGCAAACCATTTAAACGGCACCTTTCTAGCATCATTCTATAACCGTGCAGACGTCCCGGTCCTTCAAGCTGACTGGCAATGAAACTGACGATACTCTCAGGGTCGCTAGATCTTCGATGATAAAGGCGGAGAGACGAAAGCCTTCTTCTCAAGTGTCAGACACTGATATAGAAATCGTCAATCACTGAAAGGCATTGAACTATCTCAGTTTGACTCAGTCTCTGGTCAAAATAAAAGCGAATGCGTTCGTCCATGATGTTTCGTAGGCGTTTGCTTACAGAAGTCAGAATAAACAGAACTTTATGTTATATCGAGATCACCAGAAAATTAAGTTGTGATCACGATATAACAACTTTTTGTTATGTCGAGATCACGAGAAAACGAGTTGTTATGTCGAGATTACGAGACAATCAAGTCGTGATCACAACATAACAAGAGAGATAAAATATTTTAATGCATGGCCTCTTAGGACTTCCGATCAGAGATGTCCAAACTAGGGCCCGTGGGCCAAAGTTGGCCCATGTTAACCTTTGATTTGGCCCACCATCCCATGTGAAAAGTGGGGGAGAATAATGGGGAAGGTTGGCATGAATGCCTATAATAGTGATCATCATTTCCAATTGATCATAACCTTTTGTTAGTTAATTTTTGAGATACAAATAATAATAAAATTATTCAATTCAATGCTGTGAACATCAGATTTGTAAAATGTCACTCGACAGAAGACAACGCAGAAGTCTTTGACGAGCAAATTAATGGAAAGGCAGGTGCAGCTTGACTTATGACGCCTGATTGAACTCCACTGTGTTACAAATTGGATGATTATTATTATTATTATAATTATTATTATTAATACGATTAAAGGATTTATCTGTTTATTTTTATGTCTGAATAAAGTTGAGAATTGACCATGTCAACTTTTATAGTTTGGTATATTTACCTTTGGCCCATCGCCCTTAAGTGTGGTTTTTGGCCGTTCTCAAGAAAAGGTTTGAGCACCGCTGATTTAGGCCCCGTTTACACTAGTGTGTTTTAGTTTTAAAACGACGTTTTAGCATGAAAATGATCCACGTCCACACTAGCATTTCACCCAGCGTTTCTGAACATATCTCCGTCCACACTACGCCACCAAAAACGTATATAACGTGACCATTCGCCCACTCTGGGCATGCGCGTTCAAGTATAAACAGGAAGCATGTGTCTCGCTCGGCATTTGGTTATTGTTAGTCAACAAACACTGGTTGAACGATGAACGCAATGGCAAAGAAAGCAAGAGAGGTCTTTTTGTGGACAGACGACGAGGTCGAGTTGTTGTAGTAAAAAAGGCAGAGTTTAACTGCACAACGGCGCCTATAACGGACAATAGTGCAAACAACGCTCCCATTTCTGTTGTTTACAGTGAAGGCTGGTCTGCCGTCTTCCAGTGGCGCTGTAGTCATGTGATAGGGGGTTGACGAATAAGGGAAGGATACACAATGACCCAAAAGCCCCAATCGAGTAGCGAATCTCAGCAGCCACGCCTCCGTTTTCAGACGTCTCCGTTTTCCCCATCCACACTGAGACGGAGCAGCAGCGCTTTAGAATGAAAACGGCCTCTCCAGCGTTTCCAAAACGCTCCGTTTTCGGGGCTCGAAAACTCCGGCGTAGTGTGGACGGATGGCGTAACCGTAGAAAAACGAAAAGGCATTAGTGTAAACGGGGCCTTAGATCTTGTAATCATTACTGCTGAAAGTGGATCTGAAGTCCTCGTTCTCTGGATGATCTTCTCATCTCTCAGATCATTCTGGAGGAGTTTTTGTCATTTCTGCATTTCAGTCAGGATGAGCTCTGGATTTTGACTAGACCGTTTTACCATAAATACGCAAACTGACGATGCCATAAAACAGCAAATTGTGGAGTGTAAAGAGTTTTGTGTGGAGGTGAGGTGTGCTGAAGTGAAGCACCTGTTTCCCGCTGTGTATTCTGTTTCTGCGCAGTACCGGTGTGCTGCCTGTGGTCACCCAAACACCAGCTAGTGTGTTGCTGTACACCTCGTTCTCCTCGATCACACCCTGGCCCTTCTCATGCTGAAACACACAACACACACAGAAATAAGATCACACACACACACAAATTAGTCTGTACTGATAAACAACCTGCTGCAATTCACAAGCTGATGAAAAGTGTGACTTGTTTAACCCTTTATTAAGAGAACGACCATATATTGAAATTTAATTGACATTGAATACAGTATTATTATTTTACATCACAAAGAGTAATGAAATAAGTCTTGTAAAAGCCTCAGTAACCCCATTTTTATCACCGCGCACCGGTGAATGCTTGACAATTTTGCCGCAGACCTGGGGTGGATGGGGTTGGTGGCTGGATTTGGTGTTGGGTGGTCGGAGGTTCACAGGTTGCTAATTGTTTTCTCAGAGGACGACAAGCTGTCAGTCTGTCATTTTGTTCATAAATAAAACTTGTATCAAAGCACTGCAGGGTTTGGGTGTTTGTCTAAGATAATTAGGCCCAATCCCAATTCTACCCCTTAGCCCTTCCCCTTGCCCCTACCCCTCGTTTTGCACATTCTTGTCAAGGGGTAGGGGTGTCCCAATTTTTACAACAAACAAATATGTTTTAATATATTCATAACCGCGTTCGTCTTTTACCGTCATGCTTTTTAAAAAAACTGAAAAAAAAAATAACGCTAAATTTCACAATCTATAATCACAACTCCAGTACAGCAGTGCCAGAACATTCTGACACACGAATACCCTGTCAGTAATGTCTAGTGTCTGGGAATGAGCTTTTACAGTGTCTGCTATAATGTTAATGTTGTTTTTGTGTGTTTACATAGATAAATATGGCCACTGTGTAAATACACAGTACAGTTCCGATCTTATTGCCACATTAGATCGTTATGATAACATAATATACGCCTTCAGTGATTTCCTGAAGATAAACACCAAAACATAACACAACTGGAATAACTCCAGCAGTCGTGATCGTCTGATCTCATATGAAGCAAGAGATCGCGATGACATATGATGACGTGTGCAGGTGTTGAAGTGTTGTCCCAATTCTTAGGGGTAAGTTTTGAAGCCCTTCCCCTTAACCCTCGGTTGTAAGGGCCAAGGGGAAGGGAAAGGGCCAAGGGGTAGGGGTACAAAAATAGAATTGGAATTGGGCCTTAGTCTACCAAAATTCCATACAAGCTGAACAGTCAGTTCTTGTCACGTGAGTCACGGTGGGCTCCTTGTGGCATTCATTCAAATCCAATCAAAAAATCAAATCACTTTTATTGTCACGTCATCAGCAGCATGTGTGCTGTGATGAGTGAAAAGCTTAGGTGCTGGCTCCAGACAGTGCAAACACAACATACAACAACATACTCTCAAAAAGAAACAAAACAATGTACAATTGGCAATGTACAAATCAACTGGTGCACCTGGAAGGCGCGCATGTCATGTAGTGGGTAGCACATTCACCTCACAGCAAGAAGGTCGCTGGTTCGAGCCCCGGCTGTGTCAGTTGGCATTTCTGTGTGGAGTTTGCATGTTCTCCCTGTGTTGGCGTGGGTTTCCTTTGGGAGCTCCGGTTTCCCCCACAGTCCAAACACATGCGGTATAGGTGAATGGGGTAAGCTAAATTGTCTGTTGAGTGTCAATGAGTGTGTTTGGATGTTTCCCAGAGATGGGTTGCAGCTGGAAGGGCATCCGAAGTAGCTCTAGATGGAAACTGTTGTTTTGTGTTAACCTTATGATTAAAGTTGTTGCATGTTCACCGGTTCCCACCTCAAAATGAGCGAGTTTGAGCCACTTGTACGTTAAAGTAGCGTTCAGAAAAAACAAAACACCAGCGAAGAAACTCGACACAGAGGAACATAAACACCTACTGCCAGCTAACGTTTCGGAAGTGTTATTGCAGAGCAGCACATACAGTGCGCAGAAGTATAAATGCACGGCAACGCGCATTGCATGCGCCGTGGGTAACGGCCATCACTCGATGCAGAAGTATAAACCAGGCTTTAAAGAGCCACTTTTATGAGTTTTTGAAAATAAGCTTGTATGCAGTGTGAAACACAGCTCTAAGTGAAGTGAAATGTCCAGCTAAGGCTTAAATCTGTAAGTGCTGTGTTTAAAACTATTGATTCATCTATAAAAGAGTCGACTCATAGTTCCTCAAACTAATCGCCGTGCTTACGAGTCTTTAGCCGTTTCGGCATGACGTGAACACGAAAGATAAGCCCCGCCCATTTATGCACGCGCAGCCCCGGGAGATTTCGAAACCCCCAACCCCGCTTATAAACAACAGCGGCGAGCAAAAGCTGCCAGATTGGGCGGTTTTGAATTTGATTGTGCAGGTAAAAATCTTTTGGATAGGGTTTGAACTGGAATCAGTCAGCTACATCTGGCAACACAGAGAAGAGCGCTGTGCTCGGCTGGATATTACTGGAAGTGTGCAGATGAACCAGAGATGAAACTGTGAAGAGTCAGTGGTTGAGGTTTATTTCTGCAGAAATGCCTCAGCATTATAGCCCAGCCTTGTGCTGTGTTCCTTCTGAGGAGTGCTTCTGAAATCTACACGCTTACAACAGAGGATTCGGAGCACCGGGACATTTCCTGGCCTGCTATCCAACAAGTGTGAGTGCGTGCGTTTAAAACGGTTGCCTCATTGTTTTCTCTACCTTGTAAATGATGCATTTACTTGTGTTTTGTAACTTGTAACCGCTTGTAGTGTATCTGGTTAACTTGTATTCTCATATCGCGTCTAAAAGCATGTTGTAAACGCGCCGCGCGCCACTTTGTTTACGGATTGTGAGCTTGCATTTCCATGCTGTTTGTCGTCGCTATGGCTACATCAGCTCTCCTACACACATGCGGCGGTCACGTTTCATAATGGTTCAGCTTTTCCCGCTGTGTGCATTAATGAATAGTTAAGAATAGAGCTGGGAATATGCTGGGAGACCGGGGGGTTAGTTTCGGGGGTGAGGTGTCTAAAAAATACGGGCGACTCCCGATAAAAACGAGTGTCTGCAGATATGCTCACACACACACTATAACTACTTCAATATTAATAAGCTGTGGTCGGCATTCTCTCGCACTGAATGATGTCGACCAATCGCAACAGACGAACGATTCATATGGGAGTCGCTGGGATAATGAGGTAAAAATAAATGCATATTATAAGACAATGAAAGTGTTTTTTGACCATGCATGTATATTAGCCTGCTGTTGGAGACCCCCAAAACCAAAATATGACCATTTTTAATGTATAAAAGGGGCTCTTTAATCTTTCGGCTGACAGGATATAAGTTAGTGAATGTTGAATGTGTCCGTCTCACCACATATATTCCTCCATGCTGTCCGTCGTGGATCTTGTTGTGCCGGACGATCGGGCAGCTGTTGGTCCGGATCTGGATTCCAGCTAAAGCATTGCCATAGATGTCGTTCCCTTCAATGAGCCCTCGGCCGTCGCCGAATATGTAAACACCACCCTGGTTGCCATTAAATATGGCGTTTCCCCTGTTAATGATCAGAGACGGGTGTTAGTCCTCATGAACAGTAGAACACATCATATTCAGCACTGTGATACATCCAACAGATCGCAGTCGCAGAATAGTTATATACGAATCAGTGAATTAAATCAACACATAAATTATAACATCCTTGGGAAAAACAAGTACAAATAATATGATAAAGTATGCTTAAAGACCTTAAATGATGAAATGGATGGAATGTTAGCAGATATTATGTCGTACCTGATCGTGGGGTCGCTGTTTGAGGTAATCCACACTCCTGCAAAGTTGTTTGCATAGATCTTGTTCTCGATGAACTGTCCTCGGCCCTTCTCATGCACGTAGATGCCGCCCGTCTGTCCATGGTGGATCTCGCAGCGTACTACTGTCGGATTCGCATACGCCTTTACCTCGAAACCTGCTATCCTGTTCCTGTGGATGTTGCAGCTCTCAAAGTAGCCCTGCAGGAGGAGACACACGAGAAACACACCAAACATTAATATTATATTACACTACTATTATTATTAGCTGCTCAGAACATGCTACTACTAACACTTCAGAATATGCACTCCCTGTCAAAAGTCATTAAGATTTAAAAACAATAATGATAATAATTACATTACAAAAAACAATAAACAAATCGGAGAATACTATTCTGCTCAACAAGAATGCATTAATTTGAACAGAAGTACTGCAAAGTCCATAAAAATGTGAAATATTATTACAATTTTATGATGAATTTTCAGCATCATTATTACAGTCTTTAGTGTCATTATTAAAAATAAACACTGATAATATACAATCAAAATTCCAGCTCTCAAAGTTGGCCTGCAGAGGGAGCCAGAGACACACCAAACATTATTATTACATTAGTATCATTATCGTTATTATTAATATTATTATTATTATCATAATCATTATTATTATTATTAACTGCTTAGAACGACATGCTACTACCATTTCCAAGTACACAGTTCCAGTCAAAAGTTTGGGATCATTAAGTTTCTAAAAAAATATAATTAAAGAAATTGGAGAATACTATTCTGCTCACCGAGGCTGCATTGATTTAGACAGAAACACTGTAAAGTCCATAAAAATGTGAAATATTATTACAATTTAAAATAACTGGTTTCTATTTAATGTAATAAAAAAATAATTTATTCCTGTTATTTCATGATGAATTTCAACATCATTAATAATCTTCAGTGTTGCACTTATAAAAATAAACACTGATGATAATATACAAATCAAAGCTGCAGCTCTTAAAGTAGGCCTACAGAGGGAGACAGAGACACACCAAACATTAATATTACATTATTATCATTATTATTAGCTGCTTAGAAAGACATGCTACTACCATTTCCAAATATACACTCCCAGTCAAAAGTTTAAGATCATTAAGATTCTAAAGAATATAATTTAAGAAATTGGGGAATACTATTCTGCTCACAGAGGCTGCATTAATTTAAACAAAAATACTTTGAAGTCCATAAAAATGTGAAATATAATTACAATTTTAAATAACTGGTTTCTATTTAATGTAATTAAAATTTTTATTTATTCCCGTTATTTTATAATGAATTTTCAGCATCCTTAATAGTCTTCAGTGTCACATTAATGAAAATAAATGCAAATAATTTACAAATCAAAGCTGCAGCTCTTAAAGTAGGCCTACAGAGGGAGACAGAGACACACCGAACATTATTACATTATTATTATTATTATTATTATTAGCTGCTCAGAATGATGTGCTAGCAACACTTCCAAATATACACTCCTACAAAAGTTTGGGATCATTAAGATTTAAAAAATAAAATAATTAAAGAAATTGAGAATATTATTCTGCTCACTGAGGCTGCATTAATTTAAACAGAAATACTGTAAAATCTATAAAAAAAAAATATATTATTAAAAAAATATTATTGCTATTTAAAATAACTGGTTTCTATTGAACGTAATTTAAAAGTTAATTTATTCCCATTATTTTACGATGAACTTTCAGCATTATTTATGGTCTTCAGTGCTGCATTAATAAAAAAAAACATCGATAATATAAAAGAAATGCTAATTCCATCATTTTAATAAATACTTTTAACATAAAAAACTTTGAAAAAAGATAAAACTCATTTATTAGAAATTAAAGCTTAAATGAAAGACAAATATCAGAACAAATACTCAAAGATACAACAAAGATTTTATTTTCATAAGTTGCAAAGGAAAGATCTGTGATTGCTTTATTTAACTGACTAAAACCTCTAAATTACAACAGAACTGAAAATAAACAACTACTTAATGCTGCTGTATGCCAGTTTTGGACTCTTCTTAAGCATAAATATACCATAATATGTTTGCAAATATTTAAGATACATGCTGAACATTCTTGCTTATCTGAAAAACAAAGCTGAAGTCAGATATTCTGCTTTGAACATGTGTTTTCTGTGCCGGAACGATGTCTTTGTTTTGGTCATTTTAACCTGTCCAATGTCAGTTTAGCCAATTATATTTCAGCACCCTTGGTGGAAAACAGCGTATTTCACTCATTCATTTAGAAAGGCTCTCAAAGCATGCGTTTGTGACAGAAATGCGACCTCCGGTGGACAGTAGCAGACTCTAAAATGAGACGCAGATTCAGTTCCACATTATTGGAATAGGTTAATAATTAGCAAATAATATAAATATTACGAGCGTAAACATAAGGTGAGCAGGTTACACTGTAACCCTGTGTCCTAACAACACGCTTCATGACGAGATATTCAGTGATAATCAATTTGGCTGTTTGCACCAGACGAAACACGACCTAAATTTAAACACAGCCATTCAGAAGCACAGAATATGGATGAAATGGTAAGGTTTATAACCTAATTAATACATATTAACACTCTTTAACATTATGAAATGCAGATGCTGAATCACTCACATGTGTTTAGTTCTTAAGTTCAATTTCAAGATCTGAGGTGAACTATCTGCTGCTGCTTTCAGCATATGGCTATGTAAAATAGCATTCAAACTCACATTATCAGCATTTAACACTAAATAAAGCACATGAGGTGTACCGGAGGTGGCCATTGTCAGTTTTCTGTTATTCAGCTGTGAGAAATATAAGCCGTTTTTAATATATTAATTCGAGCTGTTGGTTAGAACAAAAACTCCTATTAATATGGCGAATATTCACACTATAGGGTGCCTTTGCTTTTATTTAGAACATAGTTTAAATCACTCGCTCCTTTTCTCAATCTGGCAGCCTGTGCTTGAGATTGTTTTGATCCAGGAGTGCAATATCTAGTTCAACCACTGGGTGTTAAACTTCTATAATGCACCTTTGTTTCCACAAATTTCCAAAAATGAAAACATACAAAATAAAATGTTCCATTAATTAATATTAGTTAACGCAATAACATGAATGAATATAACGAATTTTTACAAATATTAATTAATAATAAAAAAATAAAATAAAAACAGTTTATTGATCAATTAAAATGTTTACAATTTAATAAAATGTTTGTATTTTAAATTTGATAAAAATATGACATTTAAACATCATTTCAAACAGTAAAATGCTTTGAAATTGAAAAAATATATATATATTTAGACTAACTCATGAATTTATGCTTAAAGACAATAGCCCCTTTCAAACTGTGATACCGGTAAATATCTGGAAAATTTCCTGAACTACTTTACCAGTAAACTGAAAAAAAAGCGCTGTTCACACAGGCGAGGACGTTCCGGGATTTTTCCAGATAAGAGAATTCACACATCCGTTCCAAAATACCGGTAAACTCTGACATCATTAACCAGAAATGAGCTCTAAATGGCTGCGCTTGTGTTTCTACACATAGAAGTGGTCTGGCCTTTGTTGATGGTTTCACTTTTAGTTAAAGCTTTAGCATTCATGCAGCTGCTTTTTCCCAGAGACATCCAAAGGCATAAGCGCGAACCTCAGCTAGATAATTACAAATTTGACGGCATTACTAATTCTGTGGATGGAGAAGTATTGTGAACAACTTCGATGTAAACATATGGAGGAACACTTTCACATAGAGATAAACAAACAGTGGTTTATCATAAACATTTTATCGTATTTTTTCCCCACAGTTGGCATTGAGAAGAAACATAGAAACGTTCTCTGACTAACATCTAGCGGCTAAATGTGTCTGGAAAAATATTTAAAGGCTATTATTGTCATAAACAGCGCGGATGTGAATGCGTCTGAGTGTTCTGATTGGCTCAAGTAGACGTCTTACGTCAGCGTTCTAATCATGAGCGTGCTTTTTCTGGCAATGTTCCTTCTGCATTGACACAGAGCAGCATTCCAGCAAATTACTGGTAATGTTACGACTTCTCTTTCCGCAAAATTGGCGGAACGAATTTACCGGTATTTCGAAAAAGGGCCTGTTTACACATACAGACCTTTCAATTGCCGGTAAATTTCCAGAAAGGTCTGTATGTGTAAAAGGGGCTAGTGTGTGTGAGCATGTAAACGTGTGTAGACGGAGAGTGTTTTTACCATGCCGTGGTCAAACGTGAACACCCCGACGTCTCTGCCGTGATGGATGTGGTTGCGTCTGATGATGGGATTACCGTGGTTTTTCACCCAGATCCCAGCGAGAGCATTATTGGAGATCTCGTTGTCCTCATAAATGCCCTACAGACGGAACAGAGAGATGACGGAGTGATTCTTCTGCTCATCTAAAAGTCTATAATGCGGTAGTGTGTGTGTGTGTGTGTAAAGATTACCTGAGCATGGTCTGTGATGTAGAGACCCACGTTCTCACAGTCACTGATGTTACAGTGTTTGATGGTGGGCGACGCTCCCTGACCGCTCACACACACCGCAGAGCCCACTGCAGGAACACACACACACACCAGTGTGAACAAGCAATACACAACCTCAAAAGGAGGACGTGTGCACACATTACAGGATGAGTATTATGCATTAAATCAGGGCGCTGGTTTCTTGATTTCATATTTTCATTTGAGTATTTCACAAATATATATATATACACACATATACATATACACACATATACATATACATACGCACACACAAACACACATATATATACATACATATCTCTATCTATCTATCTATATAATTCTAATCGCAGAAAATTATCGCAGTAGAAACAATAAGACCAACATGTTAAACATGGGTGTAAATCACAAGCCACAATTACGAGCAGTAGAAACAGTGATGCATAACACTGAACACTTCAACATTCACTCACGCAATATAAATAAAAGCAACAGATTTGTGCTGCTGTGCTGACCTGTGCAGGTGCTGCGGATGATGCAGTGGTCAATGATGGGGCTGCAGTTCACTGTGATCTCCAGGCAGTGATGAGCGTTGTGATGCTGAGCTGATTTATCGTCAGGATTAAACTGCACAGACACATACATTACATGCAACCAACCCTGCCTAAAATCAGAATAAGCGTTATTCGCCAAGGAATTCGCAAACACACGAGGATTTTTTGTGGTTTTTCGGAAGCTCAGGGTACATACATAAACACAAGAACACAGAAGGACATCTAAATCAATAAACAATTATGTACAAATTCTGATGTTATATGTACAGTTCTGTGAGAAAGTCTTAGGCCACTAGTATTTTCACCCCTAAATAAGTTTAAAGTTGGTTATTTCTATATTTTTTCTGTAGCATGTCAGTTTGAAAACATTATTTTTGTCATTTGTTGTAATTATACGTTGAGATTTTTGTGTTTGCCAGACAGTACTCCACACAGAGATCTGATCTGATCATCATCCAGTCTGTCTGGAATGACATGAAGAAGCAAAACAAACTCAATCCAGAAGAACTTTGGCAACATCTCGAAGATGCTTAAAAAAAACGACCTGCAAAGCTACAGTACTGTCAAAGTTTCAGGCACTCGTGCTGTAAAATGAGGATGCTTTCAAAAATAATGCGTAAATATATTTTATATATCACCTAACTTCTATTAACTAAATAACATCAACATTTGGTCTGACCACACTTTGTTTTTCACACACTTCATACACTTGCCCCATAGTTTTTCAGGTAGCTTTGCAGGCAGGTTTTTTGAAGCACTTCAGAGATGTTGCCAAAGTTCTTCTGGATTTAATTTGTTTTGTCTCTTTATTTAATAGATTTTTAAATAAATAATATTAATAATAATAAACAGAAAGAACTGGAGTAAATGATGCCAGAATTGATATCTTTTTCTAGCAGAACTCCTTTAAACGTTCTTTGATTGAAGTCAGCATGTGGAGAAGCTCACCTTTATCGTCATATATCCCACATAGGCGTCCTCTGATCCCTCCATGAACACAAACGTCGAGTCTCTTGTGTTCTCGATGATGACTTTATCTGCTACTTTCCCCGGAGCTGCGTACACAAATGATAGATGAATGTTTAGATTTAGTTTAAAAAGAAGAAATGCTTACTACTGTTCAAAAGTGAGTCAGCAAAATCAATCAGTTAAGACTTTTACACTGTTGCAAAAGATTTTAATTTAAAAATAAATGCTGTTCTAAACTAAGAAAAAGAAATTCTCCAAGGAGTTTTTCTTTTTTTATTATTTCTTTTAATTTTTATTGCATTACTTAATTGGTCACACTACAATAAGGTTCATTGGTTACTGTTAATTAATGCATTTACTAACATAAACAAACAATGAACGATACATTTACTACAGTATTTGTTCATGTAAGTTTATGAAAATACAGCTGTTCATTGTTAATTCATGTTAACTCACAGTGCATTAACTAATGTTAACAAGCATAGACTTGGATGTTAATAATGCATTAGTAAATGTGCAATTATGATTTATAAATGCTGTACAAGTGTTGTTCATGGTTACTTCATGTTAGTAGATGCATTAACTAATGAACCTTATTGTAAAGTGTTACCACTTAATTTACTTACCGTATGTATTGTACAGAGCTTTTTATGTGCAAAATGATTTAAACAAAGCATCTAGAAAGACTGGATTAAAAATGGGCTCAAAAGATATGAGAATATGGTAATGAATTAAGAATGTAAAAGAAATCTAAAAATATAACATTTCTTAATAAATAAGTTTTTATTTTTTACTTTATTAGTTTTTATTTCTTTTTTACTGTGAAATTCAATCTGCGTTCAGGTTTTTGTTCTCCTTTTTTCTTTTTTTTGCCCATAACTAGGGCAAGAACAGAATCTGCAGATATTTTTTGCAATTTCTGCAGATAATTTTGTAAAAAAATAAAAATAAAAAACTGGATTTATGCGGAATAATTGTAGGAGTATCATAACTAAAAACTAATTACTAATAAAAATAATACATTTTTTACTTTTATTTAATGTTTACAATGCAAATCCAATTAGATCCTCTTATTTGGTAAATAAAGCAAGTCTCTCATATAACATATCTACTAAAAGACAGAAAATATTACATTACAAACTGCATTGAAAAAAAATCATATGAACATTTTAATATTACTGGTATTATATCACAAAAATATAAGTCATGTTAATTTAAAAACTGAATAAATATAAAATTACACACATTTACACAAGTAAATACATAGACTCCATGGGCTAAAAACCTGCAAATTTCTACGTGTGCAGATTAAGTGTGGGCCTACTCATAACTAAACAGATAAAACCATGATGGTGTATATGACAACTTAAGCATTCAAATTTAATAAGTGGGTATATTCATTTCATATCATTACATTAAAAAGTATTTCTTAAGAAATCAGCATATTAGTTTGACAACAAATCCGCATATCGGAACGATATCTAAAGGCTCGTGTGATACTGAAAATTCAGTACTCAATCTCAGGAATAGATTACATTTTAAAATATATTCCAATAGAAAACAGCTTTTTAAAATTAAAATATTTCACATTTTTATGTTTTTGGGTGGCACGGTGGCACAGTGGTTACCACTGTCGCCTAACAGCAAGAAGGTTGCTGGTTCGAGTCCGGCAGGGTCAGTTGGCATTTCTGTGTGGAGTTTGCATGTTCTCTCCGTGTTGGCGTGGGTTTCCTCCGGGTGCTCCGGTTTCCCCCACAGACCAAACACTATATGTGCTATAGGTGAATTGAATAAACTACATTGCCTGTAGTGAATGTGAGAGTGTATGGGTGTTTCCCAGTACTGGGTTGCAGCTGGAAGGGCATCTGCTGTGTATAACATATGCTGGATAAGTTGGCGGTTCATTCAGCTGTAGTAACCTCGGATGAATAAAAGAGTCTTGGTGAGCATAAGAGTACGGTGGCCGGGAAGTGCAAAACAACATTACAAAGTGTGAAACACTTTTACGAAGCTTGAGACAAATTTACATTTTGGAAAACATTTTTACCGATCATAAGACACAATTACAGAGGAAAAACGGTTTTACCAAGGACGAAACAAGTTTACACTTTAGAAAACAAATTAACGAGACACAAAACACTTTTACCAGTCCTGAAACACATTCACAATGACAGATTCTTTACGGAAAGGGAATGTACCAAACACCGGAAGTGACACGGCGAAAGGCGTTGTTATCGTCGCTGGTGGTGAGCGCGGTAAATTCGTGTTGTGGAGTAAACGGCGTAAATAAAGTTTATGGTGACCGAACATGGACTGCGGCTGAGGGATGTTTTGTGGCAAACACATGAGCAGTTTGACGCGTTTGTGCTTTACGTGTGGTCGGTGTTTGGAGTTTCTAAAAGACACGGCTCAGACGTAAACACCAGACTGCATCAATGTGTTCAATAATGTAACGAGGGCCACTCGTACACTGTAATGGTGGACATGATGTCAAGTCTACACGGTGTAAACATCTGCTTGAGGACTCTTAAAAGTAAACTGAATGAAGCCGGTGTTCGGTGTGGTTATTACTCTGCTGCGTGATCAAACTGTGTACATTCTGTCCAAACCAAAGTCTATGTAAACCTCTTGTTTAGAATGGCTGTTTATTCCTCTTCAGATCATAAATGCTTACTTGCTCGCCCACAATATGTGTTGTATATATTAATATATATTATCATATTAATAACACATATTTATGAATATCTATTATTATTATATCGATCATGTGTTGGTTACATGTACAGCAAATGTACAGCAGTCCATGTTAAGGTTTTTAGTTTGCACTCTAGTGACGACAACAACGCCCTTCGCCGCGTCACTTCCGGTGTTTTGTACATTCCCTCTCCGTAAAGAATCTATCATTGTAAGTTTGTTTCAGGACTGTAAAGCCTCGTAAAAATGTTTCACACTTTGTAATGTTGTTTTGCACTTCCAGGCCACCGTATAAAAGTCTCTGACGGACATTAAAACAAACTTTAAATACTGAGAGTTCAAGTAATAAACACTGTTCATACCAGCACCAATCATCGTGATGGGCGACTCGATGTAGATCCATTCATCTGTGTAAATCCCCGAGTGGACAAATATCAAACCGTCAAAGTGGGCCTCCTGAACTCCTCCCAGGGCATCTTCAATGGTGTCGTAATACTGAGGAATAACATATTAGATTGAGCCACATTAAATACAATTGTCTAAACAAAATTCCAACATTACAAGTTCAACTCACTTGGCTGCATTTGTGCTAGACATGAAGGAGTGTGATGTTCATTTAGGATATTGAATTATTGATGCAATTAATTTTGAACAATATATAGAGTTGGGGGCGCCACGGTGGCGTAGTGAGTAGCACGTTCGCCTAACAGCAAGAAGGTCGCTGGTTCGAGCCTCGGCTGGGTCAGTTGGCATTTCTGTGTGGAGTTTGCATGTTCTCCCTGTGGTTGCGTGGGTTTCCTCCGGTTGCTCCGGTTTCCCCCACAAGTCCAAAAGACATGCGGTACAGGTCAATTGGGTAAGCTAAATTGTCCGTAGTGTATGTGTGTGAATGAGAATGTATGGATGTTTCCCAGAGATGGGTTGCGGCTGGAAGGCCATCCGCTGCGTAAAACAAATGCTGGATAAGTTGACGGATCATTCCACTGTGGCGACCCCGGATTACTAAAGGGACTCAGCCGACAAGAAAATAAATGAATGAATGAATGAATGAATATAGAGTTGGGTGCAAAATTATTCGCCCTCTTTTCAAATTTTAATTCTTTTTAAATATTTCTCAAGTGATATTTAAATGGAGTAAGACATTTTTTCACAGTATTTCCTATAATATTTTTTCTTCTGGAGAAAGTCTTATTTGTTTTATTTCGGCTAGAATAAAAGCTGTTTTATTTTTTAAATACCATTAGGTCAATAGTATTAGCATAATAATTATTATTAGTTATGCATCAAGTTGTGAATAGGTTTGTCAATCATGTGGTTCTGGTGATGCGCGAAATTTAGATGGAGGGCAGGAAGTAAAAAACTGAACAGGAGCCACAGAGGAAAGTCGGTATTTTTGCGATTTACCATATTTCAAAGGAGATATAAATAGAAAATAACCACATATGTTAGGCATGATCCTTATATCATGAAGGGCGTACTCGCACTATGCTATCCGAACCGTGCCTAGGCCCGTTTCCAGGATCGTTTGGGAAGTGTGAGTGCTCTGAATCGGGCTCAGGCATGGTACAGTTGGCCGGCCTTGGCCCAGTTGGAAGAGGTGTGCCTGAGCGCGGTGCACTTGGGGCTTTTACACGGTACGCTTGTAGTGTGAGTGCAAAGCGTGCCTAAGCCCAAAACTGAAGAGGAGACGTGACTTTTGGGGACTGTTTCATATGGATTTATTAATCATTCTTACTGTTTAATGAACTCAAACTGTAGGAGATTATTAAAGACACAAACACCTCACTGCACAACAGCTGCACCGTCAGCAAACCTCCTCATTCCTGCAGCACGAGGACTTTATGATTGTTTATGAGCGTCAAAAGTGGCTGATCTGTTCAGCGAAATATTTGACTGTGTGTCACTGCATATCAAACCACTAAAACTATATAATGATATAAAGAGATGTCCACTGTGCTGAGCGAGAGCGCTAAACTGAACAGCGCATCATTGATAACATAAGCATGCTCAGCCCCGAATGCAATGAGAGTGCGGGCCGTGAGGGGAGACAGGACAAGCGTGCTTCGGCCCGGTTCAAGGCAACTGTTCACAGTGTGAGTACGCCTGAAGAGGGCTGAGTTTACTACTAAACTAAAATATATTTTACAGCAATGACCCAGATGGGAGACCACATGGAAAAGCTAGGTTGCTGCCGGAAGTTGTGTTAGTGGGGCCAACAGGGGGCGCTCAACCTGCGGTCTGTGTGGGTCCTAATGCCCCAGTGTATTGATGGTGACTCTACACTGCTCAGTGAGATCCGTCTTTCAGATAAGACGTTAAATTGAGGTCCCGACTCTCTGTGGTCATTTAAAATGTTCTTCGCAAAAAAGTAAGGGTTTAACCTCGGCATCCTGGCCGTTATACAATGACTTGCCTAATTACTCTAAC
The DNA here is from genome assembly GCA_903798035.1 of Danio albolineatus. Classification (NCBI taxonomy): domain Eukaryota; kingdom Metazoa; phylum Chordata; class Actinopteri; order Cypriniformes; family Danionidae; genus Danio; species Danio albolineatus. The sequence continues at coordinate 4,018,444 of CAIGQQ010040406.1, read as the reverse complement.
TAGCCAAAATTCCCTAGCCAAGCCTTTAAAAGTCTCTTTAAGCTGAATACTAGTGTCTTGAAATATATCTAGTCAAATATTGTTTACTGTCATCATGGCAAAAATAAAATAAATCAGTGATTAGAAATGAATTATTAAAACTATTATGTTTAGAAATTTGTTAAAAAAATAAAAATAAAAATCTCTATGTTAAACAGAAATTGGGGAAAAATGTAAAAGAATTAAAATTTAACAGGAGGGTTAATAATTCTGACTTCAACTTCATGTTATGGTAAAACAGTGGTAGGGAACCTATGGCTCACGAGCCACATGTGGCTCTTTGACCAAGTATGTGTCTCCCTTAATATTTTATGGTTTAAAAATGATAACAGTCACTAAAAAACAGTTTCCTATTGAACATACAATTACAATTCCTTTATAATGCTTGTTTTTTTTTAAGCAAAATGAATAAAACTTATTTTACAATAAAAGACCAACCAGTCACCTGCAGAAAAGGCAAACAAGGCTACAATACTTGCCACAAACTTAAAAGCCCAGCAAAAGACATTTAGGAAGCGGTGCTCTTTTTAAGAGTCTTTGACTTGTAAATTTGACTCAATAATAACACAATAAGAACACATTTGTGTTAATGTGACATGTTTCTGTCCGATATTACATGTTCCATGCATACTGCCACTATAAATAAAAGTCATTTTTTGAAAGTTGGACATGTGGCCCTTCACTTGGTTTGCGAAACTTGAGGTTTGCCCACCTCTGTATTAGGGTGTATATACAGTATACCCCAAAGGCTCTTTAAAAAAAATCAGAAATGGCTCTTTGCTGAAACAAGCTTCCCGACCCCTATGGTAAAATATGCTGTAAGATAAATGCATGTCATTACACAATATCTAAATAAAATGTTTTAACGACAAAATAATAAATGAAAAATTGTATTTCTCTTTTGCATATTTAAATTTAAGCATTTATTTGATGAACAAACAGACACATAATGCATCTGCAGATGATCTAGAACTCACCAGCATGTTTTCTCGTCCCTTATATCTGGCTGGGTTGCTGTAGAAATGTTCTGCGAAGCCGGGTTTCACATGAGCGCCTTTGTACTGCAAACACAAAGGTCAGAGATCCGTCAGTCTGTGTTCCTTTAGAAATGTGCTCTCATAAAGCTCCCTGAAGAAGCTAATGACTACTGACACATCAAGATCTCCCTAATTATCACATTATGGCACCATCTGTGCACTTTCAGAAAATGACTTAAATCACTCATTCTCAGATTCGCATTGTTGTCCTAGAAAAATCCTTGCGGTCAAATGAGTATAATGAGAACATTTGATTTAAAAGGTCACAGTGGGGGCCATTAAATACTAAAACATCACTGTTTTTATTCTAACATCCATTAAAATGAACCGCACCAGTTGCTGAAAGCTCTCTTTCCAGGGATTGGGTTGTTCATACTCCTCTGGGTTGATCTGGAAGAACTTCCCAGACTCGGGGTGCATCATGGGACGCGTGTACTCGAAAACCTCCATGTAGAGTCTCTTCCTGCAGACCAGACGAGAAGAGTTAAGACATTATCAGAAAGTATTACTCCGTTTCATAGAGAGACTGTTTAGACAATGATGTCGACTGTGTGATGAATCATATGGCTTTACACAACAACTATGGGTGCTTTCACACCTAGACTTTTGTTTCGGAACCTGTCTCGTTTCCCCAGTTAGTGGTTCGTTTGGCATATGTGAATCCAGCAATCGCGCTCGGATTGCACCAAAGCAATCGGTCTGAGATCGCCTGAATGAGATGGCCTTGGCTAGATTGAAACGAACTCTGGAGCGGATCGATTGTAGTGAGAAAGCAAAACAATTCGAATCCGGCTATATCACAGTGTATTATACATGCTGCCCCTGGGAGACATTATTAGAAGACACGGGATCAGCTTTCACTGCTATGCAGATGATACTCAATTATATATTTCAACTAAACCTGATGAGACGTCTGAACTGTCAGTGAGTGTATTAAAGATGTTAAAAACTGGATGACCAACAACTTTCTTCTCTTAAACTCAGACAAAACTGAACTATTACTTATAGGGCCTAAATCCTGTACACAGCAGATCTCACAACTCAACCTGCAACTAGAGGGATACAAAGTTAGCATTCGCTCTACTGTAAAAGATCTGGGTGTCATATTAGACAGCATTTTAACTTTTGAAAACCACATCTCCCATATCACAAAAACTGCATTCTTTCATCTGAGAAATATTGCTAAGTTATGAAGTATGCTATCCATCTCAGATGCAGAAAAACTAGTTCATGCCTTTATGAGCTCTAGGCTGGATTACTGTAATGCTCTGTTTCCTGGTTGCCCAGCCTCCTCTATTAACAAACTTCAGCTAGTACAAAATGCAGCCGCCAGAGTTCTTACCAGGTCTAGAAAATATGATCATATCACCCCAATTTTATCCTCTTTACACTGGCTGCCTGTTAAGTTTCGTATTGGTTTTGAAATATTGCTTCTAACATATAAAGCTTTAAATAATCTAGCTCCTGTTTATCTAACCAACCTTCTGTCTTGCTACAATCCAACCCGCTCTCTAAGATCTCAAAACTAAGGGCTTCTGGTAGTACCCAAAATAGCAAAGTCAAGTAAAGGAGGTCGAGCCTTCTTATTTATGGCTCCTAAACTCAGTTTACTATAACCTTCTATGTGAAGCTGCTTTGGCACAATCTACATTGTAAAAGCGCTATACAAATAAAGGTGAATTGAATTGAATTATGGATATGTAATAGGCATATATATGGTTATATGAATTATGTGTACGGCGGGATGTCATTCCTATCGGTAAATGTGCGTTTCATGTCAAATACAAGACTGAAAGTATGTTAACTATTAACGAGAGCGGTTTATCTGTTAGGAAAACTGACCGAACTGCAGTCTTGGTTTATCTGTTATTTCTCTCTACAATGTAAAGCCTATAATGCATAATTCTAGCCAAGGGCTACGTATGAGAAAGTCTTACCTCTGATTTATATTTGGTGACGATGTCTGTGGGTGTCACCATTCAAAAGAAAGCGCAGCATTTTGTTTATAATGTTTTATTGCTCCTCACCATAAATTAAAATAAGGACGCGAGACAGCTGAGCGGGGCTCTGCAAAATCAACCCTAAAACTCTGAACCAATATGAGGAGAGTTTACTCGCAGGTGACTTGTTTTAGCTCTTTTGGTCCGTTTAGAAACTTTGCCGTGTGAAAGCGAACCGCACCATGAACAAAGTGCAAAAATGTAACAATTTCAATCCCGGTTTTAGAACAAAACAGATGTGAAAGCACACTGCAGAATGTTACGTTTTCAAACACATGCACAGACTCCATGTAAACGTATCGACCTTTCACAGTGTAATCCTGACTACTCGAGTACTTTTAAAATAGCTACTTTTTACTCACATTTTGAGTTATATAAAAAAAAGATACATTTACTCTACTTGCGCTACATTTTTGGGTAAATAATGGTACTTTACTTCAGTATGATTGTCAGTACTCTTTCCACTGCTGTTGGTCATTGAGCAAACATGCATTATAGTTTGAACACCTACCAGAGGATGGGGTCATTGGCTAGTTCGCTAAACCGTTTACACACGCAGGCCGCTCGACACAAGTCCTGCTCCAACAGATAGGAGAAGATTTTGAGGACCACCTCGTCTGGAAGCTTGACCTGCAGGTACTGCTCTGCTGGAGTGACTGGATCAAAAGAGAAGCAGCGGAAATTAAAAATCAAAATCACTCCATTTAAACTGTAAGCAAAGTCTCAACAGATTACAGGATGTCCATTACCAGGCAGATCTTGTGATTTTCCAGACACTCTGGCACGTTTCGCCCGATGGCCGAAGTTTTCTGTTGTTGACGTGGAAGCACCCTTTGAACAAATTGAGATTTATAGTTATAGTTTAATGATTGCTATTATAGTTAATGCAAATGTTCCACAAAATCATCTCTGCAACTCTTAAATAATTATCTTTTTCCAAATAGAGCCATTGGAGTCATGTGCACCCTTTGAACAAACTGAGATTCAGGCCCAATACCAATAAAATTTTTGTACCCCTTCCCCATGGCCCTTGAAACAGAGTGTAAAGGGAAAGGGATTCAAAATGTACCCCAAAGAAATGGGACAGCACTACAAAACCTGCACACTTCATCATACGTCATCGCAATCTCTTGCTTCATTTGAGATCGACGATCGCGGCTGCTGTAGTTGTTTCAGTTGCATTATTTTTTGGTATTTATCTTCAGGAAATCACTGAAGACAACTATATCTTGTTATCATAATGTTGCGTTCACAAGTGTATGTGCATGTGTGTATATGTGCATGTGTGTTTTTGTGTGTGTCTCCCTCTCTCTCCCTTTTCATCTTCAGACCCCGCCCTAATTTCGCAGACGACGTGCCCTGGGATTGGTTGGAGTGACCCAGTCTTTTGGTCTTTAAGTCTTTTGTGTCAGAATGTGTCTGTAAAGCAGGGTACACACACACCCGCTTGGATGTTTCAAGTATACCTAGCAAGACTTTAATTAGCTTGTTTAGGTGTGTTTGATTAGGGTTGGAACTAAAATCTGCCGGACACCGGACCTCCAGGAACAAGTTTGGTGACCACTGCTGTAAAGTTTCAGCTCAAAACACCCATCAGATTATTTATTATAGCTGTCAGAATATTGTATTTTCTGCTCTAAACAACCATGTTGCTGTTTTTGTGGCCTGTGCCTTGCTAGTTCTCCCCGCTCACGGTTCCCATGTGCCTATCAGTGTGCCTCAGCTTAGTCTAAGCTTTGGCTGCAACAGACATAAAGGAAGCAGATCTTGCGAAACGTTTGTGAGAAATACTACAGTAAGAACTCTCCCAATGATTATTTAATGTATTTGTTGTGAAGTTAATTCAAGCCTTTCTGCGATGATGAGTCGTTACAAAGTTCACGTGCACACACACACAGACACACACACGCAGCAAAGACACATACACACAGCGAACACGCAAACAGGGCACGCTTTTAACTTTGCACTGTTTTTGCACGCAAATGTGACGGGATACACGTTCCGTGTTGGCGTGGGTTTACTCCGGGCGCTCCGGATTCCCCCACAAGTCCAAAGACATGTGGTATAGGTGAACTGGGTAGGCTAAATTGTCCGTAGTGTATGAGTGTGAATGAGTGTGTATGGATGTTTCCCAAAGGTAGGTTGCAACTGGAAGGGCATCGCTGCGTAAAACTGCTGAATAAGTTGGCGGTTCATTCCGCTGTGGTGTCCCCAGATTAATAAAGGGACTAAGCCGAAAAGAAAACGAATGAATATATATAAAACGGAACCAAACATCTAATGCTATTAAACCAGTGGTCACCAAACTTGTTCCTGGAGAGCCGGTGCTGGTTTTAGCTCCAACCTTAATCAAACACACCCGAACAAGCTAATTAAGGTCTTACTAGGTTTACTTGAACCAATCAGGCAGGTGTGATGAAGCAAGTTGGAGTAAACCCTACAGGGACACCGGCCCTGCAGGACCGAGATTGGTGACCCCTGTATTAAACAATTCAAATAACATGAAATGGAAAATCAAAAACAAAGCATTTGAGAAGAAAACGTCAATATGTCCAGACATTTTCATGCATACTACACATAGAATATCATGTATACTGTGTTGATGAGCATTTACGCACCTCCATGTTGGTCTTTGTTGGACAAGCTGTTCTCTTCGGTAACAGAGATTTTCTTCGAAGTTGGTATGGACTATTTTGAGCACCTTGACCAGATTCTTCTGCAACCATCTCGGCAGGAACTTCCTCATCTGTAGAAGTAAAATATACAGTTCAATAGGATAAAAAAGGCAACATAGTTCATCTTTACATTAAAACTAACACAAAAAATCCCCTCCTAAATGAGTTCATAGAATGAACAACATCAGTTGCTTTTATTTGCTGTATACAGACCTACACTACCTGACAAAAGTCTTGTCGTCTATCCAAGTTTAAGGAACAACAAGTAACAACTGATTTGGTAGCATGTGTTTAGCACAATTGATCACAATGTTAGCATGTTTTCATTTTTAAATGATTTGGTAGCATGTTTTTAGCACAATTAAGCACAATGTAAACATGTTTACTTTTTTAAATGATTTGGTGGCATGATTTTAGCACAGTTGACCACAATGTTAGCATGTTTTCATTGTAAAATGATTTGGTAGCATGTTTTTAGCACAATTAACCACAATGTTATCATGTTTTAATTTTAAAATGATTTGGTAGCATGTTTTTAGCACGACTAACCACAATGTTAGCATGTTTTCATTTTAAAATGATTTGGAAGCATGTTTTAGCACAATGTTAGCATGTTTTCATTTTTAAATGATTTGGTAGCAGGTTTTAGCACAATTAAGCACAATGTTAACATGTTTTTTTAATGATTTGGTAGCATATTTTTAGCACAAGTAAGCACAATGTTAACGTTTCCATTTCTAAATGATTTGGTAGCATGTTTTAGCACAATTGACCACATATTAGCAAGTTTTCATTTTAAAATGATTTGGTAGCATGATTTCAGCACAATTAAGCACAATGTTAACATGTTTCCATTTTTAAATAATTTGGTAGCATGTTTTTAGCACAACTGACCACAATGTTAGCATGTTTTTTATTTTTAAATGATTTGGTAGCATGTTTTAGCACAATGTTATCATGTTTTATTTTTAAATGATTTAGTAGCATGTTTTGCACAATTAACCACAATGTTATGTTGTTGTTGTTGTTTTTATTTGGTAGCATGTTTTCAGCAAAATGAACTCTTTTTCCAAACTCTTTTTGAATTTCCCAAACAACAGCAAGCACAATGTTCAAACACAACCAGGGAAATAAACATCTAAAATCCCAGAGGTTGTTCCAGACATCCAGAACAATCTCGACCACTTGTGTTCAGTCGCTAATAAAACCGTGTCATTAGCAATAATGAAAAACAGCATGTACTCTCCTAAATCAATTCTCAAGCTCTTGCCTCAATGCTCCAGAACATAATTCCCCTTCAACATATCCAAGTGGCCATATGGAGGACGCATAATCAATATTTGCACAATTATTAATTAGTGGATAGTTCACCAAAAAATCCTTTACTCAGCCTTCACTCCTGAATACAAAAGTAGAATAAAAAGGCAACCAGTTTCCAATACTTTCGGACAGAAATCTTCAAAGTTAAAAGGAAATAAAAAGAAATTCAAACAGGTTAGAAACAAGTAAATTATGAGGTTAATTTTTTTTTTTTGGTGAACTATCCCTTTGATTCTCACGTAATGAAACATGTCTAGTAGGGCTGTGTGATATTTTGATATCATGCTAAATATGCGATACATAGGTCTGTCACAATATCTATTTTTTTGTCAAACGATATATTGGATTTAGAATCCGAATGTACTCAGAGACATGGCCAAGGTAAGAAAGGCTGAAAAACGACCACCACTGAACAAGACACACAAGCTAAAACGTCAAGACTGGGCCAAGAAATATCTCAAGACTGATTTTTCTAAGGTTTTATGGACTGATGAAATAAGAGTGAGTCTTGAAGGGCCCGATGGATGGGCCCGTGGCTGGATCGGTAAAGGGCAGAGAGCTCCATCTGACTCAGACGCCAGCAAGGTGGAGGTGGAGTACTGGTTTGGGCTGGTATCATCAAAGATGAGCTTGTGGGGCTTTTTCGGGTTGAGGATGGAGTCAAGCTCAACTCCCAGTCCTACTGCCAGTTTCTGGAAGACACCTTCTTCAAGCAGTGGTACAGGAAGAAGTCTGCATCCTTCAACAAAAACATGATTTTCATGCAGGACAATGCTCCATCATAGCGTCCAAGTACTCCACAGCGTGGCTGGCAAGAAAGGGTCTAAAAGAAGAAAAACTAATGACATGGCCTCCTTGTTCACCTGATCTGAACCCCATAGAGAACCTGTGGTCCATCATCAAATGTGAGATTTACAAGGAGGGAAAACAGTACACCTCTCTGAACAGTGTCTGGGAGGCTGTGGTTGCTGCTGCACGCAATGTTGATGGTGAACAGATCAAAACACTGACAGAATCCATGGATGGCAGGCTTTTGAGTGTCCTTGCAAAGAAAGGTGGCTATATTGGTCCCTGATTTGTTTTTGTTTTTGAATGTCAGAAATGTATATTTGTGAATGTATAGATGTTAAATTGGTTTCACTGGTGAAAATAAATCATTGAAATAGGTAAATATTTGTATTTTGTTAAGTTGCCTAATAATTCTGCACAGTAATAGTCACCTGCACACACAGATATCCTCCTAAAATAGCTCAAACTAAAAACAAACTAAAAACTACTTCCACAAATATTCAGCTTTGATATTAATGAGTTTTTGGGGTTCATTGAAAACATGCTTGTTGTGCAATAATAAAATTAATCCTCAAAAATACAACTTGCCTAATAATTCTCCATTCCCTGTATAGCCATTTTTTCCTGAATGCTTTTAAAATCATTATATAATTCCAGACATCAAAAACACAGGCAAATGATAAATTCTAATACAAACTCAACACTGCATATATCCTGCGATGAGTCTAGTGCGAATTATCACCTTGCGATATCGATGCTGAAATGTTACATTGTGCAGCCCTAACACAATTTCAATAAATATGTTAATTGAAACTTATAATATACGCAAACTTCACTCATTCAAGCAAAGTGAAAGATTAAAAACACTGCAGTCCTCCTCCTGACATGCTTCCCATGGATAAACGCTCAGATCAGCAGAAGGTCGAACAACTTGGACTTCCGACTTTAACACCATACTGAAATCTCATCAAGCCACTGTACGTCAGGCTGGTATAGCAGCACTGAACAGCTGTGAAGGAAAGCAGAGAAGGGGCCGTGACCTCCAACAAAAACACACGTCTGACCGCCTCGGCAGCTGCAGCAAAGCGAGCAGGTGACCCAACATGCGGGTCAACAGAGGCTGAATGGGCCGTTATGACACCCGTACGGGGTGAATTATCTGTGCGGCATCCCTTTGATGACAGACCTGAAACCTGAGACAGAGCCGCTCCACCACTGCAGCCCAAACACAAACACACAAACACACACACACACACACACGCACACACACACACCTCCTCTCCAGACTCCTGCATCTCTTCAAATAGAAATGCTAGAATCATTTCAGAGAATGCTAATTGTAGACATGGGATGATAACCAGTTTCAAGGTTTACCACTCTTACGGTTGTACCATTCTTACAGTATTTTTGTGTGTGTTTTTATGACTAATCTATTCATTTTTTAGGGCAAAAGGTTGTTGTTTTTTTACCCAGACATTTTAAACAAACATATTTGAGAGTGGTAATCACAATAGCATGATACCAAAAAAACCAATATATTGTTATCCAAGGTTATCATAATGTCAGAATGTTATAGCAGCCCATGCCTAGCTGATGATATAAAATCAGAGTTCATTCAGAAATGGGTAACAGAAGACATAACACAGCGGTATTAGCCACGTTACGAAAAGAAATATGGTGATATGGTGGAGATCTGACCGTTTTTGGTCTGACTGATTCGTATTCTGACTGATAAAACCCTCATATTGATGAAACATGACATATGACACAATTTACAAAACTAAAATGCACTTATAAACTCACCGGCCATTTTATTAGGTACACCTGTCCAACTGCTCGTTAACGCAAATTTCAAATCAGCCAATCGCATGTCAGCAACTCAATGCATTTAGGCATGTAGACATGGTCAAGACGACTTGCTGCAGTTCAAACCAAGCATCAGAATGGGGAAGAAAGGTGATTTAAGTGACTTTGAACGTAGTATGGTTGTTGGTGGCAGACTGGCTGGTCTGAGTATTTCAGAAACTGCTGATCTACTGGGATTTTCACGCACAACCACATCTAGGATTTACAGAGAATGGTCAGAAAAAGAAGAAATATCCAGCTGTGGGCAGTTCTGTGGGCGCGAATGCCTTGTTGATGCCAGAGGTCAGAGGAGAACGGCCAGACTGGTTCCAGCTAATAGAAAGGCAACAGTAACTCAAATAACCACTCGTTACAATCGAGGTCTGCAGAAGAGTATCTCTGAACACGTCCAACCTTGAGGCGGATGGGCTACAGCAGCAGAAGACCACACCGGGTGCCACTCCTGTCAGCTAAGAACTGTTTGATTGCATCAAAAAGGCGCTCATATTATTGCTCAATTAAAAGAAATAATATAGATTGCGCCACCAAACACATGAAAACGAAAGTAACAACCATAGTTTTAAAAATGTAAGTAGAAAGTACAGATTTGTGTAAAAATGTAATAAGTAAAAATAAGCACTGATACCAGAAAAATATACTGAAGTACAGTAACAAAGTATCTCGTATTTCGTATCTAAATTCCATTGCTGTCTGTTGAATGTGTGCGTCAACGACAATCGGGGGCAGTGGGGGCAGTAACGGTGGCGCCAATCAATCCACAATAATTTAGTGGCTGCATTTAATTCATTTCTTATAATATAAACAGCAAAATCGCATTGGGGTGGCCACAGGGGTGGTCAGAGTGTACCTGCTGTAAAGGTGTCAGAAAGTTTAACCTGGTGCCATAAAATCAATGTGCTGCATCTGATGCTATTGCTGTCTTTAATCTAACGTAATGACCCAAGGGGCCAGAAAAAAATATAAAATAATAAATAAATAAATCTAAACGCTGATGGCTTTTTAATTGCATGTTGTTTTTTAATGTTTATCATTAACATGTTAACAATGTTACTATTAACTACTATTTTGTTCTTCGGTAGGTTATGGATAAAATATGGTAATTCTAATAGTTTAGTTTAATCAAATGAATTAGATTTTTGGAAATCGCCAAGTCACCCCCTTTCATTGTCCTCCGACCCCCACTTTGGGCACCACCATCTTATTCTAAAAGCCTTTGCTATGTTCCACACGAACAAAACAGTTATACAATTCTGGTACAAGATGGTGTCATCTAAATGTGGATTTTTTGGAGGGTTGACCTAGCTCTTTAATTGTCTGGATCTTTGGAGAAAAAAGCTTTATAATTGATGGGATCTCTAAAGGGCACATCTGACAACACACTCGCTTGCTACAGAACAATATTGCAGTAATATTCTCAATGGTCATCGCTATGGTAACCCTGATGGAGGTCACACATAGGACAGCATCTCTGCAGGCGTCTCCATTTGTTCTTCTTTTCTAGCATTGACTTGTACAACAGACAAAAAAAAGAGCATCTTATGGCAGATAAACTGCCCAGAACTGCTACAAGAGACTGTAATAAATGTGAAATACTGTTTTGAGCTGAAATATTTAAAAGCATTCCTGTAGCTTAAAAGGTTTAGCACTATCCAGCAGAAATGCCAAGGTCATAGGTTCGATTCCCAAGAATATTTAAGTAATTCTGAATAAAAGCACTTGCCAAATCCATAAATCATTCAATCATTCGTTCATTTTCCCCCAGCTTAGTCCCTTATTTATCAGAGGTCGCCAAACCAGAATTTTTCCGGCATATGTTTTACACAGCGGTCCAGCTGCAACCCAGTACTGGGAAACATCCCATAAACATTCACACACTATAGCCAATTTCATTCATTCATTCATTTTCTTGTCGGCTTAGACCCTTTAATAATCTGGGGTCGCCACAGCGGAATGAACTGCCAACTTATCCAGCATGTGTTTTACGCAGCGAATGCCCTTCCAGCCGCAATCCATCTCTGGGAAACATCCATACATTCTCAGCCCAAGCCCAGCCGGCACTTGAACCAGCAACCTTTTAGATGAGGCGGCAGCGCTATCCACTGAGCCACCATGCTGCCCATCCATAAATCCTCTCTTAATTGTATAGCCTTGCTTTTATTAAATAAATAACAGATTTTCAAGTGATTCTAAAGCCATTTTATCATCAAACCTTGAGTAAATACTCACCAAGTTACAACTAAACCACACAGTGTCCTCTAATATGCCAAATAAAACAACTTCCTTAATTTATTTTGACAACATATAGCTCATAAACCAAGAACAATCCAGTGTCCTACTGCTAACGAATCCAGTAAAACATGGAAAATTGAGCGAGTCCTCTGATTGGACACGTAAATGGGCTCTCAAAAATGCTAACTTCAATATGATCTGCATGAACTGTCAATACAGTAAACTAGTGTGTTTCCTGGTTACAAGCCTGCACTTTTAAGGAGCTAGTTGCTAAATTTGCTAAACAAACCATTTGTTATTTAATGATTAATTAATTAGGATAAACATATCTCAATGTACTGACAAAAGTCTCGTCTTCGATTCCAGTTGTAAGAGCCACAAATAATGACTTGACTTCTAGTTGATCGTTTGAATAGTGGCAGAAGGTTGATTTTTCCCATGAATCATCTGTTGAGCTGCATCCCAATCATCACCAATACTGCAGAAGACCTACTGGAACCCGCATGGACCCAAGATTCTCACAGAAATCAAGTTTGGTGAAGGAAAAATCATGGTTTGGGGTTACATTTTGTATGGGGGCGTGCAAGAGATCTGCAGAGTGTCTGCAACATCACCAGCCTGAGGTATCGAGACATTTGTGCAGCCCATTACATTACAAACCACAGGAGAGGGCAAATTCTCCAGCAGGATAGAGCTCCTTCTCATACTTCAGCCTCCACATCAAAGCTCCTGAAAGCAAAGAAGGTCAAGGTGCTCCAGGATTGGCCAGGCCAGTCACCAGATATGAACATGATTGAGCATGTCTGGCGTAAGATGAAGGAGGAGGCATTGAAGATGAATCCAAAGAGTCTTATAATCATATAAGCTACTTTTGATACCAAACGATCAACTAAAAGTCAAGTTATTATTTGTTGTTCCTAAAACTTGGATAGGTGACAAGACTTTTGTTAGATAGTGTAGGTTTCTTTTGTTCAGACTCAAACTTGATTTATAAAGCACTTAACAACCACAAACAGCAGACCAAAGTGCTGCACAATGAAATTACTTCACAATACAACACTTGACGTATAAAACATACTTTAAACAAAGAAAACAAAACCACATACGCAAGACAAACATGAACACTATTTAAACAAATATCAAATCAAGTCTCAAATCTTTTCTGCACTGTGATTGGCTTAAACTGGCTAAATAAATCCCAAAAGAGCCTACTAGTTTAAATTAAACTTTAGAAATTGAATTTAAAGTTACTATTGTTATCATAACCCAATATACTGACAATCACCTTAAAACCCCAACAGCCATATCCCCCTGCAGCCCAAGACCGATAACTCACTGAAGCTAAGCAGGGCTGAGCCTGGTCAGTGCCTGGATGGAAGACCACATGAGAAAACTAGGTTGCTGTCGGAAGTGATGATAGTGAGGCCAGCAGGGGGCGCTCAACCTGCAGTCTGTATGAGACTCTTTGGGTGTATGGCCATCCACGATAAATGCGCTATATAAATATACATTATGTACAAACTTACTAAAATGTGTGATCAAGTATTAATAGGGCTGTGCAATTAATCGCAATAGCAAAAAAAAAAAAAAATTTTTTAAATCACGATTTAAGCACATGCAATTTCTAAATCGCGCAAGGCTGCAATTTCATCTATTAATTTATTTAGATGTTTGTTGACGTTCTTGTGCGCATGATTTTAATATGTTAACTAATCAGAGCTGACGCAGCACACCGGGCAATTACAGCTAATCTGAGCGGGAGAAAGATGTTGACCAATCAGAGCTCACTCTGCGCACGACGAAGTTGAGCGGGAGAACCGAGGTGGTTTTGATTTACATTAGTTTTTATTTATTGTTCTGACTGGAATTGAGGTTAGTTCATCTTTATTTTTTCATGTTGTCTGTTTTTAAGACAATGTATTACAGTTTTGTTTTACATGCAGTTAGTACTACTGTGTACAGTATGTGTTTAACTAGAGTTGAGGTTATTTAATCTTAGTTTATGTTGTCTGTTATAAAGACAATTTTATTACAGTTTTATTTATTAAAATGAATACCATGTTATTTCATTGTGAAATGTTTTGTTAAGCACTTCCTGTGTACTGAATACATTTCGAATGCATGTGTGTGGCTTGTTTGAAAAAGCAAAAACAGCTGCCAAAAATCGCAAAAAAAAACATTTTATTAATTAAATCCATATTGCACAGCAATACACTATAATAATGCAACAAATCTTTAATTCATAAACATATGATGTAACAAGTTGTAATGAAACTAACGTTATTTCATCGAAACCCCATCAAAATTATATTTCCTCAAACGCTTTAAAAAAGGAATAACTTTCTACTTGTTCAAACTACTTGTTTAAAATTAAATGAAAACACAATTATTTCTTTTTTTGAGGGGGGGGACTTATGTTCAATCCACATAAATTTGTAAAAATAATTAAGTACTTAACTGATTTGTGTTGGGACAACAGAGGAATTGTGTTTAGCCTAGTATTTTTTACAGTGTATACTAATGCTTCATGAATGCAGTACTTTACATTAACATGCATAAAATATGCTGTTTCTTCCATGATGATCAGATATTTGCTAGAGAAAAGTTACTTCAGCTTTTTTTAATTTACACTTCATATTGCCAAGTTCAGAGCTAACACGCAGTTTAGCTTTCAGCTTCCAGAACTATTAGCAAGCTACAAATCCAACAGTGATGTTTGTAACTCAATACGCTGAGATGAGCGTCGGTCAAAGGTTAGCATCGAGAGATACAAAGCGATTCACTCAAATTTAACATCACTCTCATCAATAACAGCAAGACATTCTGACACCTCTAATCTTGTACCTAAAATGCATGCAATGTAGATCAATAAAAAACATGACGTATAACAAACTCTGATGGCTAATTAGTGCAGTACTCTCTGCTATAGAGTTGAGGTAATGTGTTTGTGTGTGTGAGGGAGAATTTAGATTTAGGCATGGGACGATAACTGTTTTCAAGGTATACCGCTGTTTGGAAAAGTCAAGGTTTTCATACCGCCGAAATGTTCTGCTATACTGTTCCTAAGGTATGGGTAAGATATTTTATTGACTTTTTTAGTTTGTTTTTTAGGTGTAAATTGTAAAGAAATCTGTGTTTTTGAAACAAATTAAGACAGCAGAAGTCAATGAGTTACTTGAATTGTTTAGCCTGACATGTTTACTGCTCCAAAATACTTGAAATGTTTCTCAAAATAAAAATATATTGTGTTCAAGGGGGAAAAAAAGGTTTTGTTTTTTTAGCCAGACATTTAAAAAGAATATATTTTAGAGCAGTAATCACAATACCGTCACACTGTGATATTTTTATCTAAGGTTATCATACCATCAGAATCTTATACCGGCCCATGCCAAGTTAGATTGCATTGCCAAATCAGCCTAAACGGCTTTTTTATGGCAAAAACAGGTCAAATTTACAAACAGTTTTTAAATAACACTTAACCACAAAAGTACCAATTCTCACTATTAACGGCTTATTGGCTGCCTATTAATTATACATTGATGTTTATTAGTCCTACACAGTGGTGTAAAGTAACGAATTACAAATACTCCAGTTACTGTGGCTGCCTATTAATTATATATTGATGTTTATTAGTCCTACACAGTGGTGTAAAAGTAACACATTACAAATACTCCAGTTACTGTAACGGAGTAGTTTTTCTCAGGAATTTTAATTAACTGAGTAGTTTTAAAAATGTGTACTTTCACTTCCACTTGAGAACATTTTTATTGCTGTATCGGTACGTTTACTCCACTACTTCAAGCTGCAGTCCACTACTTTATTTTTTCTTGTCTATGGGGATTGGCAGAGTAGTCTTGTGATTCCCGTCCAATCAATCAAGACATGGGCGATTTATAATTGCAGCAATCTGTTTGGAAGCATTAAAAGTGTCCAAGAAGATGTCCAAAATCTTTACACGTACTGTTTAGATGCATGCCACTGATGAGAAGATGACGGATGTTTACTTTATGATGACCGAAAAACACATTATTGGCCTTAAATGACCCACCAAGCAGGCACAAGACGTCAACATGACGTCAGATTGATGTTGTCACCCAGCGTTGTGGGAACGTCACATTTTGTTTTGGAATGGAAAACGGGTTGACATCAGAACCCAGCGTCAGGCCGACGTCAATGTCCATAGTCCAACCTAAAGTCAACCAAATATCAACGTCTAATGATGTTACAGCCTGACATTGTGTGGACGGTACCACTATGACATATATCTGACGTTGGATTTTGGTTGCCATACTTGACGAATACAAGTCAGTGTTTGACATCAATATGATGTTGGTTTAAAATGTTGGCTCGACGTTCGATTTTGGACTCTTTTAACACAACCTAAATCCTTAGACAACGGCTAGACACTGAATTTTGGTCATCTGACATAACCTAAATCTAATCTGACAACTGAAAATAGATCTGGTAGCAGATATCGCCTCTGTTACTTTTTACCTTGCATTTTTTTGTTAATGTTTATTATTATTTGTTTTGGAAATGTGTTTTCATATTTTGATTCCAACGCTTGATCATTAAATTATTAAAATGACTAAATAAAATAAAATATTCTTAAGAATAAAGTATGATGTGTTCTTTTGAAGAGTGTACTTGCGTTATGATGCTATTATATTGCCATTCTGGCTATAATGAGTGGCCTAAAATGGTCTTAAAATGACAATAATATCGTTTATAGCGATATATTTTGGTGCAATATATCGCACAACAAAAAATAGATATCGTGACAGGCCTATTTCTTTCTCTCTCTCTCTTGTATCTCAAAATAAAATATATATTGTGTTTAATAGGGAAAAATGTTTAGTTTTTTTACCCAGACATTTATAAAGAATATATTTTAGAACAGTAATCACAATACCGTCATACCGTGAAACCGTGATTTTTATCTAAGGTTATCATACCGTCAGAATCTTAACCGGCCCATGCCTATTACTGGTCCTACCTAATATCTAAATCTAACTACTACCTTAATAACTATTAACAAGCAGCAAGTGAGTGTGCCTCACACAGCTGAGTAGGCTTGACAAACCACTTGTGGAAAGACTCTCCCTAATAAAACACTCTTACTCCAGCATTTAATTCTCTGAGTACTAACAGTTCCTTTGTATAATCAGCACTTGTTGTGTGTATTCCCTCTTCTTGTTGAATCGCTGAATGCCTCCTCAATATTAAGTCATTTTGGACAAAAGCATCTGCTAAATGACTAAACGTAGTACTTTATTGAGGCAAAAGTCATAGTAAAAAGCAAGAATTGTACTTAAGATATTGTGAAACCCACTTTTCTATAATGAACAGATTTATGACAATAAAACCCATAAACAACACACAAAAAAAAAAAAAAACACTTCGAGATTACCTTTTGAAGATGGTGTGAAAATACACAACAGATCCTATGCATTCAAAAGCCCAGGTTCAGAAAGCAAACACTGATACTTAAAGCAGTATTTTACTAACATCCACCACTAATATCCATAGTAAAACTACTGAATTGGATTAAAAATCCATCAGAAGCATCAAACATCATACTCACATTTGCAGTCGTCCAAATGCCAAATTTCAGATTAGCGTCAACATAACCACTAGACTGCCACCAAACACATGCTTAGCTGAAACACGACCTGCTCTTTATCAAACTAAGCCTGCTGTGGGAGGATGTTATTAATAAAGTATTATGTCTGTAGCGATGGTTTACCGTCAGGTGAATGGAAAGCCATCCTGCGTGAATGAGACTCGCGGTGCAAACGCAGTACTGTTGCTCTGGTTGCACCGGGGGCTCTCCAGGGCTACTAGTCCAGTAACCACTACAAACACGGTGTCCCACCAACTAGTTCAACACAACAGACAGCATGTTGTCTTCCAACAAAGATCATCCACACTCAGGGGAAACATTAAAAAACTTAAATACTACACTAATACTAGCAAAGTGATATCTTGAGCAGTGACTTGGCGAGGTGTGCACAACACATAAAATAAAAACTATAAAGTATTTACAAAATTTTTTGCAGTATAATAGTTGTGTTCCATCCACCTACACTTATAAAAATGCAGGTTTAAACTAAGGCTGAATAATATATGGTTTGAGCTAGAGATGCAACAGTTAACAGATTTTATGATTAACCACGCTTTAATTAGTCACTATTAATTAATCGTAAAAGCATCTCACAGGGTTTATGTAGATATCATAATGTCAAATTTAAGACTTTTTAAGACCATTAAGTAGGGCTGTGCAATTAATCGCAAAAAAAATAAATGAATAAAAAATTAAATAAAATAAATAAAATTTAAAAAAATCATGATTTAAGTACATGCAATTTCTAAAAATCACGCAAGGCTGCAAATTTATCTATTAACTTATTTACAGTTTTGTTCACGTTCTTGTGCGCACGACTTTAATATATGTTAACCAATCAGAGCTGACACAGCACATCGGGCAATTACAGCTAAGTGGGAGAAAGATTTTAACCAATCAGAGCTCACTCTGCGCACGAGGAAGTTGAGCGGGAGAAGCGAATAGGTGGTTTTGATTTACGTTTTTATTTATTGTTCTGACTGGAATTGAGGTTTCATGTTGTCTGTTTTTAACACAATTTATTACAGTTTTGTTTATCATGCAGTTAGTGCTGCTGTGTACAGTATGTGTTTAACTAAAGCTGAGGTTAGTTCATCTTCATTTATTTTATGTTGTCTGTTTTAAAAGACAATTTTACTACAGTTTTATTTATTAAACTTAATACTGTGTTATTTTATTGTGAAATGTTTTGTTCTGCACTTCTTGTGCACTGAATACATTTAGAATGCGTGTATGTAGCATGTTTGAAAAAGCAAAAACAGCTGCCAAAATCGCAAATAAAAAATAATTAAATAAAAAAATAAATCACAAATCGCAATATTTAAAAAATAATAATAAAAAAAGAAATATCGCGATATGATTATTTTGGCCATATTGCACAGCCCTACCATTAAGTATTGAATTTAAGACCTATATCACAATATCAAAAGCACGCATAAACACAGAGAAAAAGCAAAATCACAAAATTAGAGGTAAAATAAATGTATTCAAAGCAAACAGTACTAAAGACAGGTTAGACGCACCATTGAACCGCAGGAAGTAGAAAAAAAAAAAATATATATATATACACACACACACACACACACACACACACACACACACACATATATATATATATATATATATATATATATATATATATATATATA
>CAIGQQ010040406.1:3973852-3985668 GCA_903798035.1 Danio albolineatus | reverse complement strand
ATTAAATATATCATTACTCTAAAACATCACACTGGTACTGATGTATATGTCGAGATAATATAATAACATATATGGCATGTCTCACAAGCATCACTACTACTATTACTAATACTAATAATACTACTAATAACAATAATAATAATGATATAACAACACTAAACATAATAATAACAGAATCATGGCATTGGGATGTGTCAAAGTAACACTACAGTACACCTTATATTAAATTTATCGTTCACACGTTACAATAAGGTTCATTAGTTAATGTTAATTAATGCATGTACTAACATGAACAAACAACGCATTCATAAGCATTACTATGATAATAATAATAATTGAAAGCACCTTTGTAATTCATATCATATGCTGTCAGTACAATACTTTCAAAATACTAACGTATCATCATGGTACTGTCTACACAAGAGACATTAGCGTGTAAAATGTCAAAACGATGTGTTAAGTGTATATTTTGACACTGTACTACATAAATGGACCACGGTATTTACATAGTACTGCAAGGTATATCGAAATACCATGGTATAAACATGGTATTACCAGAACACCTTTGGTTGTGTTTTGTTTTTATTTGTGCTTATTGCCAATGCAATAATTAAACTAGTTAAATTGTAATTAAGCACAAAAATGCTGTGGCAGCTAATTTATTTGGATTTATGGTGTTATTTTGTTGATTTAGCTGTTAACGTTTGCTAATAGCAAATGCTAACCATCACAGCGCTGTAAAACAACTGACCGCTGCCATTTTTCACAAATATATCCTCGTCAGTGCCACTATTAAGACTCGTGACAGATTTGAAAAACACGACTAGTCTGTTCACAATCATACAACGTCTAAAATGACACGCTAAATTGAGTTTCTAGTGGACTGGAGAACAAATCAAGCCCAGTTAAACAAAGCGCGGCCTGCGGAAGGATCAGAAGCCTCGGTGTTTCCTGACGGATGAACATTAACGCAAATAGCCTCGAAATACAACATCACCACACAAAAGCTGTCGGAATCAACACAGCACGTCTATAACAAGAGAGACATATATGAATCAAGCCCATGTTAGTGTTTGTTAGCGATAAATTTACCTCTTTCTGCGTTGTTTCTGTCCGGCGGTACCGGGCGCGGCCTCGACACTCGCCGGGGTCTGCGGTTAGTCGCTCTGACGGAGTTCATTTGACGGGTTTCTGGTTAAAAACACACACCGCTGCAGCCCTTCCTCTGGTTCCTTACACGCTGCTGAGCTCAAAAAATGTAAATAAAAGCCTAAAGTGCATTGCACTGAGAATCTGCTTGGTCTGGACTCCGGGGAAGCGGTTTAATGTCCGGGCGCTCCAGTCCGAGAGCTCCGATTTCGATTTCCAGTGGCAGGAGGAGCCATTTACACACACACACACACACACACACGCACACAAACACACGCACACACACACACACACACTCCCATACACAACCACATGGCGCTGCGCTCCACCAATCACTGTGGGTTCTCCCCTCACAAAAAATACCATGGTAAAACCACGGAAGGCGGATGCAGCTGGGAGGATAAACTGAGGTAAAGTTGGTTTTGCATTCACACATTCTGAAGTTCTCCGTAATAATATAGTTTCAGAAACGTAATCTTTGCAAATTCTAAAAAATGAAATCATATTAGCAGCCTATGACTATCAAAGTACATCATTGTTCAGTCAAATGGTGCTAATGTCGTTTTTATTCATGCAATTTCAGTCCGAATATTCAAATTACCATGGTAAACAATATAGTAATAATTCATTACCATTGTACCATACTCAAAGATACAGTGACTAGGCTTGGGCCGTTTTCAAGGTATACCACGGTATGGAATAGTCAAGGTTTTCATATCAGCAAAATTTTCTGCAATACCTTTCCTAAGGTATGTGTAAGATTTTTTATTTACATTTTTTGTTTGTTTTTTTAGGTGTAAATTGTAAAGAAATCTGTGTTTTTGAAACTAATGAAGACAGCAGAAGTCAGTGATTCACTTGAATTATTTAGCCTGACATGTTTACTACCCCAAAATACTTTAAAAGTTTCTCAAAATAAAATATATTGTGTTTAAAGGGGGAAAAGGTTTCGTCATACCGTGAAACCGTGATATTTTTATCCAAGGTTATCATACCGTCAGAATCTAATACCGGCCCATGCCTAACAGTGACTAATATTGTCATATCACAAAAGGAATGATAACATAGTATATTTCCAATATGCACCGTAATAAAAATAACTTTTATTATTTAAACTATATGAAAATGAATAAAATAATGTTATTTTTACCGGTCTTGCATTAGGCCTAGACAATTTGGCGTGCAAGTACAAATTCCTAAGGTAATTTATTTACACAAAGCATGTTAAATTTAAGATTAGAATCTACTTTAATATTCTGTATAGCATTTGTGAAAATAAAATGTCAAATTGTCATTTAGCGTAACAGATGCATTTGTCAAAGTCAAACAACATCCTTATTCTGAACCTGAACTGATTAGGCTAATATTCTCAAATGTGATTTAAATGATTAAACTTAGGTCAAAACGCAGCTAATGAAGGCTTTGGTTCAAAACTGTAAGTAAGCACGGTGGCGCAGTGGGTAGCATGTTTGCCTCACTGCAAGAAGGTCGCTGTTTTGAGCCTCCGCTGGGTCGCGTGGTGTTTCTGTGTGGAGTTTGCATGTTCTCTCCTTGTTGGTGTGGGCTTCCTCCGGATGCTCCGGTTTCCCCCACAGTCCAAAAACATGTGGTATAGGTGGTGTATTTGTATGTGTGTGAATGAGTGTGGATGGATGTTTCCCAGTGATGGGTTGCAGCTGGAAGGGCATCCGCTGCGTAAAACATTTGCTGGATAAGTTGGCGGTTCATTCTGCTGTGGCGACCCCGGATTAATAAAGGGACTAAGCTGAAAAGAAAATGAATGAATGAATGATCTAAGAAGGCCTGACATAGGCCCCTTCCCCTTACCCCTCATTTTGCACGTTCATGTGGAGGGGTAGGGGTGTCCCAATTCTCTTTAGCTTGAAGGTGTAGGGCTACGGGGAAGAGCTAGATAGCCCTCGAAACAGAGATTTCTCAGGACCACACTCGAAACCAAGGGATAAGAAAATTTCCCAGAATACACCAGCCACAACAGCAGCATGGCTGCACACGGAAGTCAGGAGACGCACAAATTAGGATTTTTTTTGTCAATATTCCGATTTTTTACAACAAACAAGCAAGTTTTAATACATCCATAACCGCGCTCGTGTGTTACCATCATGCTTTAAAAAAAACACTAAAATAAAAGCAAAACCTCGCTATCTATAATTCCTAATAACTCCTGTACAGCGGTCCCACAACATTCTGTCACTCGATGACACTCAAATATCCTGCCAGAACAGTCTAGTTGCTGGGAATGAGCTTTTACAGTGTCTGCTATAATGTTAATGTTGTTTTTGTGTATTAACATGATGTAAATGCACAGTACAGTTACGATCTTATTGCTACATTACTGTGTACCATTATGATGACATGATATCGTCATGCTTGTCAACCCTCCTGTTTTTCTCCCATATTTTACAGTTCTGTCCCGCTATCATCCTGTAAAGGTATTTTCCCGTATTTCTCCCATATTTTCAGTCTTTCTCTGAAGGGTGGCAATAAACATTAAAGAGCCGATCCTCCTTATACGCAACCCATACCGCCGAACCACCAGGGGCCGCCTCTTGCTCTTAAATGTGAGTCAGTTCTGTGCTTTCGTATTCTTTAGGCATGAAACACTTTGAAATAAATATAAAAATGGCGGGATTCCCTTTCCTTTTCATTACAGGTGCTGTCGCTCCTCCTTTTCAGTACTTGAAACAGTCATAAAGCGGTGCGTGACTGTCAGACGCGCTCCATAGTGATAAATAGACGCTGTTTCCCAAACAGATTGTGTACATGTACAGTCTGAGTTTCGGGTGCGTGTTTGAACAGACATATACACAAAATTAATAATAATAACATCTAAAGATGTCAATCTTTATGGGTTATTTTTTCAAACACAACTATTGTCCTAAATGAGCTTAAAACATTAGGAAAGCAATCGAATGCTTTCATTATGACGTTAGATGTGTGCATTGTTAAAGTGACAGCTCTGTTATTTAATGTAATCAAACAAAAAGATCTAAATAAATGAGATTCATTCGTTGCTCATAATTCAGAATGTGAGTTATATAGTCAGAAAAAGATTAATGAGATTTGATAACTTGATTCTATTTCTTTATAATAGCTAATTTTAATTAGCTAAACTGTTTGCTAATATACTATTAAATTTTTTTTTGTAAATAATAATATAAAAAAATATTGACCACCGTTTAACTGTTTATTTACAATGACACAGCTCCTGAAGAACATATTTAATATGTTTTTTTATATATATAATAAGGGAGTATCCCTTATTATGGTGGACGTATCCCTTATTTTCACATCCCAATGTTGACAGCTATGCATCGTTGCCTTCAGTCATTTCATGAAGCTAAATACTAAACAATAACGCAACTGGAATAACTAGAAGTCATGACCGGAGCACCCGGAGGAAACCCACGCCAACACAGGAAAAACATGCAAACTCCACACAGAAATGCCAACTGACCCAGCTGAGAATCGAATCTTCTTGCTGTGAGGTGACAGTGCTAACCACTGAGCCACCGTGCCGCCCATCGGCGTTAATGTAATTCTATAGTACATTTTTATTGATTTTTATTGTTTGCAGCCAAAATGTGCAATAACTGAGATAATCTGTAATGTTTTTTTTGTATTGAATCACTATTAATAATTTGAGCATACACGAAACAGAAATATAATCTGTGATAAGCATATCAAGATGTAAGCTGGAGGTTTTGACCATGTTTTGCCCATCACAGTGGTGTGAGAATGAAGACTCGTCTGTTTTTGTATGGTTTTAATAAGCTGCAGCTGGTTGAAGGTCATTTTTCTGACAAGACAAAGAAGGACTGTGTGGTTCTGATTTTGGGTTACATTTTTTAATAAGCATTGTACAATGTAGGCCGCCACAGTAGCGTAGTGAGTAGCACGTTCACCTCACAGCAAGAAGGTCGCTGGTTCGAGCCTCAGCTGGGTCAGTTGGCATTTCTGTGTGGAGTTTGCATGTTCTCCCCGTGGTTGTGTGGGGTTCCTCCGGGTGCTCCGGTTTCCCCCACAGTCCAAACACATGCGCTATAGGTGAATTGGGTAAGCTAAATTGTCCGTATAGTGTATGAGTGTGAATGAGTGTGTATGGATGTTTCCCAGTGATGGGTTGCAGCTGGAAGGGCATCCGCTGCATAACCCCAACACAACACAAAAAGTCCCAACACAAATGGATTAAGTTAATAAAAACAATTAAGTTGTCCTGTATTACTTTGTCTCATTTTGAATGAGTTTGAACAAGAAAATTTATTTATTTATGTAATTTTTGTATAGTTTAAGTTTAAGAAAATCATTTAGGCCATTGTTGTCAGTGCTTTCATTCATTCATTCATTCATTCATTCATTTTTCTTCAGCTTAGTCCCTTTATTTATCAGGGGTCGCCACAGCAGAATGAACCGCCAACTATTCCAGGATATGTTTTACATAGCAGATACCCTTCCAGCCGCAACCCAGTACTGGGAAAACCCATAAACACTCATTCACACACACTCACTCATACACTACAGCCAATTAAGTTTATCCAGTTCGCATGTGTTTGGACTGTGGGGGAAACCGGAGCACCCGGAGGAAACCCACACTAACATGGGCAGAACATGCAAACTCCTCACAGAAATGACAACTGACCCAGCTGGGACTCAAACCAGCAGCATTTCTTCCTGTCAGGTGACAGTGCTAACCACTGAGCCACTGTGCCGTCCATTATTTATTACATATTTATATGCATGATGAAAGGTTGGAAGGGCATCCACTGCACAAAACATATGCTGGAATAGTTGCCGGTTCATTCCGCTGTGATGACCCTTGATGAATAAGGGACTACTAAGCAGAAAGGAAAAAAATGAATGAATGTATGATAAAATACTAAATAAATACAACATAAATGCTAATTTAAATGAATGAATAAATTAACGAATGAATGAATGAATTGACGAATGAATGAATGAATGAGTGAATTAATTAATTAACGAATGAATGAATGAATGAATGAATGAATGAATGAATTAACGAACGAACGAATGAATGAATTAACGAATGAATGAATGAGTGAGTGAATGAATGAACAAATGAATGGATGGATGAATGAATGAATGAATGATTGAGTGAAAGAATGAATGAATTGATGAATGAATGAATAAATTAACGAATGAATGAATGAATTAAGGAATGAGTGAGTGAATAAATGAATAAATGAATGAATGAATGAATGAATTAATTAATTAACGAATGAATGGATATATTAACGAATAATTGAATAAATGAATGAATTAACAAATAAATGAGTGAATGAATGAATAAATTAACGAATGGATGGATGAATGAATGAATGAGTGAATGAATAAATAAATAAATGAATTAATGAATGAATGGATGAATTAATGAATTAATGAATTTACAAATGAATGAATTAATTAATTAATTGATGGATGGATGGATGGATGGATGGATGGATGGATGGATGGATGGATAGATTGATTGATTGATGAATGAATGAATGAATGAATTAGTAATTAGTTAATTAATTAATTAACGAATGAATGAATTAACAAATGAATGAGTGAATGAATGAATGAATGAATGAATGAATTAACGAATGATAGGATGGATGAATGAGTGAATGAATGAGTAAGTGAATGAATGAATTAACGAATTAATGGATGAATGAAATAATTAATTAATGAATGAACAAATGAAGAGTTTTAACACTGTTTCGCTGCCCAGTAAACTGATTAGGTAAATAGTACAGAGTAAAGAATTGTCAGGAATATATAATTCACATAAAAAGTGTATAAGTAAGTAAATAAATAGATGGATGAGGGGATGGATGAATAGACAGATGAATGAATGAAAATCAAATCAGGCAATAATAAAGCAGCATAAAGAAGTCCACTGAAATTGATATTGTACATAAATAATAAATAAATTGCCTTGATTGCAGCACACAGGGTCGATATGAGTGGTCATATTCCCATATTAATAAACAAGAAACGTTATTACGATTACATCACTCGGTAAGTAGACATTAACAGCATACACTGTGTTTTGAGTTGGGAGTTGGGAATAATAAATAAATCTTTAAATAAATAAAAGTTAGTATGTACATGAATAAATTAATAAATAAAGGTTAGTATGTAAATAAATTAATAAATAAATATAAGTTAGTGGTGCACTGATTTCTATAGAATGACTCATGATGTTCTCAATATCGAGATCAGGTTTTGGAAGACATGACAGCGCCATCTGCTGGACAAAATAGAAGTGCAACTGTCAATTGCAATAATAGTGTTACTGTTTTTATGTTGTATACTGACATTTATGTTAATAATAATAATTATTATTATGAATGAATAATAATTGAATAAATTATTATAATAATTAATATTATTAAAATAATTATAAGATTTTAAAAACACCCTTATGGTGGTGCAGTGGGTTAGTATTAGTTAGTTAGTTAGTTAGTTAGTATTAAATGAATGAATTAATTATTCTTGTGTATACAAAAACTCACTAGTCAATTTCTATGCAATAATTTATTCTTTGCTCTAATTTCGCTGTACTCAGAACTCAGTATATCACAGTGACATTAAAGAATCTTGAATAAACAAGATACGTAAATATTATTCATTAGTATAATAATATACAATATTAATTAATATACAATATTAATATGGGGTAATTAAATATGGCAAAAACAATAATTATAATCAAATACAAATCCAAAACTAAATAAAATAAAAGTATTGTTGGATATCGTAAAGATTTATCAACGTTTGTTTTATTTATAAGAAAGATGTACTGATGGAACCGATTAAATAAAATAAAATTTGTCATACTGTTATATGTGACATGATTTTAATATATGATAGGAAACTAGAGCAGTAAGGAATTGTCAGGAATATATAATTCACACAATAAAATACACAAAGGTGGATAAAAAAGTAAGTAAGTTAGCATGTAAATAAATAAATAAAAGTTAGTATGTAAAAAAGAAATGCATAAATAAATAAATAAATAAATAAAAGTTAGTATGTAAATAAATAAATAATTAAATACAAGTATGCAAATTAATTAATTATTATATAAATAAAAGTATTTCCCAGAGAAGGTGAGAAGGGCATCCGCTGCGTGAAACAAATGCTGGATAAGTTGGCGGTTCATTCCGCTGTGGCGACCCCGGATTAATAAAGGGACTAAGCCGAAAAGAAAATGAATAAATTAATGAATAAATAAAAGTATGTAAATAAATATATAATAAAAGTTAGCATGTAAATAAATAAATAAATAATTAAATAAAAGTATGCAAATTAATTAGTTAATTATAATATAATTAAAAGTATGTAAATAAATAAATAAATAAATAAAAGTCAGCATGTAAATAAATAAATAAATAATTAAATAAAATTATGGAAAATAATTAATTAATTATAATATAAATAAAAGTATGTAAATAAATAAATAAAAGTTAGCCTGTAAATAAATAAATAAATAATTAAATAAAATTATGCAAATTCATTAATTAATTATAATATAAATAAAAGTTAGAATGTAAATAAATAAATTAATAAATATAAGTTAGTGGGTAAATAAATAAAAGCAGTGGGTAAATAAATAAATAAATGAAATAATTAAAAGTTAGTGGGTAAATAATAAATAAGTAAATAAATCAAATAAAGTAGAAATAAAATAGTAAATAAAACCTGTAAATTATAAATCACAGTGATTGTATAACATTTCTTTATTTTATTTATAAGATTTACTGATTAAATTCAATTCTCAGGAATATATAATTCACATATAAAAAACAAAGGTAAGTTAGTATGTAAATAATTAAATAAACAACTAACTAAATAAATAAAAACTAAATTAGAAATCACAGTGATTGTATAACAATAAATAAAGCAGCATAAATTAAGTGAAATTAAATGAAATGGGTAGCACGTTCGCCTCACAGCAAGAAGGTCGCTGGTTCGAGCCTCGGCTGGGTCAGTTGGCTTTTCTGTGTGGAGTTTGCATGTTTTCCCCGTGGTTGTGTGGGTTTCCTCCGGGTGCTCCGGTTTCCCCCACAAGTCCAAACACATGTGGTATAGGTGAATTGGGTAGGCTAAATTGTCTGTAGTGTATGAGTGTGAATGAGAATGTATGGATGTTTCCCAGATATGGGTTACAACTGGAAGGCCATGCGCTGCGTAAAACAAATGCTGGATAAGTTGGTGGTTCAGTCCGCTGTGGCGACCCCGGATTAATAAAGGGACTTAGCCGACAAGAAAATAAATGAATGAATGATAAAAGTTAAATTAAATTAAATTCAATTAAATTATGATCTTGCCATTAAAGATTAGTCTTATTATTTATCATGTAGATTAAAAAACTAACATATATAAATTAGTAAAATAAGGATATAAAAGTGACACCACATGAAAAAGCTACATAATAATCCTAATCTTGGTGTATTACTCCATTAAAGCTGACAGAACACATTGAATGAACCCACTGACCTGGTTAAACGGCGTGTTTTACTACAGTTTGGCCACTAGAGGCCACTAGAGACAACTATATTGATTATATTTCTGAAACGAATGATTACACCATTCTTTCACTGAAGGGGTATGGAGGACGAAACCTGCAAAAACAATAAACAAATAAACAAATCCACAAATTCCTGCATTAATAAAACAATAACTAAATAAATACTCAAATAAATAAATAAATATAAATATATACAGTATATATAAACCAACAAATTCCTGCATAAATAAAACAATAAATAAATAAATAAATGAATAAATACATAAATACATAAACAAATCCACAAACTCCTGCATAATTAAAACAATAAATAAATAAATAAATCCACAAATTCCTGCATAAATAAAACAGTAAATAAAAAAATAAATAAACAAACAAATAAATAAATAAATACATAAACAAACCCACAAACTCCTGCATAAATAAAACAATAAATAAATAAATAAATAAATACATAAACAAATCCACAAACTCCTGCCTAAATAAAACAATAAATAAATAAATATATAAATAAACCCACAAACTCTTGCATAAATAAAACAGTAAATAAATAAATAAATCCACAAACTCCTGCATAAATAAAACAGTAAATAAATAAATAAACAAATAAATAAACAAATCCACAAACTCCTGCCTAAATAAAACAATAAATAAATAAATACATAAACAAATCCACTATTTCTTGCATAAATAAAACAATAAATAAATAAATATATAAATAAACCCACAAGCTCTTGCATAAATAGAACAGTAAATAAATAAATACATAAACAAATCCAGGCACCACGGTGGCCTAGTGGGTAGCACGTTCGCCTCACAGCAAGAAGGTCGCTGGTTCGAGCCTCGGCTGGGTCAGTTGGCATTTCTGTGTGGAGTTTGCATGTTCTCCCCGTGGTTGTGTGGGTTTCCTCCGGGTGCTCCGGTTTCCCCCACAAGTCCAAAGACATGCGGTACAGGTGAATTGGGTAGGCTAAATTGTCCGTAGTGTATGAGTGTGAATGAGAATGTGTGGATGTTTCCCAGAGATGGGTTGTGGCTGGAAGGGCATCCGCTGCGTAAAAATATGCTGGATAAGTTGGCGGATCCTTCTGCTGTGGCGACCCCGGATTAATAAAAGGACTAAGCCGAAAAGAAAATGAATGAATAAACAAATCCACAAACTCCTGCATAAATAAAACAGTAATAAAATAAATGTATGAATAAACCCACACATTCCTGCATAAATAAAACAATAAATAAATAAGTAAATATATAAATAAACCCACAAACTCTTGCATGAATAAAACAGTAAATAAATAAATAAACAAATAAATAAATACATAAATAAATACATAAACAAATCCACAATTTCTTGCATAAATAAAACAATAAATAAATAAATAAATAAATATATAAATAAGGCGCCACGGTGGCGCGTGAGTAGCACGTTCGCCTCACAGCAAGAAGGTCGCTGGTTCGATCCCCGGTTGGGGCAGGTCCCGGTTGGGCCAGTTGGCATTTCTGTGTGGAGTTTGCATGTTCTCCCCGTGGTTGCGTGGGTTTCCTCCGGGTGCTCCGGTTTCCCCCACAGTCCAAAGACATGCGGTACAGGTGAATTGGGTAAGCTAAATTGTCCATAGTGTATGTGTGTGAATGAGAATGTATGAATGTGTTTCCCAGAGATGGGTTGTGGCTGGAAGGGCATCCGCTGCGTAAAACAAATGCCGGATAAGTTGGTGGTTCATTCCGCTGTGGCGACCCCGGATTAATAAAGGGACTAAGCCGAAAAGAAAATGAATGAATGAATGATATATAAATAAACCCACAAACTCTTGCATAAATAAAACAGTAAATAAATAAATACATAAACAAGTCCACAAACTCCTGCATAAATAAAACAATATATATATATATATATATATATATATATATATATATATATATATAAACCCACAAACTCCTGCATAAATAAAACAGTAATCAAATAAATGTATGAATAAACCCACACATTCCTGCATAAATAAAACAGTAAATGAATAAATAAATACATAAACAAATCCACAAACTCTTGCATGAATAAAAACAATAAATAAATAAATACATAAATAAACCCACAAACTCCTGCATTAAT
>CAIGQQ010040406.1:3932139-3943683 GCA_903798035.1 Danio albolineatus | reverse complement strand
ACAACCACACAAAGTTGTTAGCAACTCCATAACAGCACCATGGCAACTACCCAAACACCTATGCAGCTGCATAGCAACCTCCTAAATCCATAACAACTGCATAGCAACACTCTGACAACCACACAAAGTTGTTAGCAACTCCATAACAGCACCATGGCAACCACACAAACACCTATGCAATTGCATAGCATCCTTCTGAATCCATAACAACTGCATAGCAATACTCTGACAACCAAACAAAGTCGTTAGCAACTCCATAACAACACCATGGTAACTACCTAAACACCTATGCAACTGCATAGCAACCTTCCAAATTCATACCAACTGCATAGCAATACTCTGACAACCACACAAAGTTGTTAGCAACTCCATAACAACACCATGGCAACCAACCAAACACCTATGCAACCTTCTGAATCCATAACAACTGCATAGCAATACTCTGACAACATCCCAAAGTTGTTAGCAACTCCATAACAGCACCATGGCAACCACCAAAACACCTTCGCAATTGCATAGCAACCTTCTGACAACCTTCCAAAGCCCCAAGCAACAGCACAGCAACAATCTAACAACAACACAAAGCGACTCCACAGTAACACAACACCCAAGCAACCCAACAACCCAAATCACCCTAACTGTATAGTAACACCATAGCAACCATCCAAACCACCCTAGCGACTCCACAGTAACACAACACCCAAGCATCTACTCAGAATATTCTCCATACCATGGAGGTGACCTCAGCACAGGCAAGCATGACTGTTTTTATGATACGTTATATTTGGATCACGGTGACTTTAATCAGTAATGTGGAAGCGGAAGGAGGAAACGCATAAATGTTGGTATATTTATCTCGGATGGCGTGTAGGTCAAGCAAGTTTGCATGTGAGATGATAGAATTACAGAACGAGTCTCGCCTTAATGCGATATTGAAGACTGCAGAGATGGGTTTGCAGACTAGAGTACATTAAAGAGCTGCCTTAATTCAATAACCCTCCAATGCCAGATACGGTGTCACAGCTCGTTTTGATGAAGTAGAGCAACAGCACGCGTGCACAGGAGCAAGACAGTCTATCACAGGAACTGAGATGGATTGCTCAGCGGAGTATCTCGTGAACAAACCCTGCTCACCATTAATGGAGTGTTTTATTAGCCACATGGAATGGAGTGGAGTGCCTGTGTATTGGCCGAGCAGACATGCAGTGTGGGTGTGTGTGTGTGTGTGTGTGTACCCATATGATAAATAAATATTTCCTTTTAAATATATTTCAAAATATATAATGAATAAAAATATATTTTATAAAAAATATTTAAAAACAAATTTACATTAATATATTTTAGTGCCGTGGTGGCGTAGTGAGTAGCACGTTCGCCTCACAGCAAGAAGGTCGCTGATTCGAGCCTCAGCTGGGTCAGTTGGCATTTCTGTGTGGAGTTTGCATGTTCTCCCCGTGGTTGCGTGGGTTTCCTCCGGGTGCTCCGGTTTCCCCCACAAGTCCAAAGACATGTGGTATAGGTGAATTGGGTAGGCTAAATTGGCCGTAGTGTATGTGTGTGAATGTATGTGGATGTTTCCCAGAGATGGGTTGCAGCTGGAAAGGCATCCGCTGCGTAAAACATATGCTGGATAAGTTGGCGGTTCATTCCGCTGTGACGACCCCAGACTAATAAAGGGACTAAACCGAAAAGAAAATTAATGAATAAATCTATTTTCCAAAAGGAGCAGCAGTGGCTTAGTGGTTAGCAGTGTCACCACACAGCAAGAAAGTCGCTGGTTTGAGTCCTGGCTGGGTTTGCATGGTCTTCCTGTGTTGGCATGGGTTTCCTTCGGGTTAGAGCACTGCACAGGCCTTAAATCTAGGCCCTAGCCCGGCCCTGGCCCGAGACCTACAGGCTGTAGCCTGGTCCTTGTCCAACAGCTCATCAAAATATTTGGCCCGAGTTTGACCCGAAGCCCTTTTTCCGCCAAACAGCTTATACTGTTACAGCCAGTGCTTAATTTGTGGATTGCGAGGTCCTGGAACAGATCTGGGTAATGGATCCGGCATGTCACCAGAGGACGGAGACGTGTCGCGGACGAAAGTGAAGAGGGTTGGGGAGTCGCGGAAGAAAGTGAAAGTAAACAGCGGACAGGGGAGGAAGGCAGGTTGAAGAGGGGGGTCTGTAAAATGAGGTGCTGGATCAGATTTCAAAGGTGCCGGATCCGGTGTGTTCCAGCACAAATTAAGCCCTGGTTACAGCTACTAAAATAGACCTGATTCTTGCTTAATAGAAAGTTTGTTTTTTCGTTTCATTTTTTAAATCAGAATAATTTAGAGGAATGTTTGTTTATTTTTTTAAAAATGTAAGTGTGGTGAGGGGGGCGTGGCCGAGAGCCGTGGGAACGAAGCGAGGCCAGCCACGGATGAGAAACACCTATGGCGCACAGCTGCCTCGAGTCCCACGGAAGGAGCTTTGGATTATAAGAGGAGGAACGATGGCAGAGGAGGACGAGAGAGGACCGGGCCCGGACATATTGTTTTACTTTTGCTTTCAGTTTGACCGCAGTCTGCCGTCCGTTTGTTTTGTTTATATCATTAAATATTATTTAAAACTGCGTCGGTTCTCCGCCTCCTTCTTCTCGGCGGCCAGGTGGCCGTAACTTCATTACAGTAATATTTAGTTTAAGTCAGGGGTGGGCAAACTCTGTCCTGGAGGGCCGGTGTCCTGCACAGTTTAGCTCCAACACTAATCAAACACACCTGGACATGCTAATCAGTGTCTTTAAGATCACTAGAAATCTATAAGCAGGTGTGTTTGATTAGAGTTGGAGCTAAACTGTGCAGGACACCGGCCCTCCAAGATCAAGTTTGCCCACCCCTGGTTTAAGTGACATACGGCTGTACACACTGCGCGTAACTACCATGAGAGGGCGGGAATTAATGCTGCCATTTAATTAATTAATTAATTAAATAAATTATTTATTTATTATTAATTAAGTTTTATTTTTATTTATTTATTTATTTATTTAAATTGATTATTAAACAGTATGCACTATGATATATTGACAAAGCAAGAAAGAATGACAACAAATAAAGCCCGATATGTGTGCTAGCTATGACGTGAAAATTGGCCTAAAGCCCCACACTAGGGGCATAAAAAAAGTCAGGCCCCGATGTGCTCAGGCTCAAATGCAGCGCTCTACTCCGGATGCTCTAATTTCCCCCACAGTCCAAACACATGCGCTATAGGTGAATTGAATAAACTAAATTGGCCGTAGTGTATGAGTGTGTGTGAATGAGTGCTTATGGGTGTTTCTCAGTGTTGGGTTGCGGCCCGAAGGGCATGTGCAGGATGAGGCGGTTCATTCCGCTGTGGCAACCCCTGATTAAAAAAGGGACTAAGCCGAAAAGAAAATGAATAAAATAAAATAAAATAAAATAAAATAAAATAAAATAAAATAAAATAAAATAAAATAAAAAAATTATAATGAATAATTAAATAAATAAACAAATAAATAAATAAATAAATAAATAAATAAAAATATTTTTTGGAACATATATTTATGTAAATATGTTTTTTAATATTTTACCAAATATATTTTTATATATATATTATTAGTTTCATTAATTATATTTTAAATAATGGATGCTTTGATTTTCATACACATTTTACTGTAAGGTTGGACATTAATTTCCTTAAAATATTCCTAAAATATATTTAGAAATATTTTTAGTTTGAGATTAAATCTATTTTTGCTTTTAAAAATATATTTTTCGAACAACAGATACAACCATATATTTACTGTATGTGTGTGTGTGTGTGAAGTAGAGCTTTTGCGCTTACTTTCAAATGGTCTGATTCATTTTCTGCATGAAAGGCTCTCAGTGCGCTGACTACAGCAGCCGCTGGCCTGCTCAGATTTATGGGCTATAAAAGCAGCAGGGTATCTGACCACTACACCAGCTCACACACACACATGAACACACACCGCCCACTCCAACACTGCATGCTGGACACACCCTTACACACCACCATTGAGGGATGTCTGGAGCATCTTTCCATCCGTATCTTTCACTTTCAAGGATCTAAAATTACACATGAACACATATCTAAATTATTAATTTATTAGTGTGCTTCATTCGTTCATTTTCCTTTGGTTTAGCCTCTATTTTAGAGGTCGTCACAGCGGAATGAGCCACCAACTATTCCAGCATATGTTTTACAAAGCGGATGCCGTTTCAGCTACAACCCAGTACTGGGAAACACCCAAACCCATGCCAACATGAGAAGAACACGCAAACTCCACACAGAAATGTCAAATAACCCAGCCGGGACTCGATCCAGTGACCTTCTTGCTGTAAGGTTATTAGTGTGCTTCTCTTTTTTTTAAATGTACCTGTTATTCTTAATTATTTATCTTACTCAAAAGACCATCCCCTCCCACTTGAGGAAGAACTCTGATTGGACTTAACTATTCAGAAAGGCGGGATCAACCTGTTACTCACATGAGATCCAACAATAGCAAACCACAACTATCCAATTAATTCTCAGTCAACAAAATCAAGCCCCACCTTTCACATTTTTACATTAGTCTTATAACTTGATCAACATTTTATCAGCATATCGTATTTGAACATTAGTCTTAAATTGAACAACGTTCTAATCGACCAATCAGATTTTAGAATTAGCCTTCAACATTTTTTATAAACCAATCAGATTTTAGCTTGATTGGCCGAGGCTCAAACCAGCGACGTTACATTATTATTTTAATAATAATAATTAATTAATTACATTCATATAGCGCTTTTCTAGACACTCAAAGCACTTTACACAATGGGGGGATCTCCTCATCCACCACCAGTGTGTAGCATCCACCTGTATGACGCGACAGCAGCCAAATTGCGACCACACACCAGCTTATTGGTGGAGAGGAGACAGAGTGATTAAGCCAACTGTGATATGGGGATGGTTAGGAGGCCATGATGGACAGAGGCCAATGGGCATATCTGGCTAGGATGCGGGGTTAAACCCCTACTCTTTTTCGAAGGACATCCTGGGATTTTTAACGACCAGAGAGTCAAGACCTCGGTTTAACGTCTCATCCAAAAGACAGCGCTCACTGAGCAGTATAGAGTCCCCTTCACTATACTGGGGTGTTAGGACCCACACAGACCACAGGTTGAGGACCCCCTGTTGGCCTCACTAACACAACTTCCAGCAGACACAGGTCTCCCATCCAGGTATTGACCAGGCACAGCCCTGCTTAGCTTTAGTGGGCGACCATGTGAGAGTTGCAGAGAGCTAGCTGCCAGCAATTAATTATATAAATATAATTAATACATAAATGCTTGAAATTTCATTGGTAAAAAACAATTAAAGTTTATATTTGTAATATTTTTTAAATATATGTTGCATTTATGACATATTTTATCAATGTGAAATCCAAATATGAATGTCTATGCCATATATTTGCATATATATGGATGTTTTAGATTACTATATGAGATGGTCTTTCATTTTCAGTATGTAAGTGCACATACAAAAAAAAAACTCCAGCAGATTATAAAACAATGAATAATTTAAATAATAAGCAGACTTTCCACCAACAGCCTATTTAATTTACATGTGACAATGTGTTGTTGACATTAGGCATGGGCCGGTATAAGATTCTGACAGTATGATAACCTTGGATAAAATATCACGGTTTCACGGTATGACGGTATTGTGTTTACTGCTCTAAAATATATTATTTTTAAATGTCTGGGTAACAAACTAAAACTTTTTCCCCTTTGAACACAATATATTACATTTTTTGAAAGATTTATCATATTTTGGAGCAGTAAACATGTCAGGATAAATAATTATGATGAATCATTGACTTTTGCTGTCT
The DNA here is from genome assembly GCA_903798035.1 of Danio albolineatus. NCBI lineage: Eukaryota > Metazoa > Chordata > Actinopteri > Cypriniformes > Danionidae > Danio > Danio albolineatus. The sequence continues at coordinate 3,937,808 of CAIGQQ010040406.1, read as the reverse complement.
TCATTAGTTTCAACAACACTGATTTCTTTAAAATTTAAAACGGCATCTTTGGATATTTTTTCTGTTGTCCTAAAAACTAAAATAAAATTATTAAAAAAAGAATAAAATAATACCTTAGGAACGGTATTACAGAACATTTTGGCGGTATGAAAACCTTGACTTTTCCAAACCGCGGTATACCTTGAAAACGGTTATCGTCCAATGCCATAGTTGACATTATCTACACACACATACACCACGTGTGCTGTCTTATCATGCAAGATTATGAAATGCATTTAACCACCAATTTACAGCATTACAAACAATAAAACATTCTGAAAAGTCAATAAAAATCAACAGCCAACATTAAAAACTCCAACAGAAACGGTTCCTTTAAATGTCAAAAAGGAGTAATGAATCCTGCTCGTCCGGTTAAACAACCAGATCAGTGTCACGTTTCATACAGAAAGACTGTTACAATGACCTGAATTCCTCTTGATATAGAAATCCCCTGGCATTAGCGCTAAACTACGGGTTTCATGGCATGTAAGTACTAGGATAGTGGTGCTTGAAACCTCCTTGTCGTCAATCATTCAATCAATTATATGGTGGTTTTCTTTGCCTGTAGCATAAGCAGAGGAAACCCAGTCATCGTGGCTTCATTTCCAGCCGATATTAAGATGTGTGTTTTGTGTGCGCCAGTGTGAAGTCTTGTGCGACTGCCTTCGCAAGCGTGTGTGAGAACAGCACTTTGGTGAGACGGAGCAGATGCACATGAGCATTGAGGTCAGAGCGTTTTTACCAGCTGTGTGCATGGATTACTTATGCATTACAATCAGTTACAGATTACAAATTACATCAGAGAGCTTGTAGTATGTTAGTGTACTTTAGTAGTGATATAATCTTTTAGATCCCAGCAAACTATTTTGTGTTCAATAGACATCTAATAGACATCTAAACAAAGACAGCTTGGCTAAAACAAGGCCAAACTTGGGCTGTCAGTGAAAATAATAGACATTTAGGAATAGCCCAAAACTAGAATAGTCATCAAATAGACTACACTTATAAAGTTCTCTAAAGGTGCTCTAAGCCAGTGTTTCTCAACTGGTGGGTCGCGACCCAAAAGTGGGTCGCGGGAACATTTTTAGTGGGTCGCGGAGTGCGTGGTCAAAAAAAAAAAATGCTTATACCGGACTTTTACTTTGAAATGCGCGCGCCACAACAGTTCAGTTTAGTTCGGTAGCTGAACATTTCTCTACCCTAACCGCTGTTTACAGTATTTATCGTTTTTACTTTGTAATATTTCTATAATTTGATACATTTTGGTAAATACAACAATAAAATATTGGGTCGCGGCTTGATGACCATGTAAAAAGGTGGGTCCCGTGGCCAAACCAGTTGAGAACCACTGCTCTAAGCCATGTCTTTAGCCTCCTTGTTAGAGCGACCGACTCCCATGTGGAAGGTCACTGGTTCGATCCCAGCTCAGAGCTGGTAGGTTGGTGTAGATTGGCGGGGTTACACTGGTGCCGTGACCCGGATGGGAGTGAGGACAGCTATTAAAGTGCTATGAAGTGCTATGCAGATACACCTCACTCCTCTACTCTGTCTATTAGATTTTCACTGACAGCCCAAATTTATCCTTGTTTTAGCCACGACGACTATGTTTAGACGTCTATTAGACATCTATTAAACATCTTTTAGCGTCACGGTGATGTAGTGGGTGGATGAATTGCACGCTCTAAAAAATATTGGGTTGTAACCCAACACTGGGTCAAATTTGGACAAAACTAAAATTGGGTTCATTCGTTCATTTTCCTTGCATATGTTTTTACACAGCAGATGCCCTTCCAGCTGCAACCCAGTCCTGGGAAACACCCATACACACTCATTCATACACTATGGTCGTATGTGTTTGGGAATCCAGAGCACCCGGAGGAAACCCACGCCAACACGGGGAGAACATGCAAACTCCACACAGAAATGCCAACTGACCCAGCCGGGACTTGAACCAGCGACCTTCTTGCTGTGAGGCAACAGTGCTAACCACTGAGCCACCGTATCTTGGGTTAACTTGTTCAGTTTTATTTAAACTTAAATTTTTAAATCCAAGAGTTGGGTCCATAATTGACCCAAATTTGGGTTGAAACAATCCAATATTCTGTCTAATTACAATCGAATCTCATTATCTTTATCTCATTATCATTATCATTATCTCATTATAGTTGATCTTGATTTTTGGAATCTGCTTATGTAATCTAAAAAGATGCTGAGTTGTCGTAACCCAAGATTGGGCCAAATATAGACAAACCCAAATTTTATTCAATTAAATTTAAATTTACATTTTTATACCTAGCATTTGGGTTTGACTCAACATTGGGTTAAAACAATTCAACATTATTTAGTGTATAATCCATAATAAATAACGTAGTCTATGTACAATTAGCTTTAACAAATAACTTATTTTTAATTACAAATACTTGATTTATGGAATCTGATTATGTCATCTAGACTATGTTTAATCCGTTACTACACTCCAAAAATGTTCTGGGTTGTCATAACATAACATTGGGTCAAATATGGGTAAATTTTTTCAAATAAATTTAAATGTACATTTTTAAACACAACAGTTGGGTTTGTCCATCTTTGACCCAGTTTGGGTTAAACCAATCCAACTTTTTTAGGAGTTCATAAAAACGTACTGATTATGATTTTTTTTTAAATAGTTCACTTTAATTGCAAGTACTTGATTATTTAAATCCTGTAATCTAGATTACATTTAATTCATTATTACAATATCCCAAAATCATTTGAGTTACATTATTAAGTTACAACAGCCCAGCATTTTTAGAGTGCAGTAATGGTTGGGCTTGTACATATGTGACACAAAATTGGGTTAAAACCTTTTGTTGTTGGTTGTTACTCTTCTTTCAGTCGTAGATTTTTAAATAGTTTTCATCCAGATTAGAATATGTGCCTCTTTACTATAATCTTCCCAGTTTACTCTACAGGAAACATTCATTCATTCATTCATTTTCTTTTCGGCTTAGTCCCTTTATTAATCCGGGGTCGCCACAGCGGAATGAACCGCCAACTTATCCGGCATTTGTTTTACGCAGTGGATGCCCTTCCAGCCACAACCCATCTCTGGGAAACACATCCATACATTCTCATTCGCACACATACACTATGGACAATTTAGCTTACCCAATTCACCTGTACCGCATGTCTTTGGACTGTGGGGGAAACCGGAGTACCCGGAGGAAACCCACGCAACCACGGGGAGAACATGCAAACTCCACACAGAAATGCCAACTGGCCCAACCGGGACCTGGCCCAACCGGGACCTGCCCCAACCGGGGATCGAACCAGCGACCTTCTTGCTGTGAGGCGAACGTGATACTCACGCGCCACCGTGGTGCCCCTTCTACAGGAAACATTGCCTGTTTAATAAAGTCATTTACTGTTGATTAAACAAGCACTTTAGGCGTTAACAGCGCTTTAAACTCGCTAACTCATTTCACACCAGAGCTTTTTACACCGTGCTTCACCTTGGGTTATTGTCTTGTTAAACTCGAGGCTAAGGCCGTTTTTAAGCTTGAGTTAAACAACGTTTCACACTTGTAATTATCACCCCCTCCAGACGCTAAAGAAAAGTTTAGCTGTTTACGAACAGGCAGCCAATCATAAACTCAACAGAGCTGACCTTATTAAATATTCACATGCTCTGTAGGGTCACACAAACTTTCATGTAAAGAAGGAAGAAATTTATTTTTTATTTATTTATTTATTTATTTATAATTTCTAGTGTGAGAACTACATTTTGAGTCTAATAATTTAGTCAAATATTTAGGCTTGGCCAGAATTATTCATTCATTCATTCCTTCACTCATTTTCCTTCGACTTAGACCCTTTATTCATCAGTGGTCACCACAGTGGAATGAACCGCCAACTTATCCAGCATATGTTTTACACATTGGATGCCCTTCCAGCTGCAACCCAGTACTGGGAAACACCCATACACACTCATACACTATGGTCAATTTAGTTTATTCAGTTCACCTATAGTGCATGCCTTTGGACTGTGGGGGAAACCGGAGCACGAGGAGGAAACCAACGCGACCACGGGGAGAACATGCAAACTCTACACAGAAACCCCAAATCACCTCTGATGTAAAAACTTTCAGAGTCAGAATCAGAATCAGTTTTATTGCCAAATGTCCTCCACACACAAAAAATTTGCTTTGGCTACAGAAGCTTCCAGTGTACATAAAGTGACAAGTGACAACACAGAATAAATATGAAAAAAGACGATAGACGCAGTCAGTCCAAAAAGATCTGGGTGTTGAAATGTATGTACAGATTTGTTATAAATATACAGGTTATAAGGTGCTGTGTATAAATGCGTAAGGAGAAGTATTGCATTATATATTGTTACAAGGTGCTGTGTACAAGTGCGTATGAGAAAATATTGCACATTAATGCACAATAGGAGAAATATTAACTGTTCATGAGGTAGATGGCCTGAGGAAAGAAACTTTTCCTGTGTCTGGCAGTTTTTGTGCTCGGTGCTCTGTAGCGCCGACCAGACGGTAACAGTTCAAACCTGAAGTGTGCTGGGTGCGAGGCGTCCAGGGTGATTTTGCAAACCCTTTTACTCACTGTGGAAGAGTACAGTTCTTGAAGTGTGGGAAGGGTAGTGCCAGTGATTCGTTCAGCAGTCCGGACTATTCGCTGGAGTCTACGGAGGTCAGATTTGGCTGCTGAGGCGAACCAGACGGTGATTGAAGTGCAGAGGATGGACTGGATGACAGCTGAGTAGAACTGCACGAGCAGCTCCTGTGGCAGGTTGAACTTCCTCAGCTGACGGAGGAAGTACAGTGTCTGCTGGGCTTTCTTCACAATAGAGTCTATGTGAGTGTCCCACTTCAGATCCTGAGAGATGGTGGTGCCCAGGAACCTGAATAACTCCACTGCAGCAACAGTGCTGTCCATGATGGGGAGTGCAGGAGGGTTTCTCCTAAAGTCCACTATCATCTCCACTGTTTTGAGCGTGTTCAGCTCCAGGTTGTTGTATCTGCACCATAAAGCTAGCAGACTCGTCACCGTTCCGGATGAGGCCGTTAACAGTAGTGTCATCCGCAAACTTCAGGAGCTTGATGGAGGGGTCTTTTGCGGTGCAGTCGTTGGTGTACAGGGAGAAGAGCAGTGCGGAGAGAACACATCCTTGGGGACATCCTTTCAGCTGTAATATGTAAAAAAAAGAAAAAAAGAAACAAGAACTGAACCTATTGTCATTCAACATTAAAATTAAATGTATATGCTATAAATAAATGCACAATAGTGTATATTTAATTAAAAATTTGCATATCTAAACATTAAAATCTTGTAAATTATTTGTAAATAATAATTAGTTATAAATAAACTAGTGATCACTATTAGCTATTTTTTAAATCCAATTCATTTGCGTTGTTTTGATTTAAAGGGATAGTCCACCCAATTAATGATAGTTCTGTCATCATTTACTCAATAGTAACAACCTGTTTTAGTTTTATTTTGAATAATGTTGGGAATCTGTAAACACTGACTTCCATAGTATTTGTTTTATAGAAGTCAATGGTTACACGTTTTCATCTTTCTTCTAACTATCTTCTTTTGTGCTCAGAAGAACAAAGAAGCCACTTGAGGGT
>CAIGQQ010040406.1:3900590-3931739 GCA_903798035.1 Danio albolineatus | reverse complement strand
GTTTTAAAACACATTTCTTGATTTTAATATTTAGTGAAAGTCTTATGGTAATACAAATGTTTCTATTTCAACACCAGAATTTACATTTATTTAAATTTATATGGCATATGTTTTATGCTGTGACCTTATCATTTATTGTACATAAACACTGTATTACTGCTGACTTAAATAGCTCTGTTTTGAGACATTAATAAACTATGTCTCATGCTTGGAAAAAATGTCAGCATATAAAAGAGTAAAATAGCACATGAGCAATTCCAGTGTTATGGATGTGACATTTGCAGGAACAACTCAAAACATAAACGCACAGATAAGGTATATGTTAACATCATATTGAATCATCTGTTTACATTTTCCAAAACAAATAAACACAGAATTATGGGATCAGAAAAATATCAATCTGAAAACAATTTCTATACTTTAAATGAGGAAAATAAACATGCGTTATGGATGTGACGAAAAAAGTCTGCGAGTTTACAGTGTACAACATACTTTGTAGAAATTCTGTGGATTAAACTATACAATCCAAAAGAAATAATGATAATCACAAGGATAAGAGTCGGCTCTCTGTAGAACAAAAATTGTTGGTTTTATTTTAATTTACATTTTTGCGTTTATGAGGAAAAAGCTTCGTTATGGATGTGACACTTTTCTGTTATAGATGTGACGGATGTGAAATTTCCACTTGTGAGATTTTGGTAAATCAAATATAATTGTTTGAAAACATTGAGCGAGACATTTTTGAGTATTTGTACAGCACTGTAAAATACAAGGATACACAAAAAAATTAGAGGGGTTTCGCTATTTATGAAGACAACTTAATTTTTTCATGGCAAGGTTGACATTTGCATGGAATTGCTCATATGTAATTACTTACAATGTTAAAACCCCATATTTTGGACCGAATACATTGTACATGTTTTCTTTGAGCGTAGGTAAATGTTTTAATTTACTCAATAGATTTGCAATTGCTATTTTGTGACACAACAGTTTTATTGATGGTGGTTGGATTGAGCCTGTTAGAGATGATGAGCTTTGTAATTGTGCCTAACTAGTTAATGCTTTGCCAAGAAGCCTTGGCAATGAATTTGGGTGGCTTTTTGTCATGAGATTTTTTTGTTGTTGTTGTGTGTGTGTGAATTGAGTATACATTATAAGTATAAAATAAGTGTTGGATTAAGTATATCAGGGGCCCTGCAGGGTCTTAAAAATTCCTAAAATGTGTTACGTTCGTTCGTTCATTCATTCATTTTCTTGTCGGCTTAGTCCCTTTATTAATCAGCGGCCGCTACAGCGGAATGAACTGTCAACTTATCCAGCATATGTTTTACACAGCGGATGCCCTTCCAGCTGCAACCCATCACTGGAAAACATCCATACACACTCATTCACACTCATACACTACGGACAATACAGCTTAATCAATTCACCTATACCACATGTCTTTGGACTTGTGGGAGAAACCAGAGCACCCGTATAACCCACACAAATACGGGGAGAACATGCAAACCTTACACAGAAATACCATCTGACCCAGCCGAGGCTCGAACCAGCGACCTTGTTGCTGTGAGGCTATTGTGCTACCCGCTGCGCCATCGTGATGTCAATGTCTTAAATTTCAAAAACAAAATTTTAGGTCTTAAAAAGTTCTAAATTCACTGAAATATTGAAGTATTGTAGCTTTTAAATCATTTTAAATGGGTTTTAATTTTCCTCTGTCCAAGTAAAGCAACCCAACCAGCCTGACATCCATCCAATCGCCAGCGAGCCATCTCAATAAAACTTATATATGTTATACATACCATATATATTCATATTGAAGGTCTTTTTATTACAAATAGATCCAATTTACAATAGCTGTAAATTAAATTCCCTATATCAGGAAAAGAAAACTAAAAACAATTACGCAATTTCTTATGATAATATCAGAGCAACACATCACTTTACATGATAAATTACGTTACGTTCAAAAAGTTTGGGCCAAAAGTCAACAAATGTATATATTTTTTAATTATTTATGTCATTGTCTCCATAATAAACTTTTAACAATGTTAAACTTGTCATTTTAAAAAAATGTTAAAGTTTTCTTGTTTTGACACATTAAAATATGTCGCTAAGAAATAATTGCATCATATTTGTTTTTGTTTGTTTGTTTGTTTTTTTTGTCTGTGCTAGGCAACAGACCTGGCCATTAGAAATAGGCTAAATTTAATTCATAATGGTCTTAAAAGAGTCTTAAAGTCTTAAATTGGACTTGATTAAACCTGCAGTATACCTGGTATATGAGTGTATGTCAGCATAGGCAATCCTGTTTACTAGAAATCTCACAATTCGTTATAAGTAGGCCCACATGGAATCTGCGCACTCAGAAATCCGCAAATTTCTGCAGATTTTTAGCCGATCGAGTCTATGTGTTTACTTGTGTAAATGTGTGTAAATTTATATTTATTCAGTTTTTTAAATTAGCATCACTAATATTCTTGTTGTGATATAATAACAGTAATATTAAAATAGTCATGTGATTTATTTACAATACAGTTTGTAAAGTCATATTTTCTGTCTTTTAGTAGATGTATATTATATGAGATACTTGCTTTGTTTACCAAATAAGTGGATCTAATTAGATTTGCATTGTAAACATCAAATAAAAGTAAAAAAATATATATAATTTTTTATTTCATATATTAAGTTTTTAGTTATGATACTCCTAAAATCATTCAGCATAAATCCAAAAAGTAAATAAATAGCAAAAAGTGTCTGCAAATTCTGTCCTGCCCTAGTTATAAGACACATTATTTGAGTAGTAGTGTGTTTAATTTAAAAGAAAGTAAAATGTGTTACAAACAACATACTGACATGGATTTTGTGAGTCATAACACCTACACTGCCAGAAATGAAATCTGTTGACATGCATGCTTGCCATACCACCTGTGTCAGCGACGTTTTTTGACAGGAAACGTTTGACTTAACTTTACTCAGTGAATCTAGTTTAGTTCCTCTTAGTTCTTGCTAGCGTTTGTGAAACGGAGCCTGTCTGTTGCCTGCTGCGGGGTCCATATGAGCTCCATTCACTGGAAGCTTGACCTCATTGACATGATGCAATCTGTTCACAGGATAATCACTTTCAGAGCAAGTCTGCGCATTGATTGAATATGCTTTGCTATTATTCCCTAACGTTCGAGTCACAACAGCTCATTATGCCAACGATCATGTCTGCGATTCATAGCCCACTTTTCCTGAATCTTTTAAATGCTGGAGCTTAAGTCTCGACATGGCACCACTTGAAAAGCAAGTAAACAGCTGTGGGATTTCTCGACTAATCTTATCAAGATGTTTTTATGACGCTGTGGTCACATGTAATGTGTTGCGGTTAATGTTTGACACCAGCGATTGCTAAAGATCAGCTAGAAAAGTTAGAAACCTTGAGTTGAATGGAGGGACTAATCAAATTTAGAGTTTTGTTTAAGCAAGGGGTGTGCGATTATTGAAGAAAACAGTGATAGTATGCTAAATAATGTGATATTTTCCTATATGTGATACAATATATTAGAGCTGAGCGATATTGCAAAACAAATTATTACAATATCATGTTTCATATCATTTGGTATAGATAATTATTGAATATTTTTTTAACAATCCATTTAGGATTATTTTAGCCACTTTTTTAACCACTTAAAAATATCTAATCAAATATTATGGGCTGTCATCATGGAAAAGACTAAATAAATCAGTTATTAGAAATGAGTTATTAAAACTATTATGAAAATAAAACTATTAGAATTAGGGAAACAAGTATAGAGAGAGAGGAGCTAATAATTCTGACCTAAACTGTCTGTATGTGAATATATATATATATATATATATATATATATATATATATATATATATTAGGGCTGTCCAAAAATTAATCGTGATTAATCACATCCAAAATAAAAGTTTAACAAAATATTTGTGTGTGCTCTGTCTATATTTATGTTATGAATATATAAATACACACATGCATATACTTGATAAAATGTTGGTTTATATTTAGATATCTAAAAAATATATGTGTATGACACAAATTTTACATTTGAATATGATGTAACTACTTTGATGTAACTTTTTATATATATTTTTGGCTTCTATGAATGTGTTTATCACATATACATAATAAATATATATAACACACACACATATTATGTCAAAACAAACTTTTATTTTGGATGTGATTAATCACGATTAATTTTTGGACAGCCCTAATATATATATATATATATATATTGGGCATGGGCCGGTATAAGAATTGTGACAGTATGATAACCTTCGATAAAAATATCACGGTATTGTGTTTACTGCTATTAAATTTTTATTTTTTTTTAAATGTCTGGGTTAACAAACAGAACTTTTTTCCATATTGAACACAATATATTTTATTTTGAGATACAAGAGAGAGAGAAAGAAAGAAAGAAAAATAATAACAATAAAGAATATAAAATAAACTTGAGGGTAAGACATTTAAGAATCAATTACAGTGTATAAAGTCATTACAAAATGAAATAGTCCTGTTTGCTTTCTTATTTTCAGATAATTAAATTTAATTTTAATAATGACTAAATTATTGCAAAAAAGAGAAACTTTTTAAAGTATTTTGGAGCTCTAAACATGTCAGGCTAAATAATTCTAATGAATCATTGCCTTCTGCTGTCTTCATTAGTTTCAATAACACTGAATTCTTTACAATTTAAATGGCTGCTTTGGATATCTCTGGAGATGCTATTGTCCTAAAAACAAACAAACAAAAAAAGCATAACTAAAAATCAACTAAAAATCATATTACACAAACACTAGGAACGGTATAGCAGAAAATTTTGGTGGTATGAAAACCTTGACTTTTCCAAATCGCGGTTGAAATATATATATATCAATACGTTGTACAAACCTAGTTGATAGCATCGGTTGTGTGCATATATCTGTGTGATTGGTTGCCATTGGCTGACACGCTCAGCCCTACTAAAGAAGTGCTACCTCATTAATGTCAAATAGATTCATTGAGTTCAAGTCAGACTGTTGAATGTGTTCAGAGCAGAGGGTTGTGGGTTGGTCAGTTCTCTACATTCAACAGATGTTGTTTGCTGACAGCAAGACCCAAGATAAACAGCACACAAAGACGACAACAAGATAAAAGAAACAACTGCTCACCCTGTTGTTTAACTGTTGAACAGACTCACAGTAGTTTGAACATGTTGTGTGAAATGAAAGATTCAACCAGAATCTATATGAAAACCTGTTTTAAAAGGACAGTTCACCCAAAAATGAACATTTCCTCACACTCAATGGTTTTAAAGGGCCAGGAAACACCAAAACATATTTTTTGAGCTGTTGACAGTCATATATGAGTCCCACGCTGCTATAAACACTATGAGGACACATATAATTGACTAAAAAGTGAAAATTTGTTGTTTTTGCGTTATTTCGAGCAAATTCGTTCTTCCGGTTTGAAACGAATTTTTGAGGCTGCGTCACGCCTATGAGAGCCATGCGTATTCTCCCGCGTGGTGACTGGAGGTCTGTCCCGGCGTGAACCAATTGACGTCAGTGAGCGTGCAGCATTAATTCATGACATAGCCTTCGTTCAAGCCAATCAGCGCGCTCTGCTGGGTTTGCTGTGCAACTCATTAATATGCACGAGAGCTTCGAAGACTGTGTGTGTACGTGTTGCAGTGTCCAGACGGCAGGGACGCCTCGTTGTGCTTCCAAAACAAGTGGAAGGAGACGCAGGTCGCCAGTGTTGTATTTATGTGCTGCAGCTGTAGCCATAGTAGTGAAGGTTTAGTCTTGGCAGCTGGACACACGCGCGCGCAGCAGAAATGCGTCTGTAAGAAACTTAATTTTTTCACCCGAGAGCTTTCCGCATTTGGAAATGGTTTTGCCGCTCGTCTCCTTATAAAACAGACGCCGCTCCAGTTAATGTGGATTGTCTAAAGATTTGGTAAGCCATCAGTGCTCTTTGTTTGTTTATTCAGTTCGTAGTTAGTTAGTAGTTCAGAGAGTTCGTAACTCTGTCAGTGTTTAAAGACAGACCTTTGTCAAAATGATGAACTGTTACTGAGTTTACAGTACGTTAGTATCCGTACAATATTAAAGACTGAAAGATCCACTGTAAATTCTGCTCTCCGATGGTAAACACTGCAGTCAAACAATTACTTTTGTGTAGAATTTTCGCCGCATTTTGTGACAGGACAGTCTGCGGAGGGATTTTATTTCTCCCTTACGCTGCGCGGTATCAAATACTACATTAAAACAACACTCTCAATAGTTTCTCACATCTAGTTTGTCACGGGGGACATGCAGGAAATGTTCCTGGATTAAAGTATAAGCACCAAACTGCCGCTAAAGTCAACAAATTAATAATTTGGCTAATAATTAGATTACTGATGTCACTTCACACAGTCACTTATTTCTCCCCCTGCGTCTGTGTCTGTGTGCGTCGTTTTTTTGAAAATGAGCGCGTGCACAAATGGAAACTCCCATTTTTATGCAAAACCTTCCCTCTTTCCCTCCCCTGACACTCCCACCTAAACAGAGCTGGACACACCCACTTTCCTGAGCTTTTCCAGACTGTAGGTGTGAAAAAACCCAGCTGAGCCAGGGGGGTTTCGTGGCCCTTTAAACTTTCTTCTGTTGGACACAAAATAGGATATTCTGAAGAATGTTGGAAAAAAGCAGTCATTGACATCCATAGTAGGAACAAAAAATCTGATGTTAATCAATGCCCCACTAATATTCTTCAGTCGATTCCTTTGTATTCAACAGAATAAAGAAACTCAAGTTTGGAACAAGTAAATGATGACATTATTATCATTTTTTTTGGTAAACTGTCCCTTTAAGTGTCACAGTGGTATTTATTTTTAAAAAAAGTTTACGTTCTAGTGCTACAAAAAGACGCTAGAAATCATTACGCTTACCTGAAGGTCCTATAATTTAACAACATTAAATAATTTAGTCTCCAAATTTAAATCAAGACCAACATGAAAGTAACAGCCTGATCTCACTAAAAAACATTTTTATGTTAAGTGTTTTAAGTTTTGTCAGTTTAGTGGCTAATTAATAAGATTTTTAAAAAGGGGCGTGGCACCCAACCCCACCCCTAAATCCATCCGTCAATGGGTCATGAGCAAATCATACTAAATTGTACGAATTAGATCGTACGAATTCATACGAATTAGCCGCTAAATCAAAAACGTATGAATTGCTGTCAGATTGCGTCGGAAAATAAATGTTATTTATTGGTGTTTTTATAAATGTATTAATTTTCGGTGGCAAATGTTTATTGTGTCGTCACATTGCACTGTTCACGGTGAACAAAGTCCAAATTTATTTTATTTATTTATTTTTTTGCCATTTCTTCCCTTCTCTCTGCTCTCCACACATTCCTTATTCCTGAATAATTCATGATATATTTCAATTGTCAAATCAGTCCTTGTTCACACAAATTTCCAAAAGCAACTAAAATGCTGTATTTATGCATAATAGGTCAGTAAATGATAACGGCAATTCATAAATAAAACATTTTGAAACTTGTAAATGTCTCTAAATAAAAATAAACTTTCTTTGACACAACACATTTTTGACTTGTTTAAAAGATCTGTACGTGCACATTAGGCAGATTTTTGTTTCATGATTTTTTTTGTTAAAATATAATCTTTTCGCTTTGCCTTTGAAATGGCTTTTCTTTTGCTTACATCATCAAGGACACTAACGTTTTTGACCCCTCCTCTCCAACCTGACATATAGAGAGACATATGTTTGGGATTAAAAAATCGATTTTTAATCTGGAATTGGATGCTTAGATTAAGAATCAGATAGTTGTTATAAAATGAAAAATTCACTTCCTATTATTGATTTCTGTACATACCTTTTGATTTTTTTTTTCGCTTATTAAACTACCAGGAACTTCCACGCTGGTGAGCACCTTGAGTGGTAATCTCAACATTAGTTTAAAGATGGACAGCGGGAAGTGCTCAAAAGTTTTATTTCATTCAAAGCACCTTTTAGGGATGCAAATTTAGCCTTGAAAACATTATATGATTGTGTTGCATGTAAATTTGTTTTATTTTCTTGCATATTTTTTATATTTTTGCATATTTTTTTATAATGTGTTTTTAATTTAATTTCTGTCGATGTACGAAGGAAATATATGTTAAACGAATTTTAGAAAAATTTAAGTGTACATATATGTTAAAACTGTAAAACAGAATAAAATGTATAGGCCTAATAGATTGGAAATAAAGGAAATCAATTATCTATGATTTCATTAGTTAACGCTTGTTTAATTTAATCTGAAACTTGTCAAGATTTTCTTCTTGTAAATTATAAAAATTGCATCAGAAATGCGCCTCCTTTTGTCCGGTAGTGATCAGATCACCTAAAATGCTTCTAAATACCAGTGTGAACTTGGTCTAAATTGCGATTATTTAGAGAATCAAAATCGATTAGCAAAATCAGATTTGGAATTGGAATCAATAAAATTCTTCTAGCGATACCAACACATAAGAGACCTTTAATCAGCACTTAATGCAGATTTCCATTTAACATTGCAAAAATTTACATCTTTGACTTTAAAAAGTGAACGATTCTATAAAATAAAAGTAGTGTTAATTAAATCTAGTATAAGATTTCAAAAAGTACTTCTATTTAGATTGTTTTGCATGACTTCTGCACAAACCAAATTAAACATAAGATGAGATATAAGATGACCTAGAGGTAGAAGTCTGTGGTCACACTTTATTTTGATGATCCGTTAGTTGAATTAAGTTACATTGCATCTACATGCCAACTAATTCTCATTAGATTATAAGTAGACTGTTTGGTTGGGGTTGGGGTTAGGGATAGTGTAAGTTGACATACTTCTTATAGTCAGTTAAATGTCTGTTGAAGAAGCAGTATGACCAGATATTAAGCAGAAAGTCTACTAATACTCAAAAGGACCATCAAAATAAAGTGTTACCAAGTCTTCCTTCAGGATGATCTATAAATTTCAGCTTTTTTCAGATCTTGTCAAGTTTTCCAGTGAGATCCTCCTACTGAAGTGAATGCTGAATAAAAAAAACCTTGCTGTAGTGTTTAAATGGACCACTCAAGTTAGTACTCCTTTCACTTCATCTCTTTCACTTGCCTAAATCCCCAAGCAAAACACTTCTGCAGTGTGTTGGAAGCTTTCAGAAATGTTTGTAGAGAGCGGAAGCGTTTGCTGATGAGGATGTGAATTGGCTGAATGGATATTTCCCCGGATGGGTGTTGCAGACATTGTGGGATGTCCTGTTTTAGACTTGGAACTAAACACATACGGGAAATCTGTTGTGTTTCACCACAGACAAATCATGTCGTGCATGCTGAGAACTAACTCTGAAATGATGGTGAATAAGTCGGATGATGATCGACAACTAGTATAGGTTGTTTGCATGATTAGTGAAAGGCTTTTGCTGGAATAAACTTCTTGTTATGATTAACTGCTGAAGCTTTAATAAAAGTATTATCATAGTATAAGTTTAAAAGGGTATAATTAGAAAATAAAAAATAAAAATACTTGGTGTATTGCTTAATAGTATAGACCATTTCAAAGTGGTAATGTCATTGGCCCATGAAAAGTTCCTGCTTGTTGTCAAGCTGTTTCATAACTGTAACAAGAGGTAATTCAATGATAACTTCACGTTAAAACACCTGCCATAAGATTATTTATCAACATTTGGACTTTTGGATTCTCGAAAGCTATGGAAATTAAAAATGTAAAACAGGAAATACGTGAGGACCATTGTTATTGTTTACATCCCTCAAAATATTCTATATAGATGTGCAGATTAAGGGCTGGGTTAACTCTTGTGTATCCTGTAAATAATATTTTAAACAAGTGAATTCCTTGCATCTTCTGTAAACAAATAATTTAATGTAAATAATAATTTCAATGTAATGAAAAATATGCCGTCTCAAGGCATCTCTGGTGCAGCTTACAATCATCGGCAGTTAATGCAAAGTAAGGCTCAATAACGGGTCCATCATCTTACTTGACCAGAGATCAGCTGTGGCTGTAAAGTGTCAGCAGAAGAATAAATCAGCCTCAGACTTTAAAGGCTGATTTATCCATCTGCATCGAGTGATTGGTGTGACCCACAACGCTTGCCTTGCATTTAGCCATGCATTGATATACTTCTGCGTGCTGTTTGTGTTGCTCTACACTTCCGAAACGCTAGCTGGCAGCGGGTTTGATTTAGTTTTTTCTAAATTCTACATTTCAAGAAGCTAAAACTCGCTGATTCAGAGGCGGAAACTGGCTAATGTGCAACAACTTTAATCATAAGGTGAACGCAAAACAGTTCCTTCATGGGACTCCACACTTGTAAACACTTGCTCCATCCGCCACTCTGCTGTCCCGTGGTTCTCCATGCCGCCCACGCAGGTCTACGCTACCAAATCGACCAGTCACAGATCTTGCGCTATGCGTCTTCGCAACATATAATTACAATTATGAGAGGTGCATAGGGATGTCACCGCGCAAAGGCTGTGTTGAACCATAGGGTACTATCGATATAAGTCAGCCTTAACAGAGCGGGGTCACGTGACTTTACACACTGTAGAGAAAATTAGATCGATTAGATCGGTTCTGAATGTCGATTTCAATTATATTTGGATTAATCACCCATGTAAAAGCATGATAATTACAATAGTTAACACACTTTACAATAAAATTTCAATAATATCTAGTAAATGCATTAAAATCAACAGTCAAAATAGCAATTTTATAGTTATATGTTAATTAATAAAAAAATACACCTGAATTTTATTAGTTATTAACAGCATTTAATAAAACTATTACAGTTTGTGATTTTAATGTGTTAACTAAGAAATTAACATTGTTTAAGATTAATAGATGCTTTTGTAGTTAGTTAAATTAACTGATGTTACCAAATGGACCTCGGCTGCACAGTAAAAAATACCTCACTGTAGCTGTAAGTAATTATTCACGGTATTTGTAAGTGATCAATATTGGGCATGTTTACCATCATGATTTATTGATTTATAGAATATCAGCATGTCTAGTCACTGATGCAGCAAAGCTCTTGTGGGGCTCAATTGACAACATCAGAAGTGATGGACGTTGCATTCTTGATGTAGGTTTACTGAGCTTGATTTAATTTTCGGAGTCTAAATTAGATGTCATTCGCCTTGAGACCTTGGGCGCACATGTTCTGAGTAGGGTTGGGAATCTGAAAGCAGTTCTTAAAGGGAAAGTTCACCCAAAATTTAAACGTGAGTATTAAATTACTCTTATTCAGGCTGTTCTTTTCTTTAGTAGAACATTAAAGATGATTTCTTTGGTTGAAGCTGTAGTCTTTGGTGATTCATAAAATGCAAGTCAACAGCTGCAGGCACTTTTAAAGCTATATAAACTAGGGATGTGCACAAGTATTCGATTAATTGAACGCATCAGCGTCAATCGAGCATGAAAACGGTGATCGATTAAATTAGATTAGATTAAGATTAAATTACTTTCATTCTTTCTGATTGGTTATGCTGGTATTTGGGCGGTAGTCTGATATTTGATTGGTTATAGGGCGTCGCTTTGGTTAGTCGCTAGGCTTTGATTAATTTTATTTACAATGTGTCATGTAGAAAACCTACATGCCTCACGCTTCTTTAAATGTTTACTGTGTTAATCAATATTGATGGTGATTTTTTTTCATAACCCAACAGTGTTGATTTAATTGTTTTCTGAATCCTGTCAGTTTTATCAACAACATATTTTTACAGGGCTTTAATTAAAATACATTTTTAAACTTTGATGTTATTTAATTGTGGCTTTGACGCACACACGCCCGCCTCTTGCTCAAGCCCCACCCCCTCGATTAATCGATTAATCGCTTCTCAAACCTGAGGATTAATCGAAATGAAGAATGATCACAAATGCCCATCCCTAATATGAACTGATTCTGTTTGTTTTCAACAGAGGGTGGATGACTATATGTGTTGTGTTGTTCATCTAAACAGTAGGATTATCCAGGATGCTGCAACCTAAAACTATGCTTTCCTATACAATTTAAATAAGGAAGATTGATTTAACAGTTTTCCAATAATGGCATTATATGGTGAATATGCTCGGGATGATTTGACAAGGCCGTAGGTTAAATGTTGTAAATAATATTCAGGTTTTTTTGCACAGACCAATCACGTCAATTCATAAGACATTGTGTCATTAGAAGTATTAATTGTGTTGCCTGTATGTGTTTATTTGACCTTCAAAATTGGCCTGTTTTTATGAATCATCAAGAAGCACAGTTTCAGCTGAAAATCTTCTTTATTGTTCTAGTCGAGGGTGGCACAGTGGCTTAGTGGTTAGCACTGTCGTCTCACAGCAAAAAGGTTGCTGGTTTGAGTCCTGGCTGGGTCAGTTGGCATTTGTGTGGAGTTTGCATGTTCTCCCCGTGTTCCCCCACAGTCCAAACACACGCAGTGTAGGTGAATTGAATAAACTAAATTGGCCGTAGTGTATGTGTGTGAATGAGAGTGTGTTGATGTTTCCCAATACTGGATTGCAACTGGAAGGGCATCCGCTGTGTAAAACTTATGCTGGATAAGTTGGTGGTTCATTCAGCTGTTGTGACCCCTGATGAATAAAGGGACTAAACTGAAGGAAAATTAATGAATGAATGAATGTTCTAGTGGAGAAACAACATCATCCACATCTTTGGATAGCCTGAATGTGAGTAAATTAACAGCTCATACATTTTTTTGGTCAACTATCCCTTTAAATGGAACCAGATTTCCTTTTTTAAAAAGGAAAGTTGACCATGATTAACCTATTTAAATTAATTCTTAAAGAGCAGGTTATATTGTATT
Source organism: Danio albolineatus (assembly GCA_903798035.1). Classification (NCBI taxonomy): domain Eukaryota; kingdom Metazoa; phylum Chordata; class Actinopteri; order Cypriniformes; family Danionidae; genus Danio; species Danio albolineatus. The sequence continues at coordinate 3,918,866 of CAIGQQ010040406.1, read as the reverse complement.
TTAAAGTGTTTTAGTGTTGTGTTGGAGTCTCCTACAGCAGCTCTAAATGCATCAAGGTCAGAAAACTTAGTCATTTTCTCAGAATATTTTTTTGTTATGATCATCTTTTTGCAATGATTTTGATGCGGTTCATTTTAGTGTGTTAAATTAAATTGAAGTTTATTTGTATAGTGCCTTTCACAATAGTTATTGTTTCAAAGCAGCTTTAGAAAAGGTGTACATTATTGCATTACAATCAAATTCGGAAAGTTAAGGTGATTTGCTAACATAACTTTATTACTACTAATAACTTTAACTAATACCCAGAGATGGGTTGCGGCTGGAAGGGCATCCACTGCGTAAAACAAAGGATAAGTTGGCGGTTCATTCCGTTGTGGCGACCCCGGATAATAAAGGGACTAAGCTGAAAAGAAAATGAATGAATGAATGAACTTTAACTAATTAACTAGTAACTAATAGCTTTTATTCATTAAAGTTCATTCATTCACTTTCTTTCGGCTTAGTCTCTATTTCAGAGGTCACCACAGCGGAATGAACCGCCAACTATTCTGGCATATATTTTACACAGTGAATGCCCTTCCAGCCGCAACCCAGTACTGGCAAACACCCATACGCTCTCAAATTCTCTCTCTCTCTCACACACACACACACACACACACACACACACACACACACACACACACACACACACACGTAAGGCCACTTTACTTTATTCAATTCACTTATAGCGCATGTGTTTGGACTCTGGGGGAAACTGGAACACCCCAAAGGAAACATACGCCAACACAGGGAGAACATGCAAACTCCATGCAGAAATGCCAACTGCGAACCAGGGACCTTCTTGCTGTGAGGTGACAGTGCTAACCACTGAGCCACCGTACCACTCCCACTGTTAAAGTTAGTATATATAAATATAGTTAACCTGCAGTTATAGGTGATGTCAGGGCTTAAGGTCTGTAAACTCCTCCCCACTACAAGCAAACTCTGCTCTGATTGGTCACTGGTTTTGATTTGTCTTTTTGTGTTTATTCTGTGTCTGAATTAAAATGCTCATTTCAGACTGGAAGACGGAGATTATGTAAATGTTGCATTGATTAGAGATGCAACGGTTCTCAGTAAAAAACATATTATCCCGTCGTCCTCCCATGGTTTGGTGCGTCCTGTGATCCGCAGTTCAGAACATGCATAATTAATATTGGTTTGGTGATAAAACAACTGCAACAAAGAAGTTCTGCTTTTGAATGCTTCCGATTAACTTTGTAGCTCATTGTACGTGCAAACAAAGACCTGTCCAATCACCTCTTAGTATGTAAATCTGTTGTTGACATCATGTTTGTTCATGTGTCGGTGTGTGTGAAGTTTCTGTGGGTTTCAGCATGGCAAGTGAAAGAGATACAGTGAAAGTGCACCGGTGAGGCCAAATCACAGCACATTGCCGTCAGTGTTTCAACAGACACAAAACATAACGAATGCCTTTTTTTGTTGTTGTTCCATCTTTAGCCCAGATGAGTGGCCACTAATAGCCAGATTGAGGTCCGTGTCCAGACCCAGAAGCGTCCCATATGGATGCGGACATACAGCAGGTCTTTTACTTCAGACTGCTGGGTGTTCTTTCCGCACCCGATCACTCCCATTATTCACTCTTGTTTACCCGCGGTCAGCTAAGAACAGTTTTCTTCCTCGATGGACTGTTCCCACTGAATTAAGAGAAAAGAGCCGAACGCTGTCTTTTTGCTTATGTTTCATTCACCACGATGGTGCTGATAAGTGTAGTGGAGTTCTCTGGAATAGGCATGGGCCGGTATTAGATTCTAACAGTATGATATCCTTGGATAAAAATTCACGGTGTTGTGATTACTGCTCTAAAATATATTCTTTTTAAATATCTGGGTAAAAAAAACAGAACTTTTTTCCACTTTGAGCACATTGGCTGCTTCCCAAATCACATACTTCAATACTATATAGTACACTAAAAACCGTATGCGAGCCGAGTGGTTTGTCCGAATTTATAGAGTTTGAAAAACAGTATGTGAGAAGTACCCGGATGACGTATTACTTACACCGAGATTCTGAAGTGCACATCCAATGAAGGTTGCACTATCCCATCATGCACACCAAAAGAATATATGAATGGGAGTAAAGCAGGTATATCATGTGATGATGACAAAATGACATCTGTAGTACATCTGAGCTCATTCATACTACTGATATTCATACTATATAGAACATACTTTCTATCAGTGGAGTAGCACATTCAAATGCAGTACCTGCTGAGTAGTAGGTGATTTCGGATGCAGCCAATATATTTTATTTTGAATAACATTTAAGATATTTTGGAGCAGCAAACATGTCAGACTGAATAATTCGAATGAATCATTGACTCTGCTGTATTCATTAGTTTCAAAAACACTGATTTCTTTACAATTATAACAGGACCTTTGGATATCTTTTCTGCTGGACAAACTGTGTTGTCTTAAAAAAGTTAAAAAATCATAACTTAGGAAAGGTATACCAGAAAATGTGGGTGGTTTTAAAACCTCGACTTTTCCAAACTGCGATATACCTTGAAAACAGTTATCATCCCATGCCTACTCTGGAATCATAATAAAATCATAAAGAAATCATAAATAAAAATGTGTTGTTGCCTTAGTGATGCAAGCATAATGTAAACAGAAGTAATCAATACTGTGCTCAGTTATACAATACAAGTGCTCAGTTATTAAGATGTGTTGACATAATTATTATTTGCATGACTGGTTTGAGACTGTCGAGTCGAGATGTAAAATAGAAAAAGGGGAAATTTATTTGAACATACAATTTTCGAAATGCCCTGCTTTTAAATAATGTGAGAACATGCAAATCTACAGTCATATGTGTGAAGCTGCATTGTCAGGTGTTTGTTAACCAATAAATATGTTTATTGTTCTTTGAATTGTTCTGTAGGCATTTCTTTTCTAAGCATAGCACAAAATGTACTGTACCGTACCGAAACCATGACCCAAAAACCGTGATGCATACCGAACCGTGAGTAGATTGAACCGTTGCACCCCTTGCAATGATTGCATTGACGTAGATCAAGATTCAGAAATATATACTTGATAAAGCAAGTCAAATCTTTCTTTTGAGAAACAATATCTTTATTTATTTATTTATTTTTATTTATTTATTTTTTTGCGATTAATTGCACAGCCCTAATTCATACTACTCGCATTCATACTATATAGAACGTACTTTTCAAATGAATCATTGACTTCTGCTGTCTTCATTAGTTTCAAAAACACTGATTTCTTTACAATTATAACAGGACTTTTGGATATCTTTTCTGCTGGACAAACTGTTGTCTTAAAAAAGTTTAAAAATCATAACTTAGGAAAGGTATACCAGAAAATGTGGGTGGTTTTAAAACCTCGACTTTTCCAAACCGCGACATACCTTGAAAACGGTTATCATCCCACGCCTACTCTGGAATCATAATAAAATCATAAAGAAATCATAAAAAATAATAAAATAAATAAAAATTGTTGCCTTGGTGATGCAAGCATAATGTAAACAAGGTATTCAATACTTTAAAAGTGCTCACTTATTAAGATGTGTTGACATAATTATTATTTGCATGACTGGTTGAGACTGTTGAGTCGAGATGTAAAATAGAAAAAGGGGAAATTAAGCTTTTTCTCTTTATTTTCTTAAGCAGTTTATTTGAACATACAATTTTTGAAGTTCCTTACTTTTAATTAATGTGAGAACATGCAAATCTACAGTCATATTTGTGAAGCTTTTGCATTATCAGGTGTTTGTTAACCAGTAAATATGTTTATTGTTCTTTTACTTGTTCTGTAGGCATTTTTTTCTAAGCATAGCACAAACCGTACCATACCAAAACCATGACTCTAAAACCGTGAGATTGAACTGTTGCACCCCTTACATTGACGTACATCAAGATTCAGAAATATATACTTGATAAAGCAAGTCAAATCTTTCTTTTGAGAAACAATATCTTTATTTATCATGTTTTTTTTTTTGACTAATAACGTCGCAGACTGTTTACATCGAAGGACAGCTTCATTATAAACTGCAAAGAAGTTCTCTTCAAAGAAATTGCAATCATGATCTCTGAATTCCACGTAATTCCCACCTCCAGTCGCACAACTCACCCGCCCGGTTTCTGAAAGCAGTGTTGACGCGTGTGTCTGCTGATACCATCTAGCCTTTGTTTGCAGGTGACTGTGTGTGCGTTGACTGCAGCTGCACGTCACTCATCAGCTGAACGCCTCCCTGTTTTGCTCACTTTCTCTCCAACCGTCCAGGAAGAGGCTCATACCCCCCAAAATCTCCAAAGGCTGCAGTTGTCTTGGTTACATGCGCATACTAATCCAATATAGGTGGATGCTCCAAATTTGGGTTGCAAATGTTAAAAATAGCACTTTCCTCTAGTGCAGAAAGTGCTTCCTTGAGCTTCCATTTAAAGGCGGTCTGTTATATTTAGAAGATGTTTGTTAATCATAATTACGGTGTGATTTCAGTCAGAATGCAATGGACACTTTGAGTGGTTTTGTGTTTGTTTATTGATTTTATTTTTCACTTCATGACCAAAAACAGAAGCTTTTGTTTGTTTGTTTGTTGACTTTATTAATTATTATTTATTATTAATACACCTCCACTGAGTGCGCACGCACCTCGCGTAACGGACGAGGCTTTTATACTCGCCGCGTTCGCCGCTGTGATATTCTTTAAACTGACAGGAGGCGGTCAAATGAAACTGACCGTAAAGCCAGACAGATAAACAGAGAAGTAGAAAGTTTCAGGAACTACGTCAAATCATTAATTTTATTGATGTTTATTAAACTTGTTATTTTTATTGTTTTAATAAATAACTTTAATGATTATAAAGGATTTTTGTTACAATTAAAAAAAATTTTTTATCAAACTTTGATGCATCACTTACTTTTGTTCATTTTTCGGACAGTTTTACCTATTAAAGTGTATTAAAATATTAATGACAACAGAACATGGGCTGCTCAACAAATATATTTTTTATTATGGCAAGAATAGAAGCAAAAAGTACACTTACTAAATAAAACGGATGTTTTTTTTATTTATTTAGCCGCTCCACAATTCACACATTACTGTCTGGCTAGTTTCTGTCCTCTTCTCATGTTAAAAAGGCAATAATAATCCAACATTCCTGACCATTATCACCATAAAGCCTAGAAAAACGGCATCATGTTGTTAAACCGATTGGTTCAAATATTCCTGTCCAGTTATCAAAGAAATTATTCGTTACTTCATTAGCTATAGTTTTGTAAATATTAAATTGTTTTAAATTTAACTGTAATATATACATCAGTGTTAAACCTATGACTGTTGAAAAAACATATTCTGTAATTGTGTAGCTGTGTCTCCATTAGCGTCTTTTGGCTTTAATAAACTCATCTCTCAGGTTTTTCTAAACCTTTTAACATACACTTTTCTCCTTTCTCATGGCTGTTACAATTTCTAGCCAAGAATTATTGATCATCTGGTTATCTCCATGATCACTGATCATAAAGATGTCTGTACCTGTTTAAGACAAAATCCCTTCAAAGTGATTCATATTCAACTCAAAACAGACGCGGCACCGCGCGCACTGTTCGCTCGAATCCCATGCGCTCCACCAGTCGAAACCATGTCGCGCGCACCCAAAGCGAACATCCGCAAACTCCGCGATGACGTCATATTTGCCGTGCGCACTCAAGCGAACTAGCGGACGCGTCGAGTATAAACCAGGCTTTATGCATCCTAACATACTGTGGTCTATTTGTGATATAGTCAGTTAACCAACTTACCATACTTTTTTTAGTGCAACTCAACGATCATCAAATAATGCATGTTGACAATTTGTGTTTATTAGGACTATAAATTAGTTACATTATTATTAAATTATTCCACAATATTCAATATTCATGAAGTGAACAACTATTTTGCATTTATTTTGATATGTATGGACAAATGAGCCGGGTCCGACAGAATCGGTCGATCATTTCTGCGTTGCACAAAATTTGCGGATTTAGGCAGAATTATTTTGGGTGTGTAGTAAACTTTAAGATACAAAATTTCAAATTTTATTTAAAGTTTACATTGCAAATGCAGGGTGGCACGCTGGCTCAGTGGTTAGCACTGTCACCTCACTCCTCATTTAGCCACCTGTGGTGCTCCTTCAGGTGCTGGTTGTTGTATTTCCTTGTGATGTGGCAACAATTCTGCGACAGCTCTTACAGATTACCTGGGTTTTGTTCAGGGTCTATGACTAAAATATTTCCATATTACCCACATGCCATTTTTTAAGAGATGAATTTGTCAATTAATGCTTCTAAAGTAGACGCCATCATCTCACTTGTCTGCGCTTTCCCGTTTTTTAATTTATTTTTTTTGTTTGTTTTTTAAAACAATTTATTGTGGGCGTTCTGTATAGTTCGTTTGTGCAATTCTGATTTGGTGGAATGAAAGTGTGCTCACTCAATAGGCTAGTAAGACTGTCACATGCAGACAGCAGTGACGCATTTCCATCAGGGTAGGGAAATTAAATATATATATATTTCATATCGCAGCTAATCGCAACGCTTCAAATTGTGATAGCGATTCGATTTCAATTAATCGCACAGCACCAGCACTAGTACGAACTGCATTGTAAATAAACCATATAAACATTTGCACATTATTTAATATGAAAGAAATTAACATAACTGAATATTAGGGCTGTGCAATTGATCGCAGTCGCAAAAAAAATCGCGATTTAAGCACATGCAATTTCTAAATCACGAAGGCTGCAATTTTATCTATTCATTTATTTAGATTTTAGTTCACGTTCTTGTGCTTATGATTTTAATATGTTAACCAATCAGAGCTGACGCAGCACACCAGGCAATTATACAGCTAAGCTGAGTGGGAGAAAGATGTTAACCAATCAGAGCTCACTCCACGCTCGACGAAGTTGAGCAGGAGAACCGAATAGGTGGTTTTGATTTACGTTAGTTTTTATTTATTGTTCTGATTGGAATTGAGGTTAGTTGATCTTTATTTCTTCATGTCGTCTGTTTTTAGCACAGTTTATTACAGTTTTGTTGATCAAGCAGTGAGTGCTACTGTGTACAGTATGTGTTTAACTAGAGTCGAGGTTAGTTCATCTTCATTTATTTTATGTTGTCTGTTTTAAAGACAATTTTACTACAGTTTTATTTATTAAACTTAATACTATGTTATTTCATTGTAAAATGTTTCGTTCTGCACTTCTTGTGCACTGAATACATGTAGAATGTGTGTATGTAGTGCTTTTGACAAAAGCAAAAACAGCTGCCAAAATCGCAAATAAAATCGCAATCGAATTATTCGTTCACAAAAATCCCAATATGATTATTTTGTCCATATTGCACAGCCCGACTGAATATTTACACACATTTACTTAACTAAATAAACAGATTCAATGATGGGCAAAATAATGGCTGTAAATTTTGTGTGGGCCTACATGTTTATATATAATTTAGCATATTTTTAAGTAACCAATTGGGCTATGTTTAAAGCCCAATTTTAAATAAATAAATAAATAATTGAATATAAATAATAAAAAAATAATTAAAAGAAAACAATTGCTAAAGGATGCAGGGAAATGTAGTTTAGTCAGGCACGCCTGTCATCTCAAAAAACCAAAAGTTTTTCCAGGCATGAAAAAGCATGCCAAATTATACAGAAAACATTGACAGTTCTTTATTAATTTCCTTTAATTGCCACACCTTACTCAAACCTACTTGAAGTATGCGATTAAAGAAAATCCAGAGTTTTTCTGCTAATAATTATGACATTGGGGTGGCACTCATCTCATAAATACGATAATTCCGACACGACTTGAAGACAGCACTTCAAGTGCACTTGATGGATTAACTAGCGGGTTTCAGACGAGTCGTCCGTGCCTCATTAAATTCCTAAGGCTGTTTATTTGGGCTGAAGAGACGCTTTTATAGTTCATCCGTCAGTTGGTCGCAAGCAGCGTTGTTTGCGGAGAATCCCATGTGTTGTGCCCTCATCGTGTGTTTCCCTCCCCCTTCAATCTCGGCGTCTGTCGTGGCTTTGCGCAGGGGATTTGATACATGCTGCCATTATAGGCCGCTCTCCCATTGAAAGCGATGCTAATGTGACGGTTGGCCTGATTGCGAGGGAGAAAGTGAGAATCTGGACATGCCTTGTGTCACTGCTACAATGGCCCTTTGTGTAGGTCACTCCTTGCATGAATACATTTGTTTTTATTTAATTGAGATTGCAACAGGACAGCAATGTTAGCAGTGCACAAGACTACTGGATTGGAAGATTACAGATTTTATTAACAATTAGACCTGTCACAACAAGGACATTGTCAAAAATAGTTGGGATAATCAATATTATTGTCATTTTGAGATCATTTCATGCCACTGATAATGATTATATAGACAATTTTGAGGGACGTAAACAATAACAATGGTCCTAACATGTTTCCTGTTTTACATTTTTAATTTCCATTGTTTCCGAGAACAACAAAAGGGCCACATATTGATTTTATATTGATATTGGGCCACATATTGATTCAATATTATCATATTAAATTTATGATAGCTGTTTTATTGTTAAGTTACGATTGAATTGCCTCTTGTTAAAGTAATGAAATAGTTTGACAACAAGCAGTAAATGTTCATGGACCAATACCATCTCCTCATTGAAATGGTCTATAACGGCATAATAATCCAAATAGCCATAAACACTTAATATCATATGAGAAGCACTTCTCACAAAACAGATGCTTTATACACATAAATACTTGTGTATAAATGTTTGGAAAAAGTATTGAACACACGAAGAAAGGGAGGTGTAGAAAGGCAGTGAAAGCCCAGACAGCAGCTGAAATCTCTCAGTAGTTCTTCAGCAACCCTCTGCCCCTCCTCAGTGTAAATGAATATCAGCAGTTCAACAGGTACATTAGCAGGAGGATGAAGATGAACCCAGGGTGGACATTTCAGCAAGACAATGATCCAAAACACAGCCAAGGAGACTCTCAGATGCTTTCAGAGAAAGAAAATCAAGCTGTGCAATGGCCCAGCCAATCACCTGACTTGAATCCAAGAGAAAATAAAGCTCAGATTTGATAGACGAGACCCACAGAACCATCAAGATTTTAACACTGTTGAAGCATGTGAAAAACTCACACCTGGGCAGTGCATGTGACTTCGTTCTCCATATGAGAGGCTTCTTTATAGACTTTATATAAAGTATTAAATACGTTTCAGTAGTCCAGCACTTTCTCCTTGTCTCATTCCATTGATATTACACATAACTCAGTTTTCAGGGTTTTTTTGTGTGTTTTGTTTCATTTTTTTGTTTATATTGTTTGGATTTTACCAAATTCTGATTCAATTCCATGTCAACAGCTCCTTTAGAAAATTATTCCCAGCAAAAAACGTGTTCAATACTTATTTTCCCTGCTGTATGCTAATAATGTCCTATTAGGACAATGTCCAATTATAAACTTTGACACCGTTGAGGTAGAATGTAAATGTCATTATAAAATGGCTTTATCGTTATTTGTGAATTTGTAAATGTATGTTACAATGGCAAAAAATGATATTTTGATATATTTTGAAATGATTATATTTTGTTAACATTATACCCTTCTACAGATGACTCATAATAATGATTTATTCGCAGGGATCAACACTAAGGATTTTTTCTACTGGCCCGATTGGACCAGTGGTTAAGATTTTTACTTGCCCTGCCAAAATTTTTCACTGGCCCCACCAAAACAAAAAAATGAATTGCTATTTCTTAGCCACATATTTTAAATAATGTGTCAAAAATAATTTCTAAAAATGTTAAGGAAAATGTGCAGGTGTTTTATTGCAAAACAAAACCTGGCTGACTTACAAATGACAGCAAAACATCACAAAACAGACATTTTCTTTTAGCTTCATAATCTGGTGTTGCCGTCATGTTGTCGTCTCTTCGCTGTTCTGGTTTTTACCAGGTTACGGGAAAAAATAACATGCTCATGACATCCAATCAGATAAGAGGAACCCAAAAAAGCAGTATGGTATTTACGACTTCACAGAGAAGGTAGCGGTCAAATACTTGAAAGCACAAACTATTTTTTGATTTTAAGACTATATGTGCATGCAATTGACCAATAGTCGCAGCAAATTAAAATTTAGTGACAAGGCAGCACTGGCCTGATCGGGCCAGTAACGATCGTTTCTACTGTCCCGACAGTCTCTCACACTGGTTCCGGGCCATCGGGCAGTCCTTATTGTTGAGCCCTGATTTGTTCATAACAAGCTACACTAGTCACACTGAACATTAGCAGTTGAAAGAGGTTTTGTGTTTGTTTTCATTGTATTTTGCAGTTTATTTGTTGTATTTTTATTATCTGTAACCTAATGAAACAATATCCTAACTTGACAGCTCTTATCAGACTGCATAATTTAAGTGAACCTGAAGTAATCTCATCAATAAAAGGCACGTAAGTGTATTCATCTAGAATTGCAGAGCACGGTGTAAAGTTTTCGATTTCCTGCTGTGGACATTTACTTCTGTCACAGCAAAATTATTACTGTGAAATGGTTCACAGATACTGTCACTTCCTCTTTTAGTTGCACTGAAGCTTGTCTTGGTAGTGCAGTCACATGATTCATGCTTCCAAAACAATCAAGTTAAACCAATGGTGCACAAAGGAAGGAAGTCGCATGATAATTTCGAAAAATGCCATACTTTCAGTAAACCCTTTAATATTAGGGTCAGTTTTATTGGCTGTGATTGAGCTGAAACTCGTGTAGGTTTACTGTACATCTTGATTCATCTGTCTACTGAACACACAGACTGAGAAACAATAGAAGAAACATTTCTCATTTCAAGAGTGACTGTGAACACTCCGGGGTCTTCCACTTTATGTTGTGAATCTGTGCTTGATTTGTTTCAGTGGTTACACTTTATATTTACATTTCATGCATTTAGCAGATGCTTTTAATAAAAGCAACTTGCATTGCAGTCTGTAAATACGCTTTATTATTTCACGCATTTCCTTGGAAATCCCTGGTGAGCCGGGTACATCTTCTGCGTCAGTACAGATTAATTGTTGATGTTCAGTGTGTTTGCATGTTGAACAAATACTAACAATTATCATAAATTATTTGTCACAAATAAAAAAAATCTTCCACCTGCTTCTTATTTGTTTGATTATTTAATTTAAATGTCATATGTGCACAAATATATAAAGTATTTGATTAAAGGATCTAATAATCTGGCACAAAGTTGTTTTTATTAGTAGTTATTAGTAGCTAATAAGTAGTAATAGTAATAATATTTTTATATATTATTTTTATATATTATTAAAATAATAATAATAATAATAATAATGTTAATTATAATGTTATTATTATTATTATTATTATTATTGACATTAAGTTATATAATAATTATTATTATTATTATTGATGATGATAACGATGATAATAATAATAGTAATTATTATTATTATCATTATTATTATTATTATTATTATTATTATTATTATTATTGATATAGGTATTGTTATATAATTTTATTATAAATTTTATTATAAATAATAATAACAATAATAATAATAATAATAATTATTATTATTATAGGCATTAAGTTATATAATAATAATTATCATAGGGATTATGTAATTTTTTATATTATTATTATTATTGTCATTATCATCATCATCATCATCATCATCATGAATAATAATAATAATAATAATAGTAATGATGATGATGATGATAATTGTTATTATTATAGTGATTAAGTTATATAATTTTTATTATCATTATTATTATTATCATCATCATCAATAATAATAATAATAATAATAGTAATAATGATGATGATGATAATTGTTATTATTATAGTGATTAAGTTACATAATTTTTATTATCATTATTATTATTATCATCATCATCATCAGTAATAATAATAATGATGAGGATGAAGATGATAATAATTATTATTATAGTGATTATGTAATTTTTATTGTCATTATTATTATCATCATCATCAATAATAAGGATGATGATAATTATAATAATAATTATTATTTATAATAATATTAATATTATTAATAATATTAAACCCTTTTTGGGATATGCATTTGTTGAAATCTGCTGGGATATGCACTTTTGGGATATGCATATTTTTCTTTTTATAATTTGATCAATCCTTATAATATTTAATATCTTCAATTTATGATTATGTGATTTATTATATGATTAATAAAACAACATATTCTATCATCAGTAATCACTCAATTTTCTAAAATTATTTTTATAAAAATCTCTGCAAAATTTAATAACATGACAGAATGCTTACAATAAAGTCATTCAATCATAGGAAATAACATAAAAGAGAACTTTGCAGTGACCTTTCTCTGAAATAAGAACATCTTGTCGGCTTATTCAGCACAATTACTACAGTATTAAAAAAACTTCTTTTTATCAGACAGTCAACACTTGCGAAGGGTTTCCTGGAAATCATCACCCTGATAACACTTTCCAGCGGCTGATGGTCTGCTGCTGCTATATTAAGCTAGACCTGTGACATTATGAGGAAAGAGAGAGATTGCTTTTACATAAGCATGGACGGTGCATCATCTGACCTCAAACGACAGCTCTCACGCTGCTGTTTCGCTGCACACTTAAATGAGTGTCAAGCCATTTTTCCGTGCACAGCTGTATTTTTAGTCGCACCTCTCTAGCGCTTTTCTCTCTCTGAACTTATTAGCCTACTTCTGTGAAAGACTTTTACTTCCCAGAGGTGCCGCTTGTCACATTATAATACCACATCAACAGATGTACTCTGATTTAAGATGTCTTATTCATACAGAGTTAGGGCACATTCACACTGAATGCGTCTTTATTCTGAAAACGTGAGACACGATGTTCAGGATTGGGTTTTTAAAAAGCATTTAATGAGACTACCAAGTTTTAGGAACCACAAATAATAACTTGACTTCTAGTTGATCCTTTGGTATCACAAGTGGCTTACATGAAAGCCAAAGGCCTCTAGATTACACTTACTTTACCTAAATAAAATATGATCATGCCTTGATTTTGAATGATTTAATGAGGACAGTGCGGTCTGACTCTGCTTAGACTAAAGTCTCGTCACTGAACAGAAATAATGTCCAGTATAGAATATAAAGTCATGCTGCGGTGGAAACGGATTGAATATTGTGTGTGACTCCCATGAGCTTGGAGGACTGCATCCACACATCTCTGCAATGACTCTAATAACTTATAAATAATCTGGAATAGCAAAGAAAGCATTCTTGGAGGACTCCCAGAGTTCATCAAGATCCTTTAGATTCATCTTCAATGCCTCCTCCCTCATCTTACCCCAGACATGCTCAATAATGTTCATGTCTGGTGACTGGGCAGGCCAATCCTGGAGCACCTTGACCTTCTCTGCTTTCAGGAGCTGTGATGCACTCAAAAAAAAAATGTTGAATGAACATGATTACGTGGCACCCTTTATGCATCCAATCCAATCAAGTAAACCTGAACTGCTTTGAACGTGTTGTATGAACACAATGCACATTTGTAGATAAAACATGGTTTCAATATGTCAGTCTAACTTCTTTGCAAGTAATTGACTCAAAATGTTTGTATTGTGTTATTCTAATTAAACTTAATTTAATTTACTCAATGTAACACTAAAGCTTTACTTTAACAAAATTATGTCTTGTTAAATCAACTAGTAAATTTCTTGTTCAATATTGTTTAAATTACATTGTTTAAATGACAGTACTATGAAGCAAGATTTAAAATTAAGTAAATCAACACAAAAAAGGACAGAAAACTTGTTATATATATTTCTTTTATTATAGCCTTTTGCTGGCACCAATCACGTTTAAACAAATTTCTTCACTTTAATATTCTGATACAAAATGTTATATAATATCCAAAATTGTAATATGTAACATAAAATGTATAAGAAACATTTATACAAAATAACCTTGGCTCTTAAGAAAACAGATCCCCAAGCAATACCTGTAAGACGTTAACATTATTTAGTTCACAAATTGAGTTTAAACAGCTTCACTTTGGTACTCTATTCAAAATGTAAAAGTATAAAATGTATAGGAAACATGTAGCCAACAACATAACATTGCTGAGAACGCGCAGTGATTCTTCTTCTTGCTTTTTCCGTATGGTGACATCCAAACGCACTACCGCCACCTACTGATATACGCGAAGTGACTCTCCAGAGTGAGAGTAGTCGATTTGAAGCGTCTCGGTCTTATTGAATCAACATGTTCTGATCAAATTCATTTGATTATTTCTTGATTCAGGTTCAAATAACATGAATTAATCATTTAACATACGTAAACTTGATTTGTTCTTTTCAATCTGACAAAGTTTTATTTTGTAAATCCAATACATGCCTAGTTGATTTTTTTGAGTGTGTGAAGGCTGAAGTATGAGAAGGAGCGCTATCCTGCTGGAGAATTTGCCCTCCCCTGTGGTTTGTAATGTAATGGGCAGCACAAATGTCTTGATACCTCAGGCTGTTGATGTTGCCATCCACTCTGCAGATCTCTCGCACGCCCCCATACTGAATGTAACCCCAAACCATGATTTTTCCTTCACCAAACTTGGCTGATTTCTGTGAGAATGATGGGTCCAGTAGGTCCTCTGCAGTATTGGTGATGATTGGGATGCAGCTCAACAGATGATTCATGGGAAAAATCACCTTCTGCCACTTTTCAAATGATCAACTAGAAGTCAAGTTATTATATGTGGCTCTTGGGATTGACGACAAGACTTTTGTCTGGTAGTGTAAATGGGATCAAAACCCCTTGAAATCTGACAGGTGTTTGTCTATGTTATATTGTTTTAATAATATTTACCTTTAAAAATAGTTTTAAAAAATTCAAACTTCTTTTTATTCCATCCAAACTAAAAGTAATGACTTTCTCCACTAGAAAAAAAAAATCAAATTCTGTGAAATTTCCTCACTCCATTAAACATATGTTGGGAAATATTTAAAAGATAATAAGAACATTTCACACACAGCAAAAAAAATAAAATCAGTGTACATTTAACTCAATTTGAGTTTAACACAGGCGCCACGGTGGCGTAGTGAGTAGCACGTTCGCCTCACAGCAAGAAGGTCGCTGGTTCGAGCCCCGGCTGGGTCAGTTGGCATCTCTGTGTGGAGTTTGCTTGTTCTCCCCGTGGTTGCGTGGGCATGCGGTACAGGTGAATTGGGTAGGCTAAATTGTCCGTAGTGTATGAGTGTGAGTGTGACTGTGTGTGTATGGATGTTTCCCAGAGATGAGTTGCGGCTGGAATGGCATCCGCTGCGTAAAAACATATGCTGGATAAGTTGGCGGTTCATTCTGCTGTGGCGACCCCGGATTAATAAAGGGACTAAGCCGACAAGAAAATGAATGAATGAGTTTAACACTCCTTGGGTGTACACTCCTTGAGTTCATTTTAACACAATAAAGGCTTGTACACACCAGGACGCTTTTCGTTTGCGTTTATCGTCAGCATTTTTCGAGACATTTTTCCGTATTCAAGCCCAAGCGATTTTCTCTGTCGTCGAGCAGGAGAGTTTGCAAAATCACTCGTTAGATTTACGTTGGCGTTAGATGGCGCAAAGGGTGGCGCCAAGCATCTGATGCGGCGCGTCAAAACAAAAAAACAAACATGAGGTGTTTGTTTAAAAATTACGCTTTTACGCCGTTTTGTCGTTGGTGTGCACAATCACATTGACGCATTTTATTTAGTCACGTTTAGGCGTTAAACGTCGACGAAAAACATGACCAAAAAACGTCTTGGTGTGCACGGGCCTTAAGAGTTTATTCTTAATCGAACTGGAGTGTTACTTTACAAAGTGTTAATATATTACCTTATTTCCTACATTACAATTGGTGTCTGTGACAGATAACAGTGATCAAATACTGTTTGTTGAAAATTGTTTTCATTCATTCATTTTCTTGTCGGCTTTGTCCCTTTATTAATCCGGGGTCACCACAGCGGAATGAACCGCCAACCTATCCAGCATTTGTTTTACGCAGCGGATGCCCTTCCAGCCACAACCCCTCTCTGGGAAACATCCATACATTCTCATTCACACACATACACTACGGACATTTTAGCTTACCTAATTCACCTGTACCGCATATCTTTGGACTTGTGGGGGAAACCGGGGTACCCGGAGGAAACCCACGCCAACACGGGGAGAACATGCAAACTCCACACAGAAATGCCAACTGACCCAGCTGAGGCTCGAACCAGCGACCTTCTTGCTGTGAGGTGACAGCACTACCTACTGCACCACCGTGTCGCCCTTGAAAATTGTTTTAATTTATTAAATGTTCATTAATCTTTTCAGAAATAATTTCAATACATTCAACTCTGCGTTTTAAAATGCAACAAGACATGTTTCAAGTTTAAGTAAAACATACTGGTTTGATCACTGTTTGTCTGAAAGAACTAGTTTGAGTAAAAAAACTGGACCATCACTAGTGGGAAATACACTGCATATTGGGTTAAAAAAAATAAAAATCTTTCACACACTTTTGCACACTCTAGGAATAAAATGTACTATGGTTTAACACTGAACAACACCAAAATCACACTGTATTTTTAACACTGGAATTTTTGCTGTGCAGGAGGGCAAATCATTTTGACCTAAACTGTATACTGTCATCTCGCACAGCCCTATCTTACACCAACAGAATGTCTTGGTGACCTTCAGTGTATTAAGAGTCAGGCAGTGTTTACACACAGCTTTAAGACACACCTGTGTGTATTTGACATAGAGGCGCGACGGCTTTTATTCATCAGGTCAACTGGCAGCGGTGCATCAGCTTTGGGGTGTTTTCAAAACGTGGTTTAAACATGTTGAAACGATAAAAGCACCTGATAAAGGGTGGAGTGACAACCTTTAGGGCACAACGGCACTGCTCTCGTCTGATGTCACCCTGCTTACAGAGACGTTCTTCTACGCTTTTGCCATCTCAGATGCTTTTATTTGCTCTTTCTTTGCCCTTGAGGCTCAGATCTGAGGCGCAGTGATATCTCATAATGCTGGCCTCAGCGTTTCCAGGACGTATTGATCTCTTGTCCATTAGACGCTCCATCTCGTTCGGTGAAACATCACCCCACCTGATGCCGAGGGATAAAACACTCCTGTTCTGATGGCTTTGTAGGTCATAACCAGAGCCAGACAGAATCTGCTGACCTTTTTGTGCTATTTCTGTGCAGAATTTTGTAAAAATTGGCAGATTTATTTGCAATGTTTTTTTTAAGAGTGTAGGAAGCTAAAAACTTAAGACACTGGGGAAAACAAATTGGATTTATAATTTTTTTTAGGTAGGTGGTTGCAAACTAGTTATATGGGCTGAATATAAACAATCAAATTAAATGTAGTAATGTCCAACTTTGTTTAAAATCAGCCCATATAATTTGTTTGCAAACACCTACCTTAAAAAATAAATCCAGTGAATTTTATGAGTAAATCCAATGAATCATAGTTTTTTCAGTGCCTTAAATAAAAAAATGACTTTTATTTAAAGTAATAGTTCACCTAAAAAGGAGAATTTTGTCATAATTTACTCAACTTTTACTTGTCTCAAATCTTTATTAATTTTTTCTATTAACCATTGAAAACGGCAACTGTCATTGCCGGCAGCTAGCTCTCTGCAACTCTCACATGGTCGCCCACTGAAGCTAAGCAGGGCTGCGTCTGTTCAGTACCTGTATGGGAGACCACATGGCAAAGCATGGTTGCTGCCGGAGGCGGTGTTAGTGAGGCCAACAGGTGGCGCTCAACCTGTGGTCTGTGTGGGTCCTAACGCCCCAGTATAGTGAAAGGGGACTCTATACTGCTCAGTGAGCGCCGTCCTTCTGATGAGACGTTAAACCGAGGTCCAGACACTCTGTGGTCGTTAAAAATCCCTGACATCATGGCCAGATCTGCCCACTGACCTCTGTCCATCAAGGCCTCCTAACATTTCCATATCATAATTGGCTTCATCACTCTGTCTCCTCTCCACCAATCAGCTGGTGTGTGGTGTGCGGTCTGGCGCTATATGGCTGCTGGCACGTCATCCAGGTGGATGCTGCACACTGGTGGTGAATGAGTAGATCCCCCCATTGTGTAAAGCGCTTTGAGTGTCTAGAAAAGCGCTATATAAATGTAAGCAATTATTATTATTATTATTATTATTATTATTATTATTATTATTATTAT
>CAIGQQ010040406.1:3778904-3795561 GCA_903798035.1 Danio albolineatus | reverse complement strand
AAAATGTAATTGTTATTTTGACTATTTAAAATAATAATAATAATAATTGGATACATTAACAGCATTATCTCAAAAATACAAAATTACAAAACAAATATAAAAATACATTACAAAAACAACAACAATGAAAGCGTTTACATGTATATAAAAATGTATAGGGCTTATGTTTGATAAGAGCTATATCTTATATACATATTATAATAATTTGATTAAAATAATTTAAAAAATATAATAAACAAAACAAATAAATAAATGCCACCAACAACGTTGATAATAATGGCCAGTAATATAAATGATAATAATAATAATAATAATAATAATAATAATAATAATAATAGTAATATTTCAATTTAATAATATTAATAATAATAATAATAATAATAATCTTAAAAACATTGCCATAAAGATTGTAATAATTAATAATGATAATAATAGAAATATTATTATAAATTATTATTATTACAACAAAATCATCATCATCTATAATAATAATAATAATAGTAATAAAAATAAAAATAAAAATACATTTAAATAATAATTAAAAAAATAATAATAGTATTAAAAATACTTAAATATTTCACTTTAATAATATTATTAATAATAGCAGTCTTGAAAACATTGCTTTTTAATAATATGAATACCTAAAATAATAATAATAATAATACAAATAAATTCAATTTAATAATAATAATAATAATAATAATAAAAGATTATTATTATTATTATTATTATTATTATTATCATTATTATTATTATTATTATTATTATTATTATTATTAAATTGTATTTGTATTATTTGCAAAAACATTGCCATTAAAAAATACTAATAATAACAATAAATAATATATATTTTTTAAATTATCAATAACAGTAATAATAATAATAAAATTTGTAAGAAAATATTACATTGAAAAAAAATATATATATATATATTTCAGTTTAATATTCAATTTCTAATATTTTTCTAGGACAAACGTTTTCTTAATGATGCGCATTGTACTTTCCTAAAAACATTGCCTTAGTCACATTTAAAAACGAACAAACTAGGAAACATGACATAAAAGCATCTCCTCTCCGTCCAATAAACAAACATCAGCAAGTCTTGTGTGACTAATTCCACTCAAGTTATTTCATGTGTTTCTCACATCAGAACCAGGCGGGAGATACACATCGCAAAAACAAACCCGCAGCAGAGTTTGGCAAGATCTCACAGAGCAGATAAAAAAATAATATGATGTCACTTCTAATAAAAGATCAGCCATTATTTTTAATGGCTTCCCACAGGCTCAAAGGTATTTCTATACTGGAGGCCTGTGTAAACATTTCTATCGCCTCATTTCTACTCCGGCGTAATGAGAAACCCATGACTTCATACCGGAGGACTAAACCTTTGTTTCTTCCGCTTCCCTTTAAAACAATAGGCTGTTATTCAAATAATAACATGCAGTAAATCATGCTCAGCGCCTGGGTGAAATGATAGGGTTATAGATGTTATGCCAGTGTACATGAGTGTTATGAATGTATGATTCAAAACCTCTTTGAGTAAATAAGCAAAAATAATTATTTAGTTTTGGAAACGTTTTGAGCGCTGTCGTCTCACACCAAGAAGGTCACTGATTCGAGCCCCAGCTGATTCAGTTGGCATTTCTGTGTGGAGTTTGTATGTTCTCCCAGTGTTGGCGTCCAGGTGCTCTGGACAAACAAGTGCTATAGGTGAATTGAGTTAGCTAAATTGTTTGTAGTGTATGTGTGTGAATGAGAGTGTATGGGTGTTTCCCAGTGATGGGTTGCAGCTGGAAGGGAATCCGCTGCGTAAAACATATGCTGGATAAGTTGGCGGTTCATTCCGCTGTGCCAACCCCAGATAAATCAAGGGACTAAACCAAAAAGAAATTGAAAGTATTATTATCAATAATTATTATTATTATTAATGATGATGATGACGATTTTGTTGTAATAACAATTATTTAAAATATTATTTCTATTATTATTATTATTATTATTATTGTTATTATTATTATTATTAATGTTATTAATTGGTTCAGTACCCTTAGTTCAAGTGTCGGGAAAGGAACATCCCTGGAAATTAAAATGAAAAATGTAGATGTTTGTTTCAGTGTGTTAGCTTTAAAGATATCTATAGTTTAGTGTGCTCCAAAACTGTCAAAATTCGTGTTTAGAAAATATAAACTGTTTAGAAAATATAAATCTGATCTAAACATCTGAAGCTTGCAGTTTGTCGCTGTGGCCTAAATTGATCAATGTTTTTTGACATCACCTCATTTTTAAAAACTTTCAAAACTTCTGATAAAACTTTTAATAAAAAATATCAATGCAAAAAAATTAAGAAATCTAAATAATTTTAATGAATAATATAGAAAAATAACCTCTTTGAAACTTAAAATTCAGATAATAAAATAAAATAAAAAAAATGATCTTCTTCGCTGCTTTAACAGTGGTTGTGGGAACACGTCTCATTTTAAAATCGGCATCGGATCGCTTTATGGTTTCAAATACCCAATGATAGCAATGCCAGATTTTTTGCAGTATCTGCAAGTACACTACCGGTCAACGTTTGTTAATAACAATTAATTAATAATTTTATTTCATAATTTTAATAAAATGATTCTGTTCATCAAGGCGGCATTTATTAAATGTAAAAAATAAATAAATTGTTAAATACTTGTATTTATTTATTAATTTATGAATTTATTATTTTTGAATTATTTTTAAGTTATTATTATTTTGTATACTTATTATTTATTTATTAAATATTATCCCTTGTTGTAGTTTCAAATGAAACTATTACGCCAGTCATTATTGTTTTTATTCATATTACAATTAATGATAATGATGATGATGATGATAATAATAATAATAATAATAATAATAATAATAATAATAATAATGATAACTTTCTCAGTGTTGGGTTGCAGCTGGAAGGGCATCCGCTGCGTAAAACATATGCTGGATAAGTTACAATACCTCATAATTATTCCGCTGTGGCAATCCCAGATAAATAAAGGGACTAAGCCGAAAAAAGAAAATGAATAAATAATAGTAACAATAATAATTAATATTAGTAATGGAGTAATGAAGCTAAAAATTCATCATTAACATCACTGGAATAAATGATTAAATTAAATTATAAACTACGTTTGAACAGTTATTTTATAGTGCAATAACATTTCACAATTTTACCATTTTTACTGTATTTTAGATCAAATAAATGCAGCTTTGGTGAGCAGGAGAAGCTTATTTTAAAACATTTAAAAGTCCTACTGACCCCAAACTTCTGACCGGTAGTGGATTTCTGGTACTAGCATCGGTATCGGAATCGAGCAAGCCCATTCATTTTGTGAGATCTTTAAAGTCTGCATGAACTGGAAGCTGCAACCGTTTTCTTTTCTTTTTGATATCGCAACAGTTACAAGAGAAACAGAATATTAAATGAGAAATCAGTGGGCGTGGCTTGTTTTTTTACTTCGAGCTGATTGGGTGTAGTAAAGTAGGCATTTCATTCAGAAAGATGGGGAACAGGGTTTGGGGAGAGTTAAGGCTCGTACACACCGGGGCGCTTTTCGTTTGCGTTTATCGTCAGCGTTTTACGAGACGTTTTTCTGCATTCAAACCCAAACGATTTTCACTGGCGTCAAGCAGAAGAGTGTGCAGAATCACTTCTTGCCGTTAGATGGCGCTTATTGACACAAGACCCCGGTGCACAGGGTGGCGCTACACAACTTTGACACCCCCTTGAAAACACAGTAAAAGAAGAGAGGAAGTTGACACACTTGTTGTCAAAAAGGGTAATGGCTAGAATGGATATGCGGCCGGCCGGAAGTGCGATATGCACATTAATAAAGCGTCATTTTTTTATGACGCTGTATAACAATAATGAATATTTTATCATTACTGTGACGTTGGGTTGGGGTGGGGGTAGGCTTAAAAAATACAATTTATTGTGTAATTTAATACATAACATATACTCGATACAGCTACTGTTTTTTAGGTTACTGTGACGGTTGGGTTTAGGGGTGGGGGTGGGGGTAGACGACAATAAAGTACAATGAATGGGAAATTTAATAAATAATATAAATAGTTCTCATTAACTTCCGGCTGCAGACGTATCCGTTCTAGCAACTACCGTCAAAGAGCTTAGAATCACCAATCAATAGTGATTCTATGGTCTTTGTTGAAGTCACTGGCGATCTCTCGTTTATCATACAGCACTTTTCGTTCGGATACCTGTGCAGTAAGCAGCTCCACGTTCATATTGCCTCTGGGCATCTTCTTTTCAATTCAATTCATCTTTGTTTGTATAGCGCTTTTACAATGTAGATTGTGTCAAAGCAGCTTCCCATGCATTATACACAAATTTAAACAGTGTCAGTCCAGTTTTCAGTGTTGAAGTTCAGTTCAGTTCAGTTCAGTGTGGTTTAATAATCACTGCTGAGAGTCCAAACACTGAAGAGTAATCCATCGATGCGCAGCTCTACAAGTCCAGAACCATGCAAGCCAGTGGCGACAGCGGCGAGGAAAAAACTTCACCAATTGGCGCAAGTGAAGAATTAAAAAACCTAGAGAGAAACCAGGCTCAGTTGGGCACGACCATTTCTCCTATGGCCAGACGTCTTGTGCAGAGCTGCAGTCTAGGCGCCGGAGGCTGGAGAACGCTGAAAGTCCATCGCGGAGAAGCCGCAGGTGGGTCGTCGGCTGGTAAACAGGCTGGCCCTTCGGGAACAACGCGAGGACTCGTCTGTCACTGAGGTCTTACAGGGATCGGTCTCATGCTCTCCACTCCTACATGACCACCACAGCAGCTGCTCAGGCTACGGCCTGGTCCAGGATTATGGAAACCTCGGGAATAATAATAAAACAGACTAACATAAGCGCAGATGCCATTTAAATTATAATGCCTTTTGGGAAGTGTTCCCGGCTCCGGTTGCCCTAAATAGAGATTAACAATCCTTTAGAGGATTTGGATTTTAAAGCATTTGTGTTTTATGTGTATGCTAATGCAAAGAGATATGTCTTTAATCTAGTTTTAAACTGACAGAGTGTGTCTGCTTCCCGAACTGTGCTAGGAAAACTGTTCCAGAGTTTAGGTGCCAGATAAGAGAAAGATCTACCACCTACAGTTGATTTTGATATTCTGGGAATAATCAATTGTCCAGAATTAATTCTTCAACGTGCGCTCGCATTGACAGTTTTGTGCTTGAGCGCCTCCAATGGGTGTTTACTGTAACTTCAGCAGTTCCGTACACGTGAACAAAAGTGCCAATCTGATTGGTGGAGAAGGTTTTGACGCGGCTCGTCAAAACAAATAAAACGAGCATGAGGCATTTTTTAAAAAATGATGCTTTTGCGCCTGCCGTTTTGCACGTTGGTGTGCACGATCACATTTACGCCCTTTATTTAGTCACGAGGCTTTAAACGTCAACTGAAAACCCGAGCAAAAAACGTCTTGGTGTGCACGGGCTTTTATTACAACCTAACAGACTCCTTCTGCTCACCATTTCTGTTTGTTGTCAAAACTGACTGCTGGAGGGGGCGTGGTTAAGTATGTTAGCCCCGCCCAATACCTCAGGCCGACCTAATCTGAGAATTTACCTGAAAACAAACAGCATTTTTAGATTTCAATTTAAGATTACAAGGGCAAACTATTTTACTTTTCATAACGACACGCACAGATGAATTGTTCAGCACAACACGAGCAATGTGAGCTAACGAAATCAATATGGTGAGTTTTGATTTCATGTGGACTTTAAAGGCAGTATTGTGTGTTTCTCAGGCTGAGATGTGGATCCGAGCGAAGCTACGAAACCTGAGAGATGTAAACAATGTCCAAAAGTGTCCCGTGACGGACTGGGAGGAGGCTTGTCAGACGCTCCAGAGAGACTTGAAGGACTTTGAAAACACCGTCATTCAGCTCAATCAGGTAAGGAAAAACCCTCCAGTTAAAGATCGATGGATCATTTGCTCACAGCACGTCAGGCTTCAACAGGACCCGCAGCCAACATTAACAAAAGAAGCTCTCCCTTTTGCAAATAAACGGCAAAACATTTACAAATTGTTATGGAAACAATCATAACTTCTTCTTAATGCTGACTTGTCAAAACAGCATTTTTAAGAGCTCGCTTTTACAAGACCTGCAGAACGTCAGAAAGCTTCCTGTGAGCCGTCCAGAATAACAAGAACACAGTTTTTCCCAGTAGAGATGCTAAGTTTGTCCTCCTTCCCTCATTTTGATATATTGTAGGCACAGTAAAATCCATTAAATCCTTGAATTTTAATCAAGCGTTTAGAAAAGTGCTTGTGGATTAAGTGCTTGGAGTGGCTAATTGAGTTGCTTTTGTAATCATTTATCTCACTAAATAATAATAATAATGATTAAGTATAATAATAATTAACTATTTATTAATTAATTTATTCATTCATTCATTTTCCTTCGGCTCAGTCCCTTATTTATCAGGGGTCACCACAGCGGAATGAACCGCCAACTATTCCAGCATATGTTTTACGCAGCGGATGCCCTTCTAGCTGCAACCTAGGACTGGGAAACACCCATACACTCTCACGTTTACACACACGCTCATACACTACGGCCAATTTAGTTCATCCAATTCACCTATAGCGCATGTGTTTGGACTTTGTCTGTAAATATAAATTTAAGATGGCGGCATGATGGCTCAGCGGATAGCACTGTCCTCTCACAGCAAGAAGGTTGCTGGTTCGACGTGCATGTTCTCCCCGTGTTCGAGTGGGTTTCCTCCGGATGCTCCGGTTTCCACCACAGTTCAAAGAGATGTGGTATAGGTGAATTGGACAAACTAAATTGCCCATAGTGTATGTGTGTGTGTGTGTGTGTGTGAATGAGAAAGTGTATGGGTGTTTCCCAGTACAGGGCATCTATTGTGTAAAACGTATGCCAGAATAGTTGGTGGTTCATTCCACTGTGGCGACCCCTGCTAAATAAGGGACTAATCCGAGAGAAAATTAATTAATGAAAATTTAAATAAATATTAATTTATGGTGAAAGATAACACATTTAATATGCAAGTAAATGACTTTTAAGATGCATAATTCAATGTTAGGCAAACACTGCCATCAGAATTATTCTCAGAATACTACATTTTTATATTATAGAATGTATTATATTGTAGAATGTTATTATAGAAAGCATAACAATAAGCATCTGATAGTGCTGGGCGATTTGGCCTAAAATAAAAATCTCAATCAGATGAACAATTTACTCTGATTACGATTAATGAACGATTATTTATTTATTTATTTATTTTATTTGGCCTCATAGTTCACTGACAAGTTTTGTACCGTAAATATGTTCACATAATACAAGTGAGAGATTTTTGAATGAAGGATGCATTGCTTGATCTTAAAATAATTTTAAAAAACACGCACTATCTATGATTATTTATTGAACATCATAATAGAAAATATGCAGTCTAAAGGCATCTCTGGCGCAGCTTCCAATCATCATCAGTGTAGTGCAAATGTGCGACATGTAGTTACATATTTTAAGAGGAGCGTAGGTATACAAGCTTGCGAAGGCTGCGCTGGACCATACCAGTGCGTTCAACGCAGAAGTATACATCAGCCTTAACTGAGTGGGGTCACGTGACTCCACATGATGCAAGGAAAGTAATTGAAAAAATTGACCTGGAAAAATTAGATCGATTATAGGTTCTGAATATCGTTTTCAATTATTTTTCGATGAATCGCCCAGCCCTAGCATCTGATATAATATGGAGAAATATGTACAGTTGAAGACCAAATTATTCACCCTCCTGTGTCATTTTTTCAATATTTCACAAGTGATGTTTAACAGAGGAATGTAATTTTCACAGTATTTCCTAAAATATTTTTCTTCTGGAGAAAGTCTTATTTGTTTTATTTGGCTAGAATAAAAGCAGTTTAATTTAAAAAAAATCATTTTAAGGTCAATATCATTAGCCCCCTTAAGAAATGTTTAGTTTTTAATGGTCTATAGAACAAACCACTGTTATACAATGACTTGCCTAATTACCCGAACTTGCCTAATTAACCTAGTAAAGCCTTTAAATGTCACTTTAAGCTGAATACTTGTATCTAATCCAGTGGTTCTCAAGCTTTTTTCTCCAAGTACCACCTCAGAAAAAAATTGTCTCTCCATGTACCATCATAATAACCAATATTGAAGTACAGAAGTGTAGTAGGCCTAATGAAGCAGCTACAGCACTGCACAGAATATTGCAAGAATATTTATTATTGTCAGCCACCTAAATAAAAAGGTTTAGCCTATTAAAATGAATTTACTGATCACATCAGTGTGATTGTACGCATCAAAAGGTTAAAAGTGTTTTACTTTAATTATTCAGCGATTCCACCACATACCACTAAAAGGAAGCTTGTGTAACACGTACTACAGTTTGCGAACCACTGATCTAGTCAAATATTATGTGCTGTCATCAAGATAAAAGAAACCAGTTATTAGAAATGAGTTATTAAAAGAAATAAGAATGTTTAGAAAAAGTTTAGAAATGTGTTGAAAAATTTAGAAAAGTTTAAAACTGCACCTGGAAAGTGCTTAAAGTGCTCAAAATTGACTTTGTAAAAAGTGTAAGAGCCCTGAGTAGTACTTTGCAAGTAATTAACCTTTTCTAACACTCATCGTCCCTTGTGGCTTTCAAACCGGAACTCTTGTTGGTCTAAAACGAGTATTTGGGTGGATTTCAACCACACTGATATGATGATTAAGCTTTAAGTTTGAGCTGCCTGTAAATCATCTGAATGTTGATGTTTGTCCAGATGGGAGAGCAGTTAATGTGCAAACTCAACCCCACCTCTGACCTGGTGAAGAAACAGCTGGCTCACATCCGCGACCAATGGAGCGCGCTCAAACTGACGGCGGCCAATCAGATGAAGGCAATGGGCGGGGCTAAGAATCTGCAGGAGTTTAATAAGAAGGTGGAGCGTCTGGAGGCGTGGATCAAAGAGAAGGTTAAAAATGTCATTACACCCATTTATACTGGTTAAGTACATTGTTAATAATGTCCTGTAGAATCTGTCGTAACTTACTGGCAGCTCAATTACAAGCAAAACATTAATAAATTACAGCAAAAATACTGTATTTACATTTACAGCACCATTTATCTTGCTGTATATGTGTTTACAGTAAAATATACTTTAATGATGCAGACGCTAAGAGAAGACTTACGGATCCACATGCAGTTTATTAATCGAGGTCGTACAGGCAGAGGTCAGGAGGAAAACAGTAGTACAAGGGAAATCCATAAAACGTGGTCAGTATACAGTAGGGATGGCTGAAGTGAAACTGACGTTTCGACACAGTGTCGAGATCACGAAGCGCAAGTGTTTTCCCCTAACAGAATGTTCAAAAAGTCACACCTAAAATAGAAGCATACACAGCATAATAACATAGAATACATTATCATATATAAAATACAGTAAAAAGAGTAAAAAACAGAAACAGATTGACGGCAGCAGAAGAAGACAAAAGCCACAAATAAGTGTCAAGAAATACAGTACTAATGCTGACAATGCCGATTTGTCAATAACCAATTTTTAACATGAAACTGAAAAGATCGATAAGTAAGTAATCTTCTAATTGTTAATGGTATTACAGTAGTAGAATATAGCCTAAGGTGGATATATAGCGTTTTGCAAAAAAAAAAGAAAAAAAAAGTTATGTTACATTGTGTACGTTCTGGCCAAAACGAAATCAGAATCGTATTATTATTAATCAATCTTTGTATATACTGTTCCATGTATTTATAATGTATTGCTTTTTTTAACCAATTTAAGATGTTTGACAATGTTAAGATAATTATGTTGACTTTTTGACTTATTTATGAACCATTTATAGACATAAAATTCAATAAAAATATCCTGGATTTGAAGAATGTGTGTCCCTGGCCTTCAATGAGCTCCAGTAATAGTTTAATGTACAGAAATTGTGAGTGAACTTGACTGTTGATTAAATAAATATGTCAAATAACCAACATTTCTCAAAATGGATACATCTCTTTTTGCAACGAAACTCTTCAAATATTGTTTGCTGTAATACTGCAATTTTTATTAAAATTTGTCTTATTTTATATAAAAAGACCTAGCTGTCACTCAAGTGGCCACGCCCCCTTAATTATGCAGGCCTAATATAAATAAAACAAATGAGTTTTCACCCCCTCACAGTTGTCATGAAGGGTAATATTAGCTATATGCACCAAAGCCATCTTTTGTATCAGACTGTAAGCATGTTTTCATCAGCTTTAAAAATTGCCATTTTAGCATTACAGTCAGTGAACATCATTAGTTTCTGGAGCCAGCCCCCAGAGGCCAGTCGATGAATTGCAGTTTCAGTTCCTTCCGTATTAGCTTCACAAAGGAGATCAGGATTGCATAAAATACTATATACTCTTATTTTAAGATTGATTTTGTGGCCTAAATGTTGTCATCTTGGGTATTATTATTGTTTTCTTTCACTCAATTATCTACAAACTGCTCTGCGTCAGCATCCAGGTGTTTCTTCATGCTTCTGTTGTAGTTTTCTCCATGGTAGCCCGGCTCATTTACGACAACAGTAATCCGACTGAAAGAAAACAGCGCCTGTGAAGCTTTTATTTGTGTCAGCAGGAACAGGAGCAGTCACTGGCCAACATCCTTGGGGAAAACATTGACAAGATGCAGATTACCAGGAAGATCCTGGATTTAAAGCAGGTGAGTGTTTCCAGACTCCGCTGAATCCTCCACAGGCCACAATCACCAACAATCAGAGGTTTATTGTTGAATTTAGTACAGGTGCTTCTGGTTTGTGCTGCTTCTGAACGGCTGTTTCTGCACAAATAAGACAGCAGTGGATGTTTACTTGATTTATTACAGACTGATTTACTCCAGCCAAACAGAACATTCTACTGCCATAATCTACAAATATATTAAATTATGCTTTTACTGTAATGATATGTTGTTTATTTTTTACTTTTTTGTTTATTTTAATGCAGTGTAACAATACTACATACTAATGATGTTAAATATTTTAAATTATTTTTACTCCTATTTGCTTCTGCTTTTACTGATATTCATTAATTCGTTAATTAATTAATTAATTATTTAATTTATTTAATTATTTTATTTATATACTTATTTATTTATTTATCTATCTATTTATTTATTTATTAAAATTTTAATGAAATACTACCATGATATAAAATATTTATATTATTTGAAATAATTGTTTACTCCTATTAGCTATTACTTTCTCTATTTGTCTGTTTTTATTTATTTATTTATTTTTTTTGTTTGTTCGTTGGTTTGTTCGTTCGTTCGTTCGTTGGTTTGTTCGTTAGTTCGCTCGCTCGTTCCATCGTTCCTTTTTTCATTCGTTCATTCGTTCATTCATTTATTTATTTTTTTATTTATTCATTTATTTATTTAATGAAATTGTAATGCAACACTAACATGATATAAAAATATTTTCTTTGCTATTATTTTTCTGTTTTGTTTGTTTGTTTGTTTGTTTGTTTATTTAATTTAATTGTAAAGCAACCCTACATTTATTTTTCATTTTCTACTACTTCATTCATTCATTCATTCATTCGTTCATTCATTTATATATTCACATCTTTATTCCTTTTTTATTTTAATCATAATTGAACACTACCATGATGTCAAATATATTTAAATATAAATAAATTAGTCCTATTTGCTTCTACTTTTACTGTTATTTGTTTATTTTCTAATTCATTCATTCATTCATTCATTCATTCATTCAGTTTAATTTTAAATGAACACTACTGTGATTACAAATATTTAAAAAATTACTCCAATTTGCTACAACTTAATTTATTTATTTATTTATTTATTTATTTATTTCTGCATTCATTCATTTATTTACCTATTTTAATTTCTAAATTAACAATGCTGTGATTTTCAAATATTAAAAAAATAAATAAAAAAATTTGCTACTACTTTTTCTCTTATTTCTGTATTTTTAGTTTATTCATTTATTTGTTCATTTATTTATTTTAATTGTACAGCAACACTACCATCATATAGAAATATCATAAAATATTTAAAATATTTTTACCCCTATTTGCTACAACTTTTTCTCTTATTTCTGTATTTTTCATTAATTCATTCATTTATTCGTTCATTTATTTATTTTAATTGTAAAGCAACACTTTCATCCTATACAAATATCATAAAATGTTTAAAATATTTTTATTCCCATTTGCTACTACTTTTTCTGTCATTCATTCATTCAGTCATTCATTCATTTGTTCATTCCATTATTTATGTATTGAATAATGTTAGTTGTAAATGAACACCACTATATGTACAGTTTCAAATATTCTAAAAAAATGACTCCTATTTGCTACTAGTTTTTCTGTTATTTATTTGTTTTTTTTCCATTAGCTCGTTCGTTTTTTATTGTAATTATGTAGAAACACTACCATGATATACAAATATTTCAAATATATAAAATAATTTTTTACTTCTGCTTTTTCTGTAATGCAATTTTTCTGCAAAAGAATAAAAAATAAGCAAATTTTTATTTATTAATTCGTTAAAACGGTCTCTGATATCTTAAAATCCAGATTTTTTTTCACCCTTGTCACACGTAAGCCAACAGTTGTAGATTTGGGAATATCAGGCATGGTGAAACTGTGATTGTGTTGCATCTGAGATTTATTAAGAGCCCTGGAAATCTTTTGTGTGTTTCAGGATGAGCAGCTTTATCGTAACCTTCACGAGGAGATCAATCAGATGGCTATCAGACTGGAGAAACAGGGAAAGACTGAAGGAAAGAGCATCTCAGCCCAAAGAAAACACATCAACAAAATGTTAGTGCACAGAATAACAATAATGCATGAACGCATGATTATTAGCACATCATAGTATAATTTTAAAATGATATATTCATTTTATAGAGTTATTTTATTTTTACAAACAAATATTCAGCTATATATATTTAATTTTGTTATTAGAATTTGCATACAGCTCCGGTTTCCCCCACAAGTCCAAAGACGTGGTACAGGTGAATTGGGTAGACTAAATTGTCCGTAGTGTATGAGTGTGTATGTGTGTGTGTGGATGTTTCCCAGAGATGGATTGCGGCTGGAAGGGCATCCGCTGCATAAAAATATGCTGGATAAGTTGGCGGTTGATTCCGCTGTGGCGACCACTGATTAATAAAGGGACTAAGCCGACAAGAAAATGAATGAATTAATTAATTTGCATACATTGGTTAAATAGTGCTAATTTTTCAAGGTAGATATAATAATATTGATGTAAAATACAATTTAAAGGGTATTTATAGTATATCTAATTTTAAATAAAATACAGTGTAATGTAAGATCTATTTGATCATATAATTATTTGATCATATAATTATTAAATCTAAGTATGCACAATTTTTCAATGTTTATAAATGAAATGCATATCATAATTTTTGTAGCATAGTAAAAATAAAAAGCAAATAAATATAATATCATACATAATTATTAAACACCTACATGTATTATATAGAGCGGCGGAACTACGCCTCACTTTGTCTCCTTAACCAATCACCTTTTCCCTCAAACTTATTTAAGGTAGACCAGCCCTCTAGCACTGTTCTTCTCATACTTTCAAACCCACCCTCCCTCCCTCTATTTCCTCACTTCCCGATCACATTCCTATAACCCTCTTATGTTGAATCGGGGGGTCCAATCACTCTACCAAAATATTACAGAGATGTACCCCCACTCTGATTTTCTGGGCATAATCATAGGACACCCGATCAACCTACCCACCTGTTCACTGTTTATCCTCTTACTTCTCCTCCCCTTCATCCCACTGTTCTCATACCATCCCCTTTATCGCTACATCCCTACAATAAAGTCTAGCTCAAAGTGTGGCGTGTTTATGCTGGTGAAATAAACATTTAAACTGTTTAAAAATAGCAAAAAGGGTTATAATATTAATAATAACTATTAGTTATTTGTTTTATTATTAACACATAGGAATACATGTAGAAATACATTAATATTGTTTTAATAATAATAATAATGATGATGATGATGATGATGATGAAAATATAATAATAGTAATAATAATAATAATAATAATAATGATGATTATGATGATGAAAATATAATAGCAATAATAACATTAATAACAATAATAATAATAATGACAATATAATATTAATAACAAGCAGCATATAATATAATAATAATAATAATAACAACAATAATAATCATACTTATATTAATAACAATAATGATGATGATGATGATGACAAATAATAATAGTAATAATAATAATAAGGATGATGACGATAAATAATAATAATAATAATGATGATGATGATAATGATGACAATATAATAATAATAGTAATAATAATAATAATAATAATAATAATAATAATAATAATAATAATAACAACAATAATAATCATGCTTATTAATAATAATAATAATGATGATGATGATGATGATGATGATGACAAATAATAATAGCAATAATATTAATGATAAGGATAATGGCGATGAATAATAATGATGATGATGATAATGATAATGATGACAATATAATAATAATGATGATGATGATGATGATGACAAATAATAATAGTAATAATAATAATAATGATGATGATAATGATGACAATATAATAATAATAATAATAATAATAATAATAATAATAATAATAATAATGATGATGTTGACGATGATAAAAATATAATAATAATAATAATAATAATAATAATGACAATCTATTAATAATAATAATGATGACAACATAATAATAATAATAATAATGATATTAATAAAAATAAAAATAATGATGATGATGATAATAATAAAAAGCAACATATAATAATAATAATAATAATAATAATAATAATAATAATAATAATAATATAAATAATAATAATAATAATATTAATAACAACAATAATAATAAGAAATATCTAATAACAATAATAATAATTATCATAATGATCATAATCTAATAATCATTAATTCTAATAATAATAATAATAATAATAATGACAACAATAATAATGACAGTAATAATAATAATAAGAATAAGAAGAATGCTCATCATCAAGATCATCATTATCATAGTAGTAATAAATAAATAAATGTTAAACAAGTTATAGTTTATAATTATGCTAATTCTATAATCTCTCCCAATCTAAACAAATATTTTTTCACTATGAATTTTCACCTTGCATTATTTGTCATCCGCCCAGCTGGCTGAAGGCCCAGTCGCACTTGAAGGAGCGTCATGAGAATCTGCAGCTTGCCCTGGAAGTCTCTTCCTTTTACCAGCAGGCAGAAAACATCATCTGCTCCATCATCAGCATGGTAATGACCATCATCAATCCTTCATATTTCCATCATCAGAGCTGTTTCTGTTCAAACCCTGTTCTGTGTCATCTGATGTATGAATATGTGGACATGATGATGTAATCCAGCAATATTATTTATGTCTCACTCTCCTTATCTTCTTATACTCAGAGAAAAAGCCCCAGCAGTGGAGTGGAAAACAGCAGAGATGGAGAAATCCGGGACATCGCCAGTCAAATCATGGTGTGTGAACTTAAATCTCATTGAAAAAACTAAAGTTTGGGATCAAAAGGCCTTTTTCAGCAGATTTGACAGAAGTTTCCACTTTTGACCAAGACTGCATCTATTTGCTCATCGATGTAATTACATTTAGATGTATAGCAAACAAAAGGGTATTCTTTAACTAAAATACTTTCAATCTGCAAGAACATCATCAGCTCCTCTCTTTTTTAATCAGCTTCTCCTCTTCATCAGCTCCTCCTCTTCTTTATCAGCTCCTCCCCTTTATCATCAAGTCCTTGCCATCATCGTCAGCTCCTCCCCTTCGTCATCAGCTTCTCCCCTACATCGTTAGCTCCTCCCCCTTGTCATCAGCTCCTTTCCTTCGTAATCAGCTCCTCTCCTTCATCATATGCACCTCCCCTTCATCGTTAGCTCCTTCCCCTCATCATCAGCTCCTCTCCTTCATCATCAGCTCTTCCCCTTCACCAGCAGCTCCTCTTCTTCATCATCAGCTCTTATTCTTCTTCATAAGCTCCTCTCCTTCATCTTCGGATCCTCTTCATCATCTTCTTCTCTGCATCATCAGCAGCTCGTCCATTTCATCATCAGCTTCTCCACTTCATCATCAGATCCTCTTCATCATCAGCTCCTCCTCTTCGCCATCATCTCTTATTCTTTGTAATAAGCTCCTCCCCTTCATCATCAGCCCCTCCTCTTCATCATCAGCTCTTTTTCTTCATATTAAGCCCCCCCTTCATTATCAGCTCTTATTCATCGTCATCAGCTACTCCCCTTCGTCATCAGCTTCTCTTCATCATCAGGTCTTATTCGTCATCATCTCCTTCCCATCATCTTCAGCTCGTCCTCATCATCATCTCCTCCCTTTCATCATCAGCTCCTCCCTTTCATCATCAGCTCCTCCCTTTAATTATCAGCTCCTCCCCTGTACCATCATCAGATCTTATTCTTCATATTAAGCTCCTCCTCTTCATCATCAGCTCCTCTGCATTATCAGCTCCCCCCTTCATCATAAGCTCCTCCCCTTCATAATCAGCTCCTCCTCTTCATTATCAGCTCTT
>CAIGQQ010040406.1:3744661-3772582 GCA_903798035.1 Danio albolineatus | reverse complement strand
GCATGGTGGCTCAGTGGTTAGCACTGTCAATTAACAACAAGAAGGTCGCAGGTTTGAGTCCTGGCTGGGTCAGTTGGCATTTCTGTGTGGAGTCTGCATGTTCTCCCCGTGTTGGCGTGGGTTTCCTCCGGGTGCTCCGGTTTCCCCCAAAGCCCAAATACATGCGCTTTAGGTGAACTGAATAAACTAAGCTGCCCGTAGAGTATGTGTGTGAATGAGTGTGTATGGATGTTTCCCAGTACTGGGTTGCAGCTGGAAGGGCATCCACTGTGTACAACATATGCTGGATAAGTTGGCGGTTCATTCCGCTGTAGCGACCCCTGATGAATAAAGGGACTAAGCCGAAGGAAAATGAATATATATATATATTCAGAATGATATATATGATAATAATAACTAATACAAAGATGTATTTATTATTGTTTTATTGCTGTATATTTGTTATATATATAATTATAGTAGTTAAATTTCTATATTTCATAGTAAAACTACTATATTATTAAATTAAATAAACTTTTTACTCTAAGTAACGTGATTGATTTTAGCAGTGTGGAGTGTCATGAAGCGAGGATCACTGTGGCTGTAATTGGAGTGTGTGTTTTTGGCTCTGGCCGCCGCTGCTGTTGGCAGGTTGGTTTGATGGCTGTGTGTTTGTGTTTGTAGGAGTGAGAAAGCAGCTCAGCTCCCCTCGTTAACCAGGGAAGGCAGTGACCCCGAAACCCCGAGCCAAGAGCCGCCCGGCAGCGTGGGAACAGACCCACACAGAATTATGGGAAAGGAGGTGAAAGAGGAGCAGAATCGCTTGAAGGGCTTTACGGTAGGCAGCTTTGATTCTGTTACAACTGTGCAAGGAGATTCACTGTATGCTTGTTTTTCTTGGGATTATTCTCTAAGGGTGTACTCACACTATGCTATCTGAACTGTGCTCAGGCCCGTTTCCCAGATCGTTTGAGAAGTGTGAGTGCTCTGAATCGGGCTCAGGCACAGTTCAGTTGGCCGGCCCTGGCCTGGTTGGAAGAGGTGTACCTGAGCACAGTTTACTTGGGCTTGTAGCGTGAGTGCAAAGCGCGCCTGAGCCCGAAACTGACTTTTGGGGACTGTTTCATATGTATTTATTAATCATTCTTACTGTTCAATGAACGCAAACTGTGGTAGATTATTAAAGACACAAACCCCTCACTGCACGACAGCTGCACCGTCAGCAAACCTCCTAATCCCTGCAGCACGAGGACTTTATGATTGTTTATGAGCGTCTGTTCCAAGTGTGACTTGTTCCTGGAGGTCCGGTGTCCTGCAGATTTTAGCTCCAACCCTAATCACACACACCTGAACAAGCTAATCAAGCTCTCACTAGGTATACTTGAAACATCCAGGCAGGTGTTTTGAGACAAGTTGGAGCTAAACCTTGCAGAGACACCGGACCTTCAGAACCGAGATTGGTGATCCCTGCCCTACACTATAATAATGAATTATTGTGCTCTTAAACCAGGTGTCACCGGTCACAAGTTTGGGGTCAGCAGGATTTTTATATGTGTTAAAAGAAGCAAATACAGTAAAAGTATGTAAAATTGTGAAATGTTATTGCACTAAAAAATAACTGTTTAAACGTAGTTTATGATTTAATTTAATCATTTATTCCAGTGATTTTCAGCTTCATTATTCCAGTGTTCAGTCACATGATCCTTTAGAAATTACTCTAATATTAATTATTATTATTATTATCATCATCATCATCATCATTATTATTATTATTATTATTGTAACAT
Organism: Danio albolineatus; assembly: GCA_903798035.1. Classification (NCBI taxonomy): domain Eukaryota; kingdom Metazoa; phylum Chordata; class Actinopteri; order Cypriniformes; family Danionidae; genus Danio; species Danio albolineatus. The sequence continues at coordinate 3,770,816 of CAIGQQ010040406.1, read as the reverse complement.
TATTATTATTATTATTATTATTATTATTATTATTATTATTATTATTATTATTGCTGGAGTAATAATTTTATTTGAAACTAAATACAATACAATACGACTTAATACAATAAGAAAGCAGTTATCTAAAAGTTTAATAAATATTTAACAATTTAACAATTTCTTTACATCAAATAAATGTCGCCTTGATGAACAGAATAATTTTCTTTACAAAAAAAACATGAAAAAAAACCCAAACTGACCTTTAAGGAAAATTGTAAACCAATAAATAAAAACATAAATAAACTAAAAATAATAGTAATATTAAAAAAAGTTTAATAATGATAATAATAATAATAATAATAAAAATAACATTCATAATACAAAATATAGATAATAATAACATGATAATAATAATAATAATAATAATAATAATAATACTAAATAATAATAATAATAAATAATAATAATATTAATAATAGAAAATATATAATAATAACATAATAATAATAATAAAAATCATAATAATAATAATACTCAATAATAATAATAATAATAATAATAATAATAATAATAATAAATAATAAATAATATTAATTAATAAAGGGACTAAGCCGAAAAGAAAATGAATAATAATAATAATAATAATAATAAATAATAATAATAATAAATTAATGTTATTTATTTATTTTTTAATTAAAGTGGCCGAGTCATAGAGGTGGAGAGGAGGAGAAAGTGGTAAAAATAGATCAATTAATTAATTCTGTCATTTATTTTGTGAGATGCGCTCAGTCTTACAGTGCTCTGTTGTCTGTGATACACCGCTCTCAGGAAAAGCCTTTCTAGGTGTTATTGACACTGGCAGGACAGACCTAGAGGTTTCTATGAGATACGACACGCTTCGATTGTGCTGCGAGGGCAAAAACAGGCCGCCAGGAGAAACAGCATTCTCCTCAAATCTACAGTTTTCATATCCGCTGACATTTAGGCAGAAATAACGTCTTTTGGACACACGAGACCTGCAGAAAATAGAGGAAAATATTCATAAACCGGCAGCATAAACCATTTGTTACATTACAGGCCATTAGCGCTGGAGAAGGGCCTCAGTGTGTGTTGTGGGATTGTCTTGGATGCTTTAGATATTATTATTTTTTTCTTTTTATTGGATTTTTATTCCTCAAGGAAGAGTGGCTCAGTGGTTAGCACTGTAGCCTAACAGCAAGAAGGTCGCTGGTTCGAATCCCGGCTGGGCCAGTTGGCATTTCTGAGTGAGGTTTGCATGTTCTCCCCGTGTTGGCGTGGGTTTGCTCCGGGTGCTTTGGTTTTACCCACAGTCTAAACACATGCGCTATAGGGGAATTGAATAAACTAAATTGGCCGTAGTGTATGAGTGTGTGTGTGTGTGTGTGAGTGTGTATGGATGGTATACGCTGTGCAAAACATATGCTTGAATAGTTGGTGGTTTATTCTGCTGTGGTGACCCTGAAAAATCAGAGACTAAGCTGAAGGAAAATTAATGAATAAGGATTCAACAAGGATATTTATCAAATAAATAAAAAAGACACTTATGATCTAGCAAAAGATTTCAATTTTTAGATAAATGCTGCCATTTAATGCCAAACCGGTATTTAAATAGCTTAATCAGAATTCACAAAATAATAATCATAAAAGTTTCTTGAGCATCCAATCATCAGATTTGAGTGATTTTGAAGACTGGAGTAATGATGATTAATTCAGCTTTGCATCAAAGGAATTTTAATTATTATAATTTTTAAAATTAAAATAGAAAGCATAACTTATAAATTCTAATACTTTTTAGTATTACTTATTTACTACGGTTCTACTGTATTTTTTGTCCAATAGATAAAGTCTAATTGAAAAAAAAAGACTCTTCTGCCCCAAACCTATTTTATATCCTATGGTTTATGCATAGTATTTTAAGGTGCATGTTATTAAACAATTACTTACATTGTAAATCTCTAAATATCTCTGTTGAATTTTTATATGTGCATCTATGCTCGATGTTGTACTAGAAATTGCACAAAATGTTGAGGTAAAAGATCATCTGCATGATCTGTACCAAAATCTACTCAGTACAGTACACTGGGTTCAGATTGTACAGTTTTACTGAAATTTATTTCTATGTGAAGTCTATTTATAAACTAATTTTGAGAGGATCACATGCTTATGATTGAACACAGCTGGTCATGCTTTAACCAATTCATGATTCACCAATCAGACAATTCCTAAGTCACCATATATAACCTAAGATCCATACCACAGCTATCTTCTATTTAAAGAACCCTAGATGGGTGGCATGGCGACCCGGTGGTTTGAGTGTCCAGAAAAGCGCTATATATTCATTTCTTTTCGGCTTAATCCCTTTATTAATTTGGGGTCGCCACCGCGGAATAAACCGCCAACTTATCCAGCACATGTTTTACGCAGCGGATGCCCTTCCAGCTGCAACCCATCTCTGGGAAACATCCATACACACTCATTCGCACTCATACACTACGGACAATTTAGCCTACCCAATTCACCTATACCTTATTATTTCTATTATTATTATTATAAGCATCTACTATATTTTTTCGCCAAATTCTGTTTAATGGAAAGAAGCCATGCTGACAGCACAAAATATTTGACTATATATTTTTCAAGATGCTAGTATTTAGCTTAAAAGGAAATTTAAAAGCTTAACTAGGTTAATTGGGCAAGTTAGTCATTAAAAAAATATTGCTTAAGGGCAGGGCTTAATTTGTGCCAGAACGAGCCGTATCTGGAATCGGCCTCTCATTTTACCGATCCCTCTCCTCACACTTTCTTCACTTTCTTCCACGACTCCCAGACCCTCTTTACTTTTGTCCTCAACACCCAGCCCAACATCCCATCACCCCCACCCCGCGCTTCACTTGTGTCTGTGACACATATCCAAATAAACCCCTGCTTTTATTCTAGCTGTAATTAAACAAATAGAAATGAAACAAATAAAAACAAAGGAAAAAATATACTGTGAGAAATTCCTTGCTCTGTTAAACATCATTTGGGAAATATTTGAAAAAGAAATAATTTACATGAGGACTAATAATTATGCCTTCAACTGTAGATATTTCTGGACTTGCAGATCTTCATTTTCTCAAAGTGCTTCCACTGACGGTGCCAAAAGTTCAGTAATATCCAGTAAAACACAGCTCTTTTCATCCAGGTGCAGCATATCTTCTTGAGCTTTGTTTTTGGTTACTTTTTAGCACTGTTTCCTGAACATAAGCTGAGCATCAGATGGTTTTGGCTTTGTTTTGTTTGGCACAATGCTGCTGACGTTCAGGGCTGAAGCAGGTTTCTAACAATGGCCGCTTGTGTCAGTAGCAGAGGTTACCAGGGTGTATCAGGTTTGGGATTCGTGCTCATAACCCTTTATGGAGACTTTTACTGGAAGACACAAATCTCAGTGACAAGCGGGAAGCCAGTCAGTCCATTTGCTGAAGGAATGGCTCTCACAGCACACAAATCTTCATGAAGTAAACGTTTAGAATGACTTTGATATTGTTATGAATGCTTCACAATGTGAACTTGCTGATCAGAAGGAATTTTTGATTCACTAACTTTAATCAGAATCAGTTTATTGCCGAATCAGAATAAGTTTTATTGCCAAGTGTGCTCCACACACAAGGAATTTGCTTTGGCTACAGAAGCTTCCAGTGTACATAAAGTGACAAGTGGCAACACACAATAAATATGAATAAAAGAGGATAGACATTAAACAGAGATTCAGTAAGTCCAACGATCTGGATGTTGAAATGTATGTACAGATTTGTTATAAATATACAGGTTAAAAGGTGCTGTGTATAAATGTGTAAGGTGAAGTATTGCATCGTATATTGTTATAAGGTGCTGTGTACAAGTGCGTATGAGAGAGTATTGCACGTCTATTGCACAATAGGAGAAATATTAACTGTTCATGAGGTAGATGGCCTGAGGAAAGAAACTTTTCCTGTGTCTGGCTGTTCTTGTGCTCGGTGCTCTGTAGCGCCGGCCAGACGGTAACAGTTCAAACAGGAAGTGTGCTGGGTGCAAGGCGTCCAGGGTGATTTTGCGAGCCCTTTTACTCACTCTGGAAGAGTACAGTTCTTGAAGTGTAGGAAGGGTAGTGCCAGTGATTCGTTCAGCAGTCCGGACTATTCGCTGTAGTCTACGGAGGTCGGTTTTGGCTGCTGAGCCGAACCAGACGGTGATTGAAGTGCAGAGGATGGACTGGATGACAGCTGAGTAGAACTGCACGAGCAGCTCCTGTGGCAGGTTGAACTTCCTCAGCTGACGAAGGAAGTACAGTCTCTGCTGGGCTTTCTTCACACCTTTCTTTCTTCACACCTTTCTTTATTTACCCTTTGCCGTGATCTTGTGCTCTCGATTTAGCAAACATCTGAAAAACAAATCACTTGTAAACCAACATCCAAGCATGCTCTAGACCTGAACAGCCCAGTGGCTTTACCTTATATCCACAGAAAAAAAAGATATCCAAAGATGCCTTTTCAAGTTGTAAAGAAATCAGTGTTTTTGAAACTACTGAAGACATCAGAAGTCAACGATTTACTTTAATTGAGGCCTTGAGACGAAGAACGCAACATTGGCTTATTCTGAAAATGTAGCCCTGTATACATTTCTGAAGATCGCGAATTATGTAGCCAGAGGTACGTATGGCTGTATTTCACCTTTAAAATGAACGCTTACCAGCTGACTGCTTACCTCCGCATGGACGGCTTTCCACTGTTACCAGTTTGTCCAATAGTTCGACACATTAGGGTTGGGTTAATAGATGATGCCATCATCCATCGCCGATGGCCGATAGACATCACGATGCTGAGCTTTATTTTAAAAAAATTATTAAAGATGTTTTAAGGCTTTAAAAACCCCTCACTACACACTTTATACACTTTTCTCAGACAGGCATTAACATTTTCACACTTTTCTCTCGTTTAAAACTTTCAAAGTTCAAACTATCATAGAAAAATAAGTCCAGTATTAGGTGATGGGTCGATAGACTATGCTATTGTCCATCGCCAATGGCTATTAGACATCACGATGCTGAGCCGGCATCACAATCCTCCGCCCCACTCCTCTTGCAGCAGTGACCTGCTCGCAAACAATACACACTTAGACCCCATTTACACTTATACGTCTTCGTTTTAAAAAGGCATTTTAGAACGAAAATGATCCACATCCACACTGGCGTTTCATCTAGCATTCTGAACAGCTCTCCGTCCACATTATACCGCTGAAAACACACATCACATGACCACATACACAGACACAAACTCTGTCATGCACTCTAGGCAGTCAGTGGGTGCTTTAAACACAAAACCCCAGAGAGCAGTGCACGTCGGACAGTTTATCAAGGATGTACCGCTGGATGGCGTCTCACTATAGTTATTAAACGTGAAGTTTAATTAATCTTGTCTCTATCTAACGACTCTTGCGTAAACCTCAGATACTGTTGGTTGGTTCCTGTTGGTTGTGCATCTTTTTATCCAACCAAGATTGTTGACGCCAGTATAATGACACGGATCACCCTGCCTATTCCTGCCAGAGTCCTCCGGAAAAAATTATTAACAGGTGGTAATTTATGTGTAACTTATCTTTTATTATTTATGATTTGATTATGGGTAAAACAAAGACCGTGCGGGTCAGGTAGTTGAAACAGTAGGCTACAAATACTAATTCGTTATGAGTTAGTTAATTATTCATAAATAATTGATTCTCCACCGCCCATGACGACGATGCCATCGTCCATCGCAATGTTTCACATTAGACGTCTTACGATGCCAAAATGGTCGACATCGCCCAACCCTACGACACATGCGTCATCAGACTTGAGATGCAGAGAGGAGTCGACCGCGGAAACGGGGTTTGAGTCCGGCGAAGAGCAGTTTCAGAAAGGGTTGAAACAAAAACAAAAGCCAAAAAATTAAATAAACAAGTAAATAACAGTGTGAGAATGTGGTAAAATCTGAAAACGTGGTAAAAAAAATCAGGCAAGGACTTTTCTTTTTCTGAATTGTTTTTGAAAACACTGTCAATTGCGTTTAGGGAAGGAGGAGGGTGGATCAGTCAATCGGTTAGTCAGTCGACAGCGGCCTCTGGTGGATTTACGCGAGAACAGCAGGTGCCAATGGCACTCGTGAGAGATGTGTGAGATCTGAAAAAGCGTACACAGCGGCCTCTGGTGGATTTACACAAGAACAGCAGGTGCCAATGGCACTCGCGAGAGAAGTTTGAGATCTGAAAAAGCATACACAGCGGCCTCTGGTGGATTCACAAAAGCAAAAACTACAAAAAAAATAGGTCCTTGGACAAATTTGGCGCTCTTCAGAAATGTATATAGCGAACGTTTTCAGAATGAGCCTGGGTTGATTTTATTATTATTATTTTTTTGTATCATCATCAGGCTTTTGATGGGTGTTTATTTCCAGCCTGTAGTATAATTGTACATCCAGACGGCAACAGTTTTGGTATTTTTCTTTCACAGATTCTAAAAATTTCGAGCCCATAAACGTATTGTTTCAAGAAATGCCTGCATCCAGATGGAAACAGGGTTAAAACATCATAATTTCCTCTGAGTGCTCTGGTTTTCCACGCAGTCCAATGATGTGCTCTTTAGGTGAATTGAATAAAGTAAATTAGCCATATTGTGTAGTGTGGGTGTTTCACGGTACTGGGTTGCAGCTGGAAGTGCTTCTGCTGCGTAAAAAAATATGCTGGAATAGTTGTCGGTTCATTCTAATGTATATAAAAGCATAGGATTGATCTGAGCTGCTCATATAAAGCAGAAACGCATGTGGATGTTGCTGTAATTCTGACACGTGACGCTCCGTCTGATTACGTGCCGTTGTGTGATTAAAGCGGAGGCTTCCTCTCCATGAGTGGCGTGTTTATAAATGTTATTAAGCTTGTAAATTCGCTGCTCTCTCCAAATGGCACTTTCTCAGGCGACTCTCTTTTTCTCTCCAGCATCACCCGTTTCTCTCTCGCCCAAACTCTGACTCATTCATCCTGAGCTCATGATCAGAGAATGCCCAGCTCTGATTCATACGCCACCATAAAGCTCAATCCGCCTGTGGGGTCCCGGGCATCAACACACATTTCGTGTGAAAGGGTTTTTCCCTCAAGTTATTATTGTGCTATATATTTTTTATATTTATATACTATAAACAAAACTTTTGGTAACATTTAACTTGAAAGGGTGGTCAGAAGACATGAAGTATTGTCATGAAATCTTTATAATCATGACATGATTCACATCTTGAATGGGAATGAGATGTGTCATGATCACCACCGATCTAACCATCAGAGATTGCTGGTAAATCACTCATCTCATGAACTACAAATCTGCTGGTAAATGGACTACAGATCCAGTCATGCAACACACACAAACACCTGCTCCAAGTCACCATTTGATTACACTCCCACAGCTGATGCTGCTCATGAACTGATTACCTGGACTATAAAATCACCACACACACAGTCATTGCTGAGTCTTGTTTACTGTAAAGTGACATTACAACGCGTTTCCTCTGTCTTGTCTTGCCTTGTTTTGATCCTCGCCTTGCTTGTCTGTTTATCCCTGTCTGCTACCTGCCTTGTTGACCTTCTGCCTGTTATATCAACTACCGCTCTGGATTACCATCTGTTTGTTCCTGTATTGATCACTGCTTTCCTGACCCCACTAATAAACCTGCATTTGGATCCGCACTCCTGTTGTCAATGTCACTCCCTGCGTTACAGCATGCCAATTCACCTTTATTCACCTTTATTTGTATAGCGCTTTTACAATGTAGATTGTGCCAAAGTAGCTTTACATGGAAGGTTATAGTAAATTGAAACAGTGTCAGTCCAGTTTTCAGTGTTGGAGTTCAGTACAGTTCAGTGTGGCTTAATATTCACTACTGAGAGTCCAAACACTGAAGAGCAAATCCATCGATGCGCAGCTCTACAAGTCCCAAACCATGCGAGCCAGTGGCGAGGAAAAAACTTCACCAATTGACGAAAGTTAAGAATTAGAAAAATCTGGAGAGAAACCAGGCTCAGTTGGACATGACCATTTCTCCTGTGGCCAGACGTCTGGTCCAGGATTATAGAACTTTGGGATCGTCTCGTCACCGGTCTTGGATCACATCCGTGGCGCTGCATAGTCTCTGGGGGCCTCGGGATGAGTATCCCCAGGTGGAAATAGAGAATAACGAGAATAATTAGCGTAGCTGCTGTTCATAGTGTTTATAAACGAGATGCGTGGAGCACGTTCATGCATCACACCGCTATGTGATGTATTGAGTGTATGTATTACTAAAAAGATAGGTCTTTAATCTAGTGTTGAACTGTGAGAGTGTGTCTGAGCCTCGGACATTATCAGGAAGGCTATTCCAGAGTTTAGGAGCCATAAATGAGAAGGCTCAACCTCCTTTAGTGGACTTTGCTATTCTGGGTACTACCAGAAGCCCTGAGTTTTGAGATCTTAAAGAGCGGGTTGGATTGTAGCGAGACAGAAGGTTGGTTAGATAAACAGGAGCTAGATTATTTAAAACTTTATAGGTAAGAAGCAATATTTTATAATAAATACGGAACTTAACAGGCAGCCAGTGTAAAGAGGATAAAATTGGGGTGATATGATCATATTTTCTAGACCTGGTAAGAACTCTGGCGGCTGCATTTTGTACTAGCTGAAGTTTGTTAATAGAGGAGGCTGGGCAACCAGCGAGCAGAGCATTACAGTAATGACAATAAAGTGTCATTTGATCAGTTATGACATTGAAAATGCAAGGATGCCATTGTATGTTATGACAAAATCACACGCATGCACACATTCTCATTCACATTCATTACATACTGTATGTCATGTCATGATCATAAAGGTTTAATGACAGTTTTATGAACACCCCTTCAAGTAAAGTGTTACCATTTTTTTGGTTTGTTTGTTTTCTGAAAAATGCAGGAAAATTGGATTTGGAAAAGTGGAAAATTTGAGGGGTGGCACTTGTGGCTCAGTGGTTAACACTGTCCCCTTACAGCAAAAAGGTTGCTGTTTTGCGCTGACTGGCCCTGTTGGCATTTCCGTGTGGAGTTTGCATGTTCTCCCCGTGTTGGCGTGGGTTTCCTCCGGGTGCTCCGGTTTCCCCACAGTCCAAAGACATATGCTAGGGGGGAATTGAATAAACTAAATTGGCTGTAGTGGGCGACACGGTGGCGCAGTAGGTAGTGCTGTCGCCTCACAGCAAGAAGGTCGCTGGTTCGAGCCTCGGCTGGATCAGTTGGCATTTATGTGTAGAGTTTGCATGTTCTCCCTGTTCACGTAGGTTTCTTCTGGGTGCTCTGGTTTCCCACACAGTCCAAAGATATGCAGTACAGGTGAATTGGGTAAGCTAAATTGTCTGTAGTGTATGAGTGTGAATGAGTGTGCATGGATGTATCCCAGAGATGGGTTGCGTCTGGAAGGGCATCCGCTGTGTAAAACAATTTCTGGATAAGTTGGCGGTTCATTCCGCGGGGGCGACCCCGGATTAATAAATGGACTAAGTCGAAAAGAAAATGAATGAATGAATGAATGAAATTGGCTGTAGTGTATGTGTAAATGTTAGTGTGTATGGGTGTTTCCCAGTACTGGGTTGCGGCTGGAAGGGCATCCACTGCATGAAATAGTTTGAATAGTTAGCAGTTCATTCCGCTGTGGCGACCCCTGATAAATAAGGGACTAAGCCAAAGGATAATGAATGTATGAATTGAAAGTTATGATTGTTTTTTTAAAAAGCATAATCTTAAGTTTTATTTTTTGAAAAATGTATAAAAATAAGTTAATTAAATTAAAAAAAATGCATACAGGACAGAAAAAATCTTTCTGATTGGCAGATATCATTGAATCATAAACACATTGCTACGTTTTTTTATCAGAAAAAAAAACATTAAAGTTTTTTCTTAAAAGTAATTAAATCAAATAAAATCTCCCAATGAGGTAAGAAATAAATCTTGTTTTACTTTGCATTTGTATTCATTTATTTAAATTTTTATTAACATTTTTTTATTAAATTTACTTACCATTTGTATTTATTTATGTATTTATTTTTTATTAAATCCACCGAAGGTCGCATTTCGGTCACGGACGCATGCTTTCAGAGCCTTTCTGATGAAATAAGCTGTTTTCCAGCAAGGCAACCCGGGGGGGTCAAAAAATATAATTGGCTAAACTGGCATTGGGCAGGTTAAAAAAACATAAAAAAAGACAGCACTCCGGCACGGAAAGCACATTTTCAAAGCAGAATATCTGACTTCAGCATTGTTTTTCAGATAAACAAGAATGTTCAGCATGTTTCTGAAATATCTGCAAACATATTATGGTGTTTTTATGCTTTAGAAGAGTCAAAAACTGACATACAGCACCTTTAAATGTCACTTTAAGCTGTATAGAAGTGTCTTGAAAAATATCTAGTCAAATATTATGTGCTGTCATCATGACAAAGATAAAATAAATCAGTGATTAGAAATGATTCATTAAACTATTACGTTCAGAAATGTGTTGAAAAAAATCTCTCTGTTTAAAAAATATTTAGTACACCTAATAATTCTGACTTAACTGTAAATATCACTGATCTGTCTTCTCAGGTTGTCAGAGACGTGGAGAGCTCCAGAAAGCCTTCAGACGGTGGAGACGCAGCCCCTTCCTGTATCAGTGACATCCCTGTAAAACTGCAGACTGAAAGGTGACATTTAGCTCGGTCACATCATTGCTTTTTCTGCGCACATGCAAATGAAAGTAGTATGCTAAATAGAGGCCCTGTGTCTGGTTTTACAGCGAGTCCAGCGGCCACCCACCGCTCCACATTCAGCTCCAGAAGTTCACCGTCTCCGCAGACAAGGTGTGCATTTATTACTTTAGCATTACTCAAACCCTACAGCCATCCGTGCTCTGAAAAAGACGGACTGTGTCCAATCAGGCTGAGCAGAGGATAATGCTCTTATTCAAGTGCTTTTGTTGCTTCCAGTATAAATGTCTGAACGTTCTTAAAGGGACAGTTCGCTCAAAAATGAACATCGTTTACTTACGCTTGACTTGTTCTCAAAAAGCGCACACAGCAGCCTGTGGTGGATTCGCGAAAATAAAAACTGCAAAAAAACATACCTCCTGGGACGTATTTGGCACTTTCCAGAAATGAAGATATGAATATGTATATTTAGAATGGGTACAGTATGCTTGAATTGGGTTGGGTATAGTATGCTTAAAATACATGGATATTAATTATTATAAACTACAGAGGTTGTATACTAATATACAATTTAAGTCAGAATTATTAGCCCCCCTTTGTTTTTGTTTTTTTTGTTCTTTTTATATTTCGCAAATGATGTTTAACAGAGCAAGGAAATTTTCACAGTATGTCTGATAATATTTTTTTCTTCTGGAGAAACTCTTACTTGTTTTATTTTAGCTAGAATAAAAGCAGTTTTACATTTTTTTTAAAAACCATTTCAAGGTCAATATTTTTAGCCCCTTTAGGCTATATATATTTTTTCCAATAATCTACAGAACAAACCATCGTTATACAATGACTTGCCTAATTCCCCTAACCTGCCTAGTTAAGACTTTAAATGTCACTTTAAGCTGTATAGAAGTGTCTTGAAGAATATCTAATCTAATATTATTTACTGTCATCATAGCAAAGGTAAAATAAATCAGTTATTAGAGATGAGTTATTAAAACTATTATGGGTAACACTTTATAATAACTACACGCTATGAATCATCTATTAAGCATTAGCAAAAAGTGAATTCATTACTTGTTAATCATCAACTCTGCATTAATATACGTTAGTAAGCAGTTTATACCTGCAGCTACAAAAGCTCTATTTTTGACTTTTAAGTACATTTATAAAGTGCTTATTAATTGTGTTTTCATAGTTTGTTAAGGATTCATTTTTCATTACTAAACTAAGTATCGCATTATTTACAAACCATTAGTATTTAAGAGTAGTTGGTGGTTTTTAAAGATCATTCATAATGAGTTAGTAAACGATTAATAAACTATTAAAATCAACATTTCCATATTGTATTATTCAGGCGTATATTAATAGTTAATTTGTATGTTAATAAATGCTTTATTAACTCAACTTCATCCAGTTTTGTGACCTGATCTAGTGAGGACTATTCATGCTTTATAAATCCCTTATAAATGATTAATAAAGGCTCAGTTTTATTCTAAACAGCTAATAATTCGGACTTCAACTGTACACAAATGAAACTGTATCAAATGAAAAATAAATCTTTGCAACCTTATATAAAATAAAATGACTGTTCAGTTTAAACTTCGCTGAATAACTTTAAAATGTTGCATTATAATATATTGTTAAATTATATTGTTGTTTTTTTATCCAATTTTATGTTGTATTTTGACACTCCTGTTATTCAGCAATGATTAAACTCTACAGTAATTTTATTATTTAGACAGGATTGCAAAGATGTACTGTTCATTTGATACTAAACCTTTAATTGTCATTTATAAGGGATTTATAAAGCATGAATAGTCCTCACTTTAGATCAGGTCACAAAACTGGATTTATTAACATACATAGTAACCATTACTACATGTCTGAATAATACAATATATAAATGTTGATTTGAATAGTTTATTAATCGTTTACTAACTCATTCTGAATGATCATTGAAAACCACCAACTACTCTTAAATACAACTGGTTTGTAAATAATGTGATACTTAATTTAGTCATGAAATATTAATCACTAACAAATTATGAAATTAATTCTTACTTCATCTGTATGTATATAGTATTAAATATGTTATTAAAACATACGAATCTGCCAAAAATATGTCATGATTTCAGTAGTTTATTCAAAATTACTGTTCATATTTATCTATATAAATTTGCCAGTGTAGGTTGAGGCTGGATAAAACATATACCAGAGTAATTGGGGGTTCTTTCCGCTGTGTTAAATCAGGGACTAAGACGAAGAAATGTGATTATTCATAGCTTTGTAACAATTTGTCAGCATATACAGTCGAAGTAATAGAGAGATTTTTTTAAACACATTTCTCATCATATTAGTTTTAATAACTCATCTCTAATCACTGATTTAATTTATCTTTGCCATGATGACAGTAAATAATATTAGACTAGATATTCTTCAAGACACTTCTATACAACTTAAAGTGACATTTAAAGGCTTAACTAGGTTAATTAGGTTAACTAGGCAGGTTAGGGGAATTAGGCAAGTTATTGTATAATGATGGTTTGTTCTGTAGACTATATAAAAAAAAATAGCTTAAAGGAGCTAATAATATTGACCTTAAAATGGTCTTTAAAAAATTAAAAACTCTTTTTATTCTAGCCGAAATAAAACAAATAAGAGTTTCTCCAGAAGAAAAAATATTATCATACATACTGTGAAAATGTCTTTGCTCTGTTAAACAACATTTAGGAAATAATTAAAAAAGAAAAAAAAATCAAAGGGCGGCTAATAATTCTGGCTTCAACTGTATGAAAACTACAGCAATTTATGCTGATTTTAAGTATTTATATTCTTTTGCATATGGTCATTAGTTGGTGCATTAGTGTTAAAATGTGTAATGTTTGTACACTAAATCAGTTATTTTGGGAGTGCACTTACTGTAAAGTGTTTTGGGTTGACTTTTCCAATTTCATTAAAAAATTCTTATTTCCAAACTTTTGTATTTCCCCAAAAATTGTATTCTTTGGTCACTCTCCGAATGTGGATGCTTCTCATTGTAAATATATTATTAATTTATTGCTTTTTTTGGGCTAAATTTTACATCCATAAATGCAAATTTTCAAAGAAATACCCTTACTTCTTTATTTCCAAAAAGGACTTGGGTTTATATGTGAACTCTATAAAAGACTCTAACAGTTATATTGCATGTAAAACTCTTTCTTGGTGTAAATCATTAAAACGTGTTTAATTTGCTGGAATTTTATTTATGTAACCCTTTTGTCCCTTTGTTCATATTGTATCTTTGTAATGTTGTTTCTTGCATAATTAAAAATATATGTATGTGTAATGTTTGTAGCTTACATTATTATTAAATTAGCTGTTTCAGTGAAAAAAATATAGGGCTATCTTTTATTTTATTTTGATTTCTGTGTGCTCTCATCATTTTGTTTACTCAGCATCTCACTACACTGGAATCTCACTAATGGTCATTGGAGTGGCATCTCTACCTGATGGTTCTTGCTGTCTGTATAGGGAGCGTTTAGCTGTGTGTGTGTTTGAAACAGAGCCGTTGTTTAATATTTTCCCTCTGTTCTGCACAGACTCTCTCCTGGCTCAAAGACAGCGTTGCGATGGCCACTCAGATCTGCAGTTTGAGCGGACCGAATGGTTTCGACGCCGCCAAGAGACGCCAGGCTTCACTGCAGCAGGAGATCCTGTCCAATAGAGCCAGAATAGAGCTGGTCAAGAAGGTGTGTGTTGTAGCACAGTCAGCCAATACCAAATCATTTTTTAAAAATGGCAAAAATTGGAGATTCATGCCTCAGTGCAGGAGAAAAATACACATTTTGACAAAACAGCCTTTAAAAATATGTAGTGTAATTAAAATGTACAGATACACAATGCACAATATTTGCTTTTAAAGGGCCACGAACCCCCCTGTTTCAGCAGGGTGTTTTCACACCTCTAGTTTGGAAAAAGTCAGTAAAGTGGGTGAGTCCAACTCTGTTGAGGTGGGAGTGTCAGGGGAGGGAAAGTGAATAAAAATGAGCATAAAAATAGGAGTTTCCTTTGGGCACGCGTTGACTTTCACAGAGGCAAAACAAACACACAGACGCAGGAGAGAAAGACAGTGACTGTGTTTACATGGACATCAGTCATCCAATTACTTTCCAAATTATTAAATGGTGGACTTTAACTGCAGTTTGGCACTTTCATTCAGGAACATTTCCTGCATGCCCTCATGACAAATGAGATATTGCATACAAGGAACTGCTAGAGGAGTGCCGATTAATGGAATGTTTGATACCGCACGGCGAATGGGAGAAATTCCCAATCGCTTTTTTCGGTAACTTAGATGCACTTGCTAGGTAGCGTCAGAAAGCTGTGTGTATAGACTATCTTGTCACAAAATGTGGCGAAAATCCTTCTCGATGGTAATAGTTTGATTGCGGTGTTTACATGTTTACACTCGGAGAGCTGTATTTACAGCGGATGTTTCAGTCTATAATATTGTAGTGATGTTAACATACTGTAAACTCAGTAACTAAATCATTTTGACTAAGGTCTGTCTTTAAACACTGAAAGAGTACTGCTGACGATACCAACTAACTTTGCCATCTGAATAAACAAACAAAGACCACTGATCGCTGACGTACTGAATCTGTAGAGACAGGACAATCAACATGAACTGGAGCCGTGTATTTTTAAAAAGGGAGACGAGCAGCAAATCCGGATTTCTCCATTTCCAGATGCGGAAAGCTCTCGGGTAAATAATGTTCCTTACAAATGCATTTATGCCGCATACACTGTAGTCCACATGTGAGTCCAGCTGCGCTCTCATAGCGGGAAATGAAAACACAACATTCGTTGCAGCACACAAACACAACACTGGCGGCATGTGTCTCCAAACAATTCTTGTTCTTCCACTTGTTTTGGCAACACAACGTGGCGTCTCTCTGTCGTCTGAACACTGTAACAGGTACAGGTCTTCGAAGCTATCGTGCATATTAATGAAGTTGCGCCTCATTCACAATAGAGCTCGCTGATTGGTTTGAACCAAGTCTTTCTCATGAATCAATGCTGCACACTCAGAGATGTCACGATGCACTCGCCGGTCCACTCTCCACACTGGAATACACGCAAGGATCTCATCGGCGTGACGCAGCTTCAAAAATTCCTTTCAAATCGGAAGAACGAATTGGCTCGAAATAACGCAAAAACAACCAATTATCACTCTTTAGTGAGATATACGTGTGCTAATTGTGTTTATAGCAGCGCGGGACACATATATGACTGTCAACAGCTCAAATGTGTTTTGGTGTTTCAAGACCCTTTAATAGCTATACAGTTCAATATACAGTGGGTATGGAAAATATTCAGACCCCCTTAATTTTCACTCTTTGTTATGTAGCAGCCATTTGCTAAAATCATTAAAGTTATTTTTTTCCTCATTAATGCACACAGCACCCTATACTGACAGAAAAACACAGAATTGTTGACATTTTTGCAGATTTATTAAAAAAGAAAAACTGAAATATCACATGATCCTAACTATTCAGACCCTTTGATCAGTATTTAGTAGATTGCTTTTGATCTAAAACAGCTGTGAGATTTTTGGGAAAGATGCAATAAGTTTTCCACACTTGGATTTGGGGATCCTCTGCTATTCCTCCTTGCAGATCCTCTCCAGTTGTGTAAGGTTGTACGGTAAACATTGGTAAACAGCCATTTTTAAGGTCTCTCCAGAGATGCTTAACTGGGTTTAAGTCAGCGCTCCGGCTTGGCCACTCAAGAACAGTCACAAAGTTGTTGTGAAGCCACTCCTTCGTTATTATAGCTGTGTGCTTAGGGTCATTGTCTAAGGTAAACCTTTAGCCTAGTCTGAGGTCCTGAGCACTCTGGAGGAGGTTTTCATCCAGGATATCCCTGTAATTGGCCGCATTAATCTTTCCTTCAATTGCAAGCAGTCGTCCTGGCCCTGCAGCTGAAAAATATCCCCACAACATGATGCTGCCACCACCATGCTTCACTGTTTGGACTGTATTGGACCAGTGATAAGCAGTGCCTGGCTTTCTCCACACTTACCGCTTAGATGTAATGCCAAAAAGTTGTCATCAGACCAGAGAGTCTTATTTCTCACCATTTTGGCAAACACCATGCAGGCTTTC
The DNA here is from genome assembly GCA_903798035.1 of Danio albolineatus. Classification (NCBI taxonomy): domain Eukaryota; kingdom Metazoa; phylum Chordata; class Actinopteri; order Cypriniformes; family Danionidae; genus Danio; species Danio albolineatus. Next base: position 3,753,949 of record CAIGQQ010040406.1, on the reverse strand, counting down.
ACTGCGGGCTTGCACTGAAGAGAGGTTTCCTTTGGGCCACTCTGCCATAAAGCCCAGACTAGTTGAGGTCTGCAGCGATGGTTGAATGTCTACAGCTTTCTCCCATCTCCCGACTGCATCTCTGGAGCTCAGCCACAGTGATCTTTGGGTTATTCTTTATATCTCTCACCAAGGCTCTTCTCCCCTGATAGCTCAGTTTGGCAGCATGGTGCACAGCCACAATTCTGTCTTTGAGCTTTTCAGGCAGTTGCTTTGACCTCATGATTCTCATTTGCTCCGACATGCATTGTAGGCTGTTAGGTCTTATATAGACAGGTGTGTGGCTTTCCTAATCAAGTCCAATCAGTATAATCAAACACAACTGAACATATGCTATGTAAATATTTTTTTTTAATGCTTTTAATCATGATTAATCATTTTACAGCACTAACTTTGTGAAGTTTATTTATAAACTAATTTGGAGAGGATCACGTGCAGATGATTGCTTGCAGCTGGTCCCGCATTATTCAATTTATGATTCACCAATCAGATGAGTCCTAAGCCACTATATATACCCTAAGTTCCATATCACAGCCATCATCGTTTTGAAGAATTCCCCCTTCCACCCCTACTCTCCTCCTTTCCTAGATGGGTGGCACGGTGGCCCAGTGGTTAGCACTGTTGCCTCACAGCAAGAACGTCACTGGTTCTAGTCCCTACCAAGGCAGCTGACGTTTCTGTGTGGAGTTTACACGTTCTCCCCGTGCTCATGTGGGTTTCCCCTGGGTTCCCCGGTTTCCTCCCACCATCCAAAAACATGCAACTTAAGTTAATTGACTAATCCAAATCGGCACCATAGACATGCTCCTAGTAAATTGTAGTGGCTATTTTCTTTAAGGAGGCTCTCTCAGTGGTCAAGAAGACAAGTTCTCACCCAAAGTGTCTTTTAAAGTTTTATTCTTTGCAAAGAAGGTCAGACAGTCATACAGCAACGCAGGTTTCTGCAGAGTGTGAGACCCCGAAACAGAGTTTGTTCTCTTTTTATCTAGTTTGCTAAGCTCACAAGGTCATGAATGACATACAGAATGAATCACAGTTACATCAACGCACACACTTAACCTTTGACTGTCTATATTTCAGTCTTAACTACCACCTGAAGATATAGCTTGTTAAATCACCATGTACAGTAGGTACTACTTAAATATGGACATTAACACCGCGGCTTGTACCGCCTCCGCGGGAGAACGAGTTTTAAGGTATGACCGCAGTTTGCGACTTTGTTACCAGGGGGCACAAGGGGACAGGATGCGAACGGACAGAAATATACAGTAGCTGTAAATACCCTGCTACTTATGAAGATGAAATAATTGGACAAAACATTATAATTGCTTCATAAATCATTAAAAACTTGTTAACAGCTTTATTATTGTTGTAAATGTGTTCAATGAAATGAAGATTCATTTTAGAAAAAGTAAAATTAAAGAAATAAAAAAGACCACTAAAATAAACGACAACTAAAATGAAAGTATACACAAACATACATACAAATATGCCTAAATAAATATATAAAGCAGTGTTTTAGCCTTGAAATAGATGAGAGAGATGTACAGTGTTTGATATTTTCAAGTGACTAAGACAGTTACCCAATAAGCTTTTTCATTTACGTTTTCATTTACATTTTCGTTGTATTTTACTATCTAATTTTATGTCTCAATTATTGTCCATAAATAGTAATTGAATAATTAAATAGGCCTAAATGTTTATTTACCTAAAGACATTACCAGTGAAACATGGAGAAACGTCCGGCGCATGGTCTAAAGAGCTTGAATGTTACTTCATCAAAATCTTGTCTGGCGATAAACAGATGTTAAAGTGGTCACGTTTGGTCTAACGTAAACAGTACATCCATGGAGGAAAAAAAAATCAGACCTTTATAATTCGTTTATAAACTAATTTCCACCACAAAGTAGTTATCTTTTCATAGCAATCACTATCCGTTCATTAGTTCTCGAGATCTACCTGAGCTCAAACTCCCCTCTCGCCTTGTAACGGGAGGGAGCCCCGGGCTTGAGGATCTTATGAGCTCAGGGCTCTCTCCCGGGACAGCATGGCAAACAAGCTTTATAATCAATCATCAGCTAAGTGTGAACTCTTGAAAAGACATTTCAGTGTCTTAGTTTAAGAATGTGAAAATGAAACACATTTTGAAAAGCCAGAAAGCTCAAAATTAACAATTGCATAAACAAACCCAAAAATAATTGCCTGCAGTTGCATATCCATAACCTCACATTTTGTCCTCATTTATCACTAACATTTTCCATGTAATAGGCTGATATTGGCATTGTGGATTGTAACTTTATTGTGTGTTGCATGTAAGTTTGAGTTTCCCAGTCAGACTGTAGATTTATGGGATGAGTGTTTAAATGAATCATGCGCCCTGACGGAGTGTGTTTGCGGTCAGGAGGGCCACAGTCTGGTGAAGGCTCAGCATCCGGGCAGCCTGAAGATCCAGGAGTTTCTGAGTCAGCTGGAGGTTCTGTGGGACGAGCTCAAGAGGAGGCACCAGAGGAACGGACTGGTCCTAAAGCTCTCAGAGGAGCTCAACTGCAGGGTACATGCATCTAATGCTTACCTAAAATATCTTAAATGACATCCTGCCTTCTATACTTTGCCATTTATTTTACAGAGTAAACAACTTGCAAGAAAAGTTACTAAACTTGCCAAAGAGTGCAATGTACTGAGAATCCATTTCCAGAATGAGAAACAGGAATTTATATCACTCAGGATTTTTCTTTGATACATTTTACTTGATTGTAATATCAAGTAAGTTGCATATATTGCACAAATGAAAAATATAGCATAAAAATATAAATGAATAATCTTTTTTCTAAAGAGCTTTTACAATGTAGACTGTGTCAAAGCAGCTAAACATAGAAATTCTAGTAAATTTGAAACTGTGTCAGTCCAGCTTTCAGAGTTCATTTCTGTTTAGTTCAGTGTGGTTTAGTGCTGAAAGTCCAAACACTGAAGAGCAAATCCATCGATGCGCAGCTCCACAAGTCCCAAATCAAGCAGTGGTGCGTTTCCCGAACAACAACGTAACCCGTGGCTGAGCTATCATAGTACGATGCATTGTTTGGGAAAAGAACGTAGTAGTGACGAGTGTCTCCGAAAACTGTAACTGCTTTATCGCAGATCCATCGTTTGAACCATGTTAGTTATAACGTAACGCACCCATACTGATGCTCTAAATGTGGCGGAGTAACACGTTTTTTCGAGAAAAACAACGTACTTTTTTGTGCATATTATATTGTTTTACACGCACATGCATTTTTAAAAAAATGCAATATTAGTTTTGATTTAAAACTTGTTTTCCATATTAATTTAAGTGAAGTTTCACAAACTAATTCCGAGAGGAGCACGTGATATGATTGATCACAGCTGGTCTCTCATCTGTAATCATTAATAAGCCAATCAGATCATTCCAAACTCACTATAAATAGCCTGACTAACATTACTCCCTCATCTTCGTTTTTTGAAGAATCCCCCCATCCACCCCATCTCCCCCTTTCCTCCTTTACCTTGTGCCCCCTAATATATTCATTGACCAGGCGGGAGCCCTAGGCTCAATTATCTCCGAGCTCAGGGTTCTCTCCTGGGACAGCATGACAAACCTGCTATTATTATCAAGCAATATCTAAGTGAACTCTTGAAATACATGTAAACCGTAGATATAGATCCAATGCTTTCTTTACAAATAATATTGAGAACATTACATATTCTATTCTAAAACACAAAAACAGTTATATAATCTAATATATAAATCATAAAATGACGGTTGTATAATATATAATTATATATATATAATGGTTGTAATTTACAGTAGGCCATTTCAAAAGTTCACACTTAGCTGATGATTGATTATAAAGCTTGTTTGGCATGCTGTCCCAGGAGAGAGCCCTGAGCTCAGAAGATCCTCAAGCCTGGGGCTCCCTCCCGTTTGCAAGGCGAGAGGGGAGTTTGAGCTCAGGTAGATCTCGAGAACTCCCCTGCGGGTAGCTAATGAACGGTAAGTGATTGCTATGAAAAGATAATGACTTACTAGGAGCATGTCTATGGTGCTGATTTGCATTAGTCAATAAACTTAAGTTGCATGTTTTTGGACAGTGGGAGGAAACCGGGGAACTGCAAGCAATCATAAGCACGTGATCCTCTCAAAATTAGTTTATAAATAAACTTCACTTAAATTTCACTGCTGAAAGTCCAAACAGTGAAGAACAAGTCCATTGATTTGTAGCTCCACAAGTCTCAAATCAAGCTGGGGTGAGTTTCCCAAACAACTTATGGCTGAACTATGCTTTGTTGCAGATCAATCGTTTGAACCACGTTAGTTATAATTTAAAAGGTCCATAATGATGCTCTAAACGGGGTGGAGTAACAAGTTCTTTAGAGAAAAACCCCTTACTTTTTTGTGCATAACATTTTGTTTTACACACACACTCATTTAAATAAAATCCAGTATTAGTTTTAATGAAAACATGCACTCGTTTTCTATGTTAAATATGTTAACGACTAATATAGGGCCAATGCTTCCTTTTACAAATATTATTGAGAATATGTCATATTCTATTCTAAAACATAAAAACCGCTCAACTAACACTCTAATCTCATATATAAATCATATAAATCATCAGGCGAATGGTTGTAATTTACATTAGGAAAATAAATAAATACTACTTGTTAATAATAATAAAAGTTATTATTGTTATTATTATTATTGAGTAGGATATTGTACATTTATTTTTTGAAAAGTCTAATTTTACAAATTGACACATTCAAACCACTGCAGAAATGTTCTAACCAGCCCATGTCATATAGGCCCACAGTACAGACAGATTTCTTAATAAATAACCTACCATAAATTAAAAACATTAACATATGCTATTTTTGCTTCACAAACTTTGGAGACGTAACGTAAATTCCGCTTTTAAAAAATAGGTCACCTTATAGCTTTCGTCATGAGCCACGGCTGCGTTCAAAATGGCATAAATGTTTTCAAAGTGCACTATGTCAATATGAAGATCATTAAAACTGAACTGTAAAAATACTGTTAAAGCAAATTACTCCTAAGAGAGATGACCTTAATTTTTTTTTATCATTCCAAGTTTATATGTTGGAACATTGTAAATGAGTAAATGAGTAGGGTATAGGGGGATAACGGGGAATAGAACACATCCAGGAACTATGCTTCTAACTACAGCTCTACATGTGTGGTTGCAAGTTTACAAGTTTGCGACACAGCTTGCGAATGTTCATTGGAACAATGGATTTGGGAAACGGCAAATCAACGAACTATGTTTGTTATGAGGGAACTTGCGACCATAGTTGGCTAACAATGGTTTTTGGAAACGTACCCCAGACCAGTGACGAGGAACTTCACCAATTGATGAAAGTGAAGGAAAAGAAAACCAGGCTCAGTTCAGCACGAGCATTTCTCCTCTGGACAAATGTCCTTTGCAGAGATGCAGTCTAGGCTTCGGAGACTTGAAAACTCTGGACATGCATCATGGAGAAGCTGCAGGTGTGAGTATGTCACTGGCGGTATACAGGCAGACCCTCGGTGTCACTAGGGTCTTTTATGAATCAGTCTCGTCAGTCATACTTCTCCATGACCACTGCAGTATCTGCTCAGGATACAGCTTAGTCCAGGATTATACCTCTGGACTATGGAGAAATACACTAGCATAAGCATAAATGCTGTTCAAATTATAATGTTTTTTGGGAAGTGTCCCCGGCTCCGGTTGCCCTAAATAATGCATACTAACAATGCTTTCGAGGATTTGGATTTTTAAAGCATTTGTGTTTTATGTGTATGCTAATGCAAAGAGATGTGTCTTCAGTCTAGTTTTGAACTGACAGAGTGTGTCTGCCTCCTTAACTGTGCTAGGAAGGCTGTTCCAGAATTTAGGTGGCAGACATGAGACAGATCTACCACCTACAGCTGATTTTGATATTCTGGGAATAATAAATTGTGTATTTCCAGTATAAAGCATGCTGTGTGTGTGTGTGTGTGTTCTGCAGGTGGTGCGGATGCTGCAGTCTCTGGGCAGTCTGGAAGCATGGCTGGAGGCGGTGGAGCTCTCCATCAGGCAGGCGTCTTTATCTGGAGACCCCGAGTCAGTGAGCGTGGCGGAACAGGAGAGCCGAGAGCTGGAGCAGGAGCTGGAGACCCGACGGTTGGAGCTGAGTGACCTGCGACTGGAGGTGGAACATCTGAGCAGACAGAAACATCTCCAGACGCAGCTGTTGCCCGCCCGACTGATGGAGGTGGAGAAGAAGTATGTGCTCCAGGCTTCATATATTTCACACAGGCTCATTGGGAAAGTATACAGATTTGGTAGCGGAGCTGAACCAGACTGTTATTGAAGTACAGATGACTGATTCAATGATGGAGGTGTAGAACTGTTTCAGAAGCTCCTTTGGGAGGTTGAACTTCCTCAGCTGAATGAAGAATGAAGAATGCATAGTGTTTGGTGTGTGTGTGCGTGTGTGCGCTGGTTCAGCGTCTTAGTATTAGTGTGTGTGTGTTTCAGGTTCAGCAGTGTGCAGACGGCGCTGACACAGCAAAGCTCAGAGCTGAAAGACACACGGATGCTCACTGAATTTCTGGAGAAGCTGGAGCTGGAGGAAAACCACTATAGCACTCTGGGAAAGGTCCGATCTTTTATTCAGTTATTCAGTCAATCAATCAATCAATCAATCAATCAATCAGTCAGTCAGTCGTTTAGTCGTTCATTCATTTATACACACTGTAATATAAATATGCCTTAATGAACAGGTTCCATATTTTGTGAGTCACAAGTTTTCTCCTTTATTTACGGTCATGAATTGCATGAACTGCTCTCTTCTGTGACTAATGACTAATATGGATGTTTTAGTAGTCTGTACATTATATTGTATAAGAAATAATGTACATTTAAATAATTTATCGAGATTTATGTTTGTAAAATAAGAGAAAAGCTATTGGTGGTTTATTGCTAGGTTAATTAGGTTGTAATTTACAATACCAACCCAGATAATATGCCGTTTAATAAGTATTCACTATTCAAAGTCACTTTGAGGTAAAGTCGAAATCGAAAGTCACTTTTTAAAAGTTTTTAACATCAAAACATTTGATGTTAAACAGAGGAAAGATCAAGGTCCCATAATGCAATGGAATTGGTGCAGTTTTGGTGCGTTGATGATTGTCTAAAAATCACTCAGATTATGCGATTCGTCTGTTTTGGTGCATTGACGATTAATTGTCTAGAAATCATTCAGATTATGCGATTCGTCTATTTTGGGGCATTGAAGATTAATTATCTAAAACTCATTCAGAATATGCGATTCGTCTATTTTGGTGCATTGATGATTAATTGTCTATAAATCATTCAGATTATGCGATTTGTTTATTTTGGTGCATTGACGATTAACTGTCTAAAAATCATTCTGATTATGCGATTCGTCTGTTTTGGTGCATTGACGAATAATTGTCTAAAAATCATTCAGATTATGCGATTCGTCTATTTTGGTGCATTGACGATTAATTGTCTAGAAATCATTCAGATTATGCGATTCGTCTATTTTGGTGCATTGACGATTAATTGTCTAGAAATCATTCAGATTATGCGAGTCGTGTATGTTGGTGCATTGACGAATAATTGTCTAGAAATCATTCAGATTATGCGATTCGTCTATTTTGGTGCATTGACGAATAGTTGTCTAAAAATAATTCAGATTATGTGATTTGTCTGTTTTGATGCATTGATGATTAATTGTCTAAAAATGATTCAGATTATGCGATTTTTATGTTTCGATGCATTGACGATTAATTGTTTAAAGATAATTCAGGTTATTTGCATTAATGATTAATTGCCTAAAAATAATTCCAAATATGCGATTTGTCTGTTTTTGGTGCATGGACAATTAATGGTCTAAAAGTAATTCAGATTATGCAATTATTTATTATCTGAATTATTTTTAGACAATTAATCATCAACGGACCAGGAGCATAATCTGAATTATTATTAGGCCAATAATCGATACAGATATTGTTGTACAGTGTTAAAAGAGTGGTTCAGAGTGTATTTTTTAAAGCTTGGTTGTGTTGATGGGGTCCAAAGCAATGTGTGTTCATGCTTCATTTGTGAAAAATCACAATATTTTTCATATATCTTACCGATTATATACAGCTACTCTGCTAACATGAAAACGACTGTCATATTTCCTAGTTCCTCTGAAAGGCCCGCTCTCAAGAGACTCTGGTTGGTCAGCTAACATAATGTGCTGAGATTCGCAGATCTGCTCCATGTCACCAGGAAGCATCCTGCTATAACATTACAGCACATTTGGCCACGCCCCTTCGCTGTGCAGGGTGTATGCTTGTAACCTAAAGGGTTTATGACATCATTACCCGGACGTATTTTTTGTAGTCCACAAATTTCGTTCGCTGTAGGCTTTGCTAAGCTAACTCTGTAAAAGCCATGTCTCCCTTTGCATTGATCTTTGAGCACATTACATTCAGAGATGCTGTTTATGTCCACACAGCTACTTTACACATCAACTGAAGTTTAAAATATGATATCGTAGTGGACCACCCCTTTAACGCACTTGTTTTACGCTCTGTTTTGTTGCTGCAGCCGCTGTGCAGTGATCTGGACTCTGGAGCTTCTCTTCTGGGCCGCAGACATGATGATCGGCTGATGGAGGCCATCAGGAACCCTGTGAAGGAGCTCCGGGAAGCAGTGGAGATGCTGAACGATACGGCTCGCGAGAGAGGCAGAACGCAGACTCATGACCACAGCATACAGCAGCTCATCAACACGGTGAGCAGAGCCAGACATACAGTTGTCACCATTTTGATTGTCTACAAATAATTCAGATTATGCGATTCGTCTATTTTGGTGCATTGACGAAGAATTGTCCACATATCATTCAGATTATGCGATCCGTCTATAATTTGGTGCATTGACAATTAATTGTCTAAAACTCATTCAGATTATGCGATTCGTCTGTTTTGGTGCATTGACTAATAATTGTCTAGAAATCATTCAGATTATGCAATTCGTCTGTTTTGGTGCATTGACGAATAATTGTCTACAAATCATTCAGATTATGCAATTCGTCTATTTTGGTGCATTGACGATTAATTGTCTAAAAATCATTCAGATTATGCAATTCGTCTATTTTGGTGCATTGACGATTAATTTTCTAAAAATCATTTAGATTATGCGATTCGTCTATTTTGGTGCATTGACGATTAATTGTCTA
>CAIGQQ010040406.1:3724955-3735412 GCA_903798035.1 Danio albolineatus | reverse complement strand
GTCCGTAGACCACTCATATATACAACCTTACCCCACGTGATGCTCTTCAGATCTTAATTCAAGCTATGGGAGGCCCTGTGTGTGTGTGTATACACAGTTGAAGTTGAAATTATTAGCCCCCCTTTGTTTTGTTTTTTCTTATTTAAATATTCCCAAATTATGTTTAACAGAGCAAGGAAATTTTTACAGCATGTCTGATAATATTTTTAGAATTTTTAAAAAATTTTCATCTCATTTTCGAGGGGGTCCCTAAACAGTTCATAAATCAAACAGTACAACACGTCATAACAAACATACAACTAACAAAACAAACAAACAAGCAGCACGCTTCACCTGAAACACTTCCCACAGTCTAAAGCCTAAATAAACAAAAACATGTAATCAAAAGTACAAACAATTTCATATAAAAGTAAAATAATAAACATTAAAATTGGAGCCAATATTAAAAAACATTCACAAGTTGTTTGCAAAAAAGAAAATAAATTGGCTGTTACAATTTTGAGTTCAACACATTGAGTTCAACACAATTCTGTTTTAAAACATAAGCAAACACACAATATCAACAAGTGAGGCACAAAGACTAACTAAATGCAATAAAGTGTTTTTATTTACAAAGATAGTGATAATAGGTTAAAATATATATATAGAAGGAAGAATAAATGTATTTACAAGAATATATTGAAAATGATGGACAACAAACGGGACACAAAATGTTTGAACAGATTGATGGGAGAGTTGAAGAGATGAGACGCGGGCGGCGTCCAAACAATAGAAATAAATAAAACAAAACAATCTATTCTATTGGCCCAACCTCTACCCTAACGATCCAAAAGAAAAATATATCAGTATAGAAAAGAAAATCTTCGCGCCTATTACGCACTACCTAATCTACACTAATATAAGAGAAAAACAAAAGTACAGCGGGTGGAGCACGCCCCTTACCTAGTGTCGAACAACAGTGATATTTAAAGCCTACGTGTGTACAATGTATGTCGCATGACAATCTTACCTGTCTCACTCTCCAACCTCAGATGTACGTAACGGGGTAGACAAATGGAGAATAGACAAAAAACAACAGACATATACCAGATTGTAACACACACTGAAAACGGATATCAAATTCACTAACACACAACACAACATAGAAAATTCAAGTGTCCCGGGCCTCGCGTGTAGCGTCCTGTCACCACTTTTATGCCACGGTGGCAGCGGCTTAAAGTGACACCTCTGTTATTTAATGTAATCAAACAAAAATCTAAAAAAAAAGAGATTCATTCGCTGCTCTGTGAATGTGTGAGTTATACAGTGAGAAGAAGATTGAGATTTGATAACTTTCTTTATTATAGCTAATTTTAATTTATTGTATATATATATATTTACATTCACACTTATACTCATTTGCTGCTGCTGAACTTGTTGGCAGACAGTGTGTAATAATCACAGAGCTAATAAGAGAGGACTGTTGATGATATGCATTGCTGAATAACTTTCCTGCTACAAATATTATTATTATGTAGATGAAAATGGAAGTTGTTCAAATTTTATTACATAAATGTATGATTACAGTCATAATAATAAAGAAAAATACAAATAATCTGGAGAGAAATAGCCCCAAAAAAGCAATAGAAATGACTCATATTCATAGTTATAAATAGTAAGTAATACTACTAAGTATGTATTTTTTATGCATAATTAAATCATATCTAATATTGAAAGGATATACAGTATATATATCAAAATAGATAGATGCAAATATTAGTAGAAATTGTAGTCCTAGTAGGTTAAATTAGTATTTTTTTGGTTTGTTATTTAGAATTTCTCAGTAAACTCATTATTAATATTGTTAATGCTTGTTTGTGCGCTCTTCTTCAGCTCTTGGACCGAAGACACTCGCTCCTGCATCTTCTCTGAAAGTGCTCTCCGCCAGAGCCGACAGAACCAGGAGCCGCTGGTTGAGGTTCTGGACCGACAGATCCAACACAAGTTTGAGGAGTTCGACCGGCTCGCCGTGGCAGGACAGAAGCTGTTCGACCACCAGCATCACCTTAGCAAAATGGTAGAGCATGTTGTGCAGGAAAATAAACACAAAGAATACACTGGTACATAAACAGTGTTCTCTTCTGAAATATTGGTTTATTTGCTGTGGTCTTGTGCAGATCAGGGAGAGGATGGAGGAGTTGCGGAGCATGCTGGGGTGGATCCTGGTCCATTGGAGAGCTCAGAAGGATCAGCTGTTGAACAGACAGAAGACTGAAGACCAGCAGAGCCAAGAAGACGCCATTTATTCTGAAGCCGCAGCCTGCAGCTCACAAACACAGGTACACAGAGCATTCACCCACTGCTTTATTAACTCAGTAATGCAGGTGAAGAGATTACCTGATTAAAGAAACTAGGTTTAAGTCAGTATTCAATTTATCTTTATTTCTATAGCGCTATTTATAATATAGATTGTCAACGCAGCAAAGTTAATAAATGATACGTTTTTCATTCATTCATTTTATTTTCGTCTTAGTCCCTTTATAAATCAGCGGTCGCCCCAGCGGAATGAACCGCCAACTTATCCAGCATAGGTTTTAATAATAATAATAATAATACATTTTATTTAAAGGTTTTACGCAGCGGATGCCCTTCCAGCTGCAACCCATCTCTGGGAAACATCCATACACACTCATTCACACTCATACACTACGAACAATTTAGCCTACCCAATTCACCTATACCACATGTGTTTGGACTTGTGGGGGAAACCGGAGCACCCGGAGGAAACCCATGCCAACACAGGGAGAACATGCAAACTCCACACAGAAATGCCAACTGACCCAGCCGAGGCTCGAACCAGCGACCTTCTTGCTGTGAGGTGAACGTGCTACACACTACGCCACCGTGGCGCCATAATATTTATAATTTTTTTGTATAATTATTATTTATATTATTTAAACACACACACATATATCGTTGTCTTCCTTTTTGTCCTCGGCTGATCCCATTATGCCGAGTTCAGGCTGCATGATTTTCAAAGTAGCCATGTCACAGATGTGTTCACACTGCATGACTATCTGGGGTAGTGTTTTGTCGCTGCTTTGTTTACACTGCAAGATGGATCGGCGACAGGGAGTTTCACACTGCATGACTTCAAAATAGGAAGAATCGCAGACAACTTTGTCCAAACTACGTCTCACACCCAAAAACACGTAGTATATATACAATAATAAGAGTGCGTATAATAATGATAATATGTCTACAGTAATACAATCAGTGGCTTAATTTGATCTAAAATTCTTTGGTTTTTTACATTAACTCCAGTTAAGACAATACTTGTAACTTTTTGGTCTTACAATAACCATGCTGTGATTTAAGAGATATTACAGTTGTATGATTTTAATGTAAACAGCTAAAGTTAAATATGAAGTAAATATTTCGGTCACTTTATTAGGTACACCCTGCTAGTACTAGATTGGACCCCCTTTTGTCTTCAGAACTGCTGTAGTCCTTTGTGGCATAGATTCAACAAGGTATTTAAATAGATTTTGGTCCATACTGACATGATAGCTTCACGCAGTTGCTGCAGATTTGTCGGCTGCACATCCATGATGTGAATCTCCCGTTCCACCACATCCCAAAGGTGCTCTATTGGATTGAGGTCTGGTGACTGTGGAGGCCATTTGAGTACAGTGAACTCATTGTCATGTTCAAGAAACCAGTCTGAGATGATTCACGCTTTATGACATGGTGCATTATGCTGCTGGAAGTAGCCATCAGAAGATGAGGACACTGTGGTCATAAAGGGATGGACATGGTCAGCAGCAATACTCAGTTAGGCTGTGGCGTTGACAAGATGTTCAGTTGGTACTAATGGGCCCAAAGTGTGCCAAGAAAATATCCCCCACACCATTACACCACCACCACCAGCCTGAACAGTTCATACAAGGCAGGATGGATCCATGATTTCATGTTGTTGGCACCAAATTCTGACCCGACCATCTGAATGTGGCAGCAGAAATGGAGACTCATCAGACCAGGCAACATTTCTCCAGTCTTCTATTGTCCAGTGTTGGTGAGCCGGTGTGAATTGTAGCCTCAGTTTCCTGTTCTTAGCTGACAGGAGCGGCACTCGGTGTGGTCTTCTGCTGCTGTAGCACATCCGCCTCAAGGTTCAGAGATGCTCTTCTGCAGACCTCGGTTGTATCGAGTGGTTATTTGAGTAACTGTTGTCTTTCTATCAGCTGGAACCAGTCTGGCCATTCTCCTCTGACCTCTGGCATCCACAAGAAATTTGCGCCTACAGAACTGCCGCTCACTGGATATTTCCTCTTTTTCAGACCATTCTCTGTAAACCCTAGAGATGGTTATGCGTGAAAATCCCAGTAGATCAGCAGTTTCTGAAATACTCAGACCAGCCCGTCTGGCAACAACAACCATGCCACATTCAAAGTCACTTAAATCACCTTTCTTCCCCATTCTGATGCTCGGTTTGAACTGCAGCAGGTCGTCTTGACCATGCCTACATGCCTAAATGCATTGAGCTGCTGGCGTGATTGGCTAATTATAAATTTGAGTTAACGAGCAGTTGGACAGGTGTACCTAATAAAGTGGCCGGTTAGTGTATATTCCAGTGCAAACCTAATTAATCTAGTTAAGCCTTTAAAAGTCACTTTAAGCTGAATACTAGTGTTTCGAAAAATATTGTGTACTGTAATTATGTCAAAGATAAAAGAAATCAGTTATTAATAAATAGTTCATAAAACTATTATGTTCAGAAATGTGTTGAAAAATCTCTGTTAAACAGAAATTGGGGGAAAATATAAAAGTATTCAAATTGAACAGGAGGTCTAATGATTCTGACTTCAACTGTAAGTAAATAATAAAAAATAAAATGCACACTCTGTCATTTTTTTAGAAGGAGATCTCCCCTGCAGCATGTCAGCAAAAGACAGAAATCCTGCCAGTGTCTCCCCCCGCTGACCAGGAGGATGCTCTGCAGTTCAGTAATGATGAGTATGAGGTGATGAAGAGCGTCAGTCCTGCAGGAGGTGAAGCGAGAAATCATTCAGAGAGAGCTGAATCTCCATATCTGCTGCTGAAAGAGTCCAGTCCTTCATCTCTGGGAGGAACCGTCAACCTCATCCTGAGCTTCAGTGAGTCTGGAGACACACAGATCCAGCTAAAGGCGTCAAGTGGAGAGAAAGACAAGCCAGAGCCCGAACCCTTGCATAGGGTGAGCAAGAACACACATTATTAAACACACATACACTATTATACACATCTTCATTTGCATTCATTTGCATTAAAAAGTTGTCACACTTTACAGTAAGCATCCGTTAGATTATAATAAGTTAGATTACTATATATTAGATTAGATTACATTACATTAAATCAGATTACATTAATCAAATTTATATGTAATATACAGGGAGTGCAGAATTATTAGGCAAGTTGTATTTTTGAGGATAAATATTATTATTGAACAACAACCATGTTCTCAATGAACCCAAAAACTCATTAATATCAAAGCTGAATATTTTTGGAAGTAGTTTTTAGCTTTAGCTATTTTAGGAGGATATCTGTGTGTGCAGATGACTATTACTGTGCATAATTATCAGGCAACTTAACAAAAAACAAATATATACCCATTTCAATGATTTATTTTCACCAGTGAAACCAATTTAACATCTATACATTCACAAATCTACATTTCTGACATTCAAAAACAAAACAAAAACAAATCAGTGACCAATATAGCCACCTTTCTTTGAAGGACACTCAAAAGTCTGCCATCCATGGGTTCTGTCAGTGTTTTGATCTGTTCACCATCAACATTGCGTGCAGCAGCAACCACAGCCTCCCAGACACTGTTCAGAGAGGTGTACTGTTTTCCCTCTTTGTAAATCTCACATTTGATGATGGACCACAGGTTCTCTATGGGGTTCAGATCAGGTGAACAAGGAGGCCATGTCATTAGTTTTTCTTCTTTTAGTCCCTTTCTTGCCAGCCACGCTGTGGAGTACTTGGACGCTATGATGGAGCATTGTCCTGCATGAAGATCATGTTTTTCTTAAAGGATGCAGACTTCTTCCTGTACCACTGCTTGAAGAAGGTGTCTTCCAGAAACTGGCAGTAGGACTGGGAGTTGAGCTTGACTCCATCCTCAACCCGAAAAGGCCCCACAAGCTCATCTTTGATGATACCAGCCCAAACCAGTACTCCACCTTCACCTTGCTGGCGTCTGAGTCGGACTGGAGCTCTCTGCCCTTTACCGATCCAGCCACGGGCCCATCCATCTGGCCCATCAAGACTCACTCTCACTTCATCAGTCCATAAAACCTTAGAAAAATCAGTCTTGAGATATTTCTTGGCCCAGTCTTGACGTTTCAGCTTGTGTGTGTTGTTCAGTGGTGGTGGTTTTTCAGCCTTTCTTACCTTGGCCGTGTCTCTGAGTATTGCACACCTTGTGCTTTTGGGCTCTCCAGTGATGTTGCAGCTCTGAAATATGGCAAAACTGGTGGCAAGTGGCATCTTGGCAGCTGCACGCTTGACTTTTCTGAATGAAACACTTGATTGTTGGATGATCACGCTTCAGAAGCTTGGCAATTTTAAGAGTGCTGCATCCCTCTGCAAGATATCTCACTATTTTTGACTTTTCGGAGCCTTTCAAGTCCTTCTTTTGACCCATTTTGCCAAAGGAAAGGAAGTTGCCTAATAATTCTGCACACCTGATATAGGGTGTTGATGTCATTACACCACAGCCCTTCTCATTACAGAGATGCACATCAACTAATTTGCTTAACTGGTAGTCGGCTTTCGAGCCTATACAGCTTGGAGTAAGACAACATGCATAAAGAGCATGATGTGGTCAAAATACTCATTTGCCTAATAATTCTGCACTCCCTGTAATATAATAATATAATATTTATAATTAATAAAACAAAAATTTTCTTTATAAAGTAGTGCATAAAGTCGTGAAAATCAAGGTGAGAATCATTTAAACATCACAAAACACACGATCACGCAGTTCCTCCTCCTCATATTTTCCTCAACAACATGCGCTTGTGTTTTATCTTCCTGTACACTTTCCTTCAGCCTGCTGACTCTCACTCTTCTGCCTGTAAAAGCTTTTGGAAACGCTGCCAGGGGCTTTTTGGTAGTTTAAAGCGAAAGAAAAAGATTTATCGGCACAGTGCAGAAGAGGTAAATACAGTCCGGTGGCCATGCATGAGTAAACACACACACACACATGTGACTGAGTGCATGAAGACTGCAGTGTGATGGATTGACTAACACAGAAACCATCCCATCCTGTCATCTGAAGGAGGTCATGACCCTTTGGTGATTAACTGAATGTGCATTCAACAGGTTTCATCATAGGAATATGAAGTATTTACATAGAGGTGTTGTATCTGTTATGTCCATATTGTCAGAATCAGCTCCTGTGGTCTAGATTGCAACAGAGACGTGTGTTTTTGTTGTGTAGGTTTCAAGGTATATGGAGTAAATAAGAGGATTTTATTTCATTTCGACCGCTGTTTTTGAGAGTAAGAATCTGCTGAGATTTTTATTTATTTATTAAATTTCTTTACTATTTCTGTCCGTCAAAAAAAAAAAAACTGCTGATTTATGTGGATGTATTTTGGGAATTACTAAAAACCTAAATCATTCATTCATTCATTTTTTGGCTTAGTCCCTTTATTAATCAGCGGTCGTCACAGCGGAATGAACCGCCAACTTATCCAGCATATGTTTTACGCAGCGGATGCCCTTCCAGCTGCAACCCATCTCTGGGAAACATCCATACACACTCATTCACACTCATACTCTACGGACAAATCAGCTTACCCAATTCCCCTATAGCGCATGTCTTTGGACTTGTGGGGGAAACCGGAGCACCCGGAGGAAACCAACTCAAACACAGGGAGAAGATGCAAACTCCAGACAGAAATGCCAACTGAACCAGCTGAGGCTCGAACCAGCGACCTTCTTGCTGTGAGGCGAACGTGCTACTCACTACGCCACCGTGGCGCCATAATATTTATTATTTTTTTGTATAATTATTATTTATATTATTTAAACACACACACATATATTGTCGTCTTCCTTTTTGTCCTCGGCTGATCCCATTATGCCGAGTTCAGACTGCATGATTTTCATAGTAGTCGTGTCACAGATGTGTTCACACTGCATCACTATCTTGGGTAGCGTTTTGTCGCTGCTTTGTTTACACTGCAAGATTGATCGGCAACAGGGAGTTTCCCACTGCATGACTTCAAAATAGGAAGAATCGCAGACAACTTTGTCCAAACTACATCTCACACCCAAAATCACGTAGTATATCGGAATTAGCAGTTTCTCCTCAACTGTTTTATTTTTTGACCGGGTTGGGTTGTGATATTGCTCACATGACACGTCAAACAGACACGGGGGCTCCTGCCAAATTTACACTCATTTTCCCTCCATTTCTTGGGTCCGAATAAACTAAAAATGAGCTTTTAACTTCTCCCTCAACCTCCCGCTGGCCTGCAGCATGATTTGAGTCGATGACAGCTCCAGATATTCAGCACGCCAAATATCTCCGGGGCATCAGCGACTCATCGGCGATTCTCTCAGATCGCGTCTTTGATAGTTCATATTGTGTGATTGTCATTCACGTGTACGAGCACCGATTTGCCTGTGATTTCAGGCATTTGTCGGCGATTTTTCAAAACCTGTCGGCGAGTCAAAATAGGGGCTAAAATCATGCAGTCTGAACTCGGCATTACAGAATATATTTTGTTACATAGCACTGAAAATAAAGCCATAGTCTTACAAAGTTTATCACTACATTGTTTATTTCCTGAACAAAGCATCGTAGGGTTTATTTCGTAACACTTTATTTTGATGGTCCGTTTGTTGAATTTAAGTTACATTGCAACTAATTCTCAAAAGATTATAAGTAGACTGTTATGTTGGGGTTAGGGTTAAGCCTGTTTCACACCGCAAGCGCAAGCAGAGCGTGTTTTTTCGGCGTCTATGTTAACAGATTAGAGCTTTCATAGCGCAAGTAGAAGCAGCACATCAGCGCGAGGCGTGAGCGTCGCTGAAGCAGCAGTGCCGCGATAGTTTCGGCGCCGGGTCTATTTTTGCCGCGCTGCTCACGCTCAATTAAAGTGACAGTGCATTGATAATGGCTTAAACACATTGAATGACAGTGAAAAGTAGCAATTTTACACAATAAATGCATCAATAATATCAACTGATTTATATATGGTCACTTAAATGAACTTAAACGATTAAAAACTGCAACAAATATTAATTTAGGCCCGAACTACGAAACCAAACGTAAAACAACTTTAGTATCAGTTTTGCTTAAGAGGGAGAGGGGAGAGAGGAAACAGAAGTGGCCGATTTAAGACTGCTATTTACGGGAGTTGTAGTCCATAACGAAGCGTATTGTGGGCAGTGTAGTTCGACACCCATACTTGGATGATGTGAGCTCGCTGAGCGCTGCGCAGTTGAAGCAGAGGAGGAACAATTTACTTGGCTTTGTTTTATGTTCACTCAAGTTCTTCCACCCGGGAGCTGTTTGCACTAAACCTGACAACACGAACATAAGTAAAAGAAGGGAATGCAGTGATTACTTCTGTCCGTCTCATCCTTTGCACGAGCATAAATTAACGAGCCGCTGGACATCACTGAAGTGAAGAAAGTAACACTAGTTTAATCATGTATAAATATCATTATAACTATATTGTATAAATATTATTATAACTAAAGGCCAACAACATCCTGACAACCAAAAACAAAATGACATGATGTCACAGGCGATTGTCTTCTGAGTGCTCCAGACATGAATGACACTCCTCAGAGCGTGAGAAGCAGACAGTACTGTATGATCTATATCATTTATAAAATAAAGACTTGCAGGTTAAGGAAACAGCATTGGATGAAGTTGCCGTGGGCTTTGGTGCAGATGAAAAGATTAAAAGTGTATTTATATATAGAGATAGATAGGTAACTAGATAGAATAGACAGATGATCTGTGTTGCTGCTGCCGATGAGCTGCACGCTGCAGACGCAGTCGGTGTGAAAGGCAAACGCCTGCGTGCTGCTTCTGCTCTACTTACGCGCTGCTCACATGTTGCTCACGCTCTGCTTGCGCTTGCTGTGTGAAACAGGCGTTAGGGTTAGTATAAGTTGACGTGTATTTGCAAAGCTTCTTACAGTCAGTTAAATATCTGTTGAATGTCAGTATCAGCAGATATTAAGCAGACAGTCTACTAATACTCAAATGGACCATTGAAATAAAGTGTTACCCATCGTAGTAGTTAATAATACTACTTCACTGCAAGTTGCGTCGTTGTTTGTAAAACGCACCGCTGATCATTTATTAGTTCAGTGGCTGGAAGCACAACAAAGCTGAATAGACTTTGATGGAAGAGCGTTAACTTTGTTGTAGTGGAGATTGCAAACATGTACGAGCAGGTAAT
>CAIGQQ010040406.1:3695546-3705547 GCA_903798035.1 Danio albolineatus | reverse complement strand
AATGAAGGAACAAAATTATGAAAGAAAGAATGAGCGAACAAATGAAGAAAGGAAAGAACGAACAAATTAATGAACAAAGGACCTAATGTAGGAAGGAACAATAATATGAAGGAAAGAATGAGCGAATAAAAGTAAGTAAGGAAGGAAGGAACAAATATATGAAAGAAAGAATGAGCGAACAAATGAAGACAGGATGGAAGGAACGAATGAATGAACAAAAGGACCTAATGAAGGAAGGAACAAAAATATGAATGAACACACGAGTGAACGAAGGAAGGAGGGAACAAACGAATGAATGAAGGAAGGAGAGAACAAACAAACAATTGAAGGAAGGTTGGAAGGAACGAACGAAAATAGGAAGATCCCTAAATACACCACAGGTTGTTTGTGCAGGGATGTGTAAACGTAACATTCTGTAAACACATCAACTTTTCACAGTGTAATACTCACTACTCATTACTCACTACTCCTGAGTACTTTTGAAAGGGCTACTTTATACTTATACTTTGAGTAATATTTACAACACATACTTTTACTGTACTTGCACTACATTTTTGGGCAAGTAATGGTACTT
This sequence comes from Danio albolineatus, assembly GCA_903798035.1. Lineage (NCBI taxonomy): Eukaryota > Metazoa > Chordata > Actinopteri > Cypriniformes > Danionidae > Danio > Danio albolineatus. The sequence goes on along the minus strand of CAIGQQ010040406.1, from coordinate 3,704,973 downwards.
TTACTTGAGTATGATTTTTCAGTACTCTTCCCACCACTACAAGCGATATGGGGAATTGGATTAACTAAATTGGCCATAGTGTATAAATGGGTGTTTAAATGGGTATGTATGGGTGTTTCCCAGTACTAGGTTGCGGCTGGAAGGACATCCGCTTTGTGAAACATATACTAGAATAAATGTTGGTTCATTCCGCTGTGGCGACCTCTGAAATAGAGACTAAGCCGAAGAAAAATGACCGAATAAAAACAATTCATATTGAGATTGTCATGTTTTAAGCTCCATCCTCTCTCATCAGTCTGCTGTCAGCTCAGCTGCAGTGTTTGTTACTCACGTCTGCTGTCTGCAGAGGCCGAATGATTCATGTTCTGTGTGTTTCTCTGTGTAGACGATGACTTTGAGTCTCTGAGACAGAATCTGTCCTCTGTGTCCACTATCCAGGACTGGACGAGTAAAAAGAGACGCTCACACTCCTTTACCTCAGGTACACACACACACCACAGCCTTATCAATCACAAAATATACTGGATAACATGATGTGATGCGTTATATAATATTTATATATGAACAACTGTTTTCAGATATTGCAATATATGCATGGCCCTGAGGATGTATATTAATATGAACATATTAAAAATACAACTATAGAAGAAAAGATGTGTTTATGACTCATTCCAGAATTGTGCAGCAAATTTCAAACATTTTCTTTACAATGGAATGACATGCAACAAATGCATCATTTACACCAGGGGTGGGCAAACTCGGTCCTGGAGGGCCGGTGTCAGGCAGAGTATACCTCAAACCATAATCAACCTGCCTATTGACCTTCAATCTTCAATTCCGATTCAGTCGCCTAAGGGAGAAATGACTAGGAATAATAAATAGCAGAAAACAATCAAACTACTCGCTCTACAAACAAGTGTTTGCATGAATATACAGACAAAGTACAATAATATGTTAAAACATCAGTTTACAACATCAAGCAGCAGAACGAGCTGTGTTTAACGTCTAAAAATGAATGGAAGTGAATGAGAGCGGAAGTCTCGAGACAAAAAGATTCAAATGTCTGCGCCCGCTCTTACATGGAGAATAAGGTCAATAGATTTCTGGACTGACATTTTCAATTTACTATAACCTTCTATGTGAAGCTGCTTTGACACAATCTACATTTTAAAAGCGCTATACAAATAAAGGTGAATTGAATTGAATTGAATTTCTAGTGATCTTGAAGACACTGATTAGCATGTTCAGGTGTGTTTGATAAGTGTTGGAGCAAAACTCTGCAGGACACCGGCCCAACGACCAAGTTTGCCCACCCCTGATTTACAGTAAACTGAATTAATGTTAATTAATGCTCACAGGTGAAAGTGAACATTTGAATCTGTTACTAATTGTTGTTTAACTAATTGTTAAGCTTTTTTTATTCATGATTTTTGTGTTTACACTAAGTTTTGAACATTTGTAACATCTATTTTCTGTATTATCTGTAATATATATACACTCACCGGCCACTTTATTAGGTACATCTTGCTAGTACTGGGTTGGACCCCATTTTGCCTTCAGAACTGCCTTAATCCTTTGTGGCATAGATTCAGCAAGGCACTGGAAATATTCCTTAGAGATTTTAGTCCATATTTGCATGATAGCATCACGCAGATTTGTCGGCTGCACATCCATGAACAACATCCCAAGAGTGCTCTATTGGATTGGATTCTGGTGACTGTGGAGGCCATTTGAGTACAGTGAACTCATTGTCATGTTCAAGACACCAGTCTGAGATGATTCACGCTTTATGACATGGAATGATATCCAGCTGGAAGTAGCCATCAGAAGATGGGTGCACTGTGGTCATAAAGGGATGGACATGGTCAGCAGCTATACTCAGGTAGGCTGTGGCGTTGACACGATGCTCATTTGATATTAATGGGCCCAAACTGTGTAGCAGAATTTGAGACTCCTCACACCAGGCAACATTTATCCAATCTTCTACTGTCCAGTTTTGGTGAGTCTGTGTGAACTGTAGCCTCAGCTTCCTGTTTTTAGCTGACAGGAGCAGCACCCAGTGTGGTCTTCTGCTGCTGTAGCTCATCCGCCTCAAGGTTGGACGTGTTTTGCTTTCAGAGATGCTCTTCTGCAGACCTCGGTTGTATCGAGTGGTTATTTGAGTTACTGTTGCCTTTCTATCAGCTGGAACCAGTCTGGCCATTCTCCTCTGACCTCTGGCATCAACAAGGCATTTGCGCCCACAGAACTGCCGCCCACTGGATATTTCCTCTCTTTCAGCCCATTCTCTGTAAACCCTAGAGATGGTTGTGCGTGAAAATCCCAGTAGATCAGCAGTTTCTGAAATACTCAGACCAGCCCGTTTGTCACTAACAACCATGCCACGTTCAAAGTCACTTAAATCACCTTTCTTCCCCATTCTGATGCTCGGTTTGAACTGCAGCAGATCGTCTTCACCGTGTCTACATGTCTATACACATTGAGCTGCTGGCATGTGATTGGCTGATTAAAAATTGCGTTAGCAAGCAGTTAAACAGGTGTACCTAATAAAGTGGCCGGTTAGTGTACAGTCAAGCCTGAAATTGTTCATACCGCTGGCAAAGTCTGACTGCCACTTTTTGTTCAAATGTAAATACAAACAGAGAAATGTTTTTTCCCCCACAATGATGCCTCTTTGATCGTCTCATTATCTTTTGGGTGTCATTTATCGTCAAAAACAACAACCAAAAACACTTGCCGGTTGAATAAAAGTAACTTTACGTCAGAATTTGTCAGGGGTATGAATAATTTCCGGCTTGACTCTTTTATTTTTTATGAACCACATAGACAGGTCATTATCAGGAATCAGTGTTTTGCAATAGGATAATCTGTTTTACATTCACATCAATGCATTTACCAGCCAGTTTCATCAAAAGTGAATAGCATAGCTGTGAAACTATGCTTTTCATCACAGCATACATGTATTTGGAGAATTATGACCTACAGGAAGGCTCTGTCTATGCTTTATATGAAACACGAGTTCATCCATAACAGCTTTGATGTGTCCACACGCAGCCACGTATCAGAGGATCAAGCCTGCGGCGCCTCCCTCAGGCCGCGTGGAGAACAGCAGCTCCAGCTACTCTGTTACTTTATTCATCGGTGAGCAAGAGACATCACCAGTGATCCGTAAAAACAGCAAGGAATCGTGCTCTGATCTGGCCATTACGAGCTACTCCAGTCTCCCCCGACACAGAAACAAATCCGTCTTCAGGAAGTTCTTCGGGATGAAGGAGTGATGCTCTGATCTGACGGACATGTGCAGGACACACGTTCAACACTTCATTCTCAATAACTTTTATTTATGGATGAGATGGAAGAAGCGATGCTCTTTGTGCTATTAAAATCAGATCTTGTGTGGTTGCTGGTATAGAAATCTGATATATGGAACTAAATGGTAATCACATACATGACATACAGGTTCAAATCTGAATTTCACACATACAGTATAAAATATATGCAACATTTAAATATATTGCAAAATGGATATTTACATATATTTTTAGTCATTAGAACACCAAATATACGGAAGTCCTAAGAGGCCATGCATTAAAATATTTTTTCTTTTGTTATGTCGTGATTACGACTTAATTATCTCGTGATCTCGACATAACAACTAATTTTTTCATGATCTTGACATAACAAAACGTTGTTTTCTCCTGATCACGACTTATTTTTTGTTTTTATTTATTTATTATTATTATTATTATTATTAATAATAATAATAATAATAATAATAATAATAATATCTGGCTAATGTCTGGCCAGGGAGAGAATAGCCTAGCTGCAGACGCGCATTCGTGTAACATGTTAAAGGCGTTCAGGACAGCCATAATACTATGAGCGCAAACGCCCGTGATTAATGTACATTCATGATTATATTAATGTAAATGATTATATATCATTATTTACAATAATATTCCCTCAACTGTTACCATTTTAAAGCAACTCCGTACTATATGGCGCAAAAGAATCTGCATGTATGTGTTAAATTATGAAGAATGATGAAGATCCTGCTTTTGCTTTAATCCTTTCCGCAAGTTATTTACAATTACTTTAAAATTGCGCAGTTGGTAAAATGGTAACAGTTGAGGGAATATTATTGTAAATAATGGTATATAATCATATACAAGAATATGATCATAAATGCACATTAATCACGGGCGTTTGCGCTCATAATATTATGGCTGTTCTGAACGCCTTTAACATGTTACACGAATGCGCGTCTGCAGCTATAGGCTATTCTTTCCCTGGCCAGACATTGGCCAGATATTATTATTATTATTATTAATAATAATAATAATAATAATAATAATAATAACAATAATAAATACATACAAAAAAAAGTCGTGATCAAGACAACTTTTTATTATGTCGAGATCACGAGATAATTAAGTCGTGATCACGACATAACAAGAGCGAAAAAATATTTTAATGCATGGCCTCTTAGGACTTCCGTACAAATATGTACATATATGTTTAAATATATTAGATCAAATTATACTTATATATATGATAAATGAGAATGATTTGCATTTGTTTATTAATCCTTAAGCGCTGCATTCAATTCTGTGTTTGATCGAGAGAGATTCAGTTTTTACATTTTTCAGTTAGTTACAAACAATTAAATTACACAGAAGTACTGGGAGAACAGTTAATAGCTCAGATATGAACAGTAGCTATGTCCATCCAAAAATGCGAATGAACTTTATGCGCAAAACTGGATTATTGCATAAAAGACGTGCGAATAAAGCAGCGTTTCCATCCAACCAGTCAAAGCTGACAAAATTGCCACTTCCTGATGAACTGGCACCAAATATCAACAGTAAAAACGTAATTTGCTGCAGTAGGAGAAGCTGCGTCAATCTTCTCTTCATTTAATAAATGACTTGTGCCTCAGAAGGCAATCCTGACACGCAGTGAACGTGCGGTGGCGTTTGAAGGTGTCAGACGCGGAGCACAGACGCTCTTGATTCTGAAGGTCATTAATAATATAATAACACAACAACTGAAACAGTGAGGCGCTTTAGAATGACCAAAACAACATTTCAGATGTGTTACGATGTGCTCAGCCTGCTGGTTTGTCCATTTACACACATTTTTATCATCACATGATCTCTTATAACAAAACGACCTTTTTTAATGCGCATAATGTTTATGCAGTAAAAGTGTTTCCACCGCAGATTGTGCGCATCTTTTCTTATCGAATAAAAAGTTTATCCTACTCAGTTATGCACATACACTTTTTATGCACATTTTCAAAATGTATGCGCATCATGGCGTTTCCATTAACCGGTTTTTATGCGCAGATACAAAATGTGAATAAAAATAGCTGGATGGAAACGTAGCTACTGATATTTATGGTAAAGAATCGCCGTCTAATGGAACCTGACGCTGGTGAATGTTGTAGCAGTTACATTGTGTGACCAACAGGTGACGAGAATCAACCGTCAAAATGACGTCACTGAATAGGTTTTCAGAAATGATCCACCTATAATGAAACATGAAGTTTTATGTGTGAATTGTTAAATCATTCATTGAAAATTAATATGATCTGTTGTACGAGATGTTCGATTTCTACATTTAGTATTATCAGCAACAGTAGTTTTTCCTATTGAATATTTTCCTTTTCTTCAGCTGGTTCTTTCTGGATTTGTATTATATTTAAATTACAGGTTCTTGGTGCTGTTTGTTTAAACCAATAGTTTTTGCAGTAATATTTTTGTAAAAATGGAAAGCAAATGACATTTGCCGCCTCCCTTTTTTTGCTGATCCGAAAAATTGTTCGATCCGTGACTCAAAAACCGTAGTGTGATCCGAACTGTGAGATTTGTGATTCGTTATGCCACTATTTGAAAAATATGTTTCACTTATGACTTTTTTTTTATATATATATGTGAAATCCAAATATGAACTTGAGTGTCATATATGTCATTTGCATATGTTTCCATATATCAGATTCCTATATGGGTGTGTTGCTGCAAACAGTGTGATATTCACTATTTCCACTTTTGATATCAGACTCTGTGTTATAATCATGCCATCATTTACTCACCCTCATGTTGTTCCAGACCTGTGTGACTCTTTAAACAAGTATTTACATTGAAATACTTAACTCTAATACCTTGTCCTAACAACACGCAATGCAACGATTTCAGCGACAAGAAATTTGTCTGTCTGCACCAAACGCAGCACGACAGAAACATTTAAATACCAGCCACTGTACTCCCAATGACATGATAAAGGCTTTACATTTGAATTATATCGCTTTAAATCTAATAACTAAATCAAAAGAAATTGTGTGCATCGCAGAAGGTTAGGACAAAAACCTCCTTTTAACTTGGAAAAAATACCTTTCGAAATATGCTCTTTATTATAGATAAAATAAAAAAATGTTTCTAATGTCTTACTCTCAGTAAGTTTGAGGTCGACCTGGGCTCAATTTCCCCTCGCCCTGTGAAAGGGGGGAGCTCTGGGCCCGAGAATCCCTTGAGCTCAGGGCTCTCTCCTGGAACAGCATGTGTATATATATATATATATATGTGTGTGTGTGTGTGTGTGTGTGTGTGTGTGTGTGTGTGTGTGTGTCTGTGTCTGTGTGTGTGTGTGTGTGTATTATTTATATTTGAAAGATATATTTCAAGAATTGAAAATATTAAAAAAAAAAGAAACAAAAAAATCAAAGGGGGAATTATTTGCCCCCCTTAGATTTTTTTTTTTATTAATAAATTTATTTTTTTCCCTAAATGATGTTTAACAGAGCAAGGAAATGTTCACAGTATGTCTGATAATATTTTGTTCTTTTGGAGAAAGTCTTATTTGTTTTATTTCGACTAGAATAAAAGCCATTTTTCATTTTTTAAAAACCATTTTATGGTCAATATTATTAGCCCCTTTAAGCTATATATTTTTTTCAATAATCTACAGAACAAACCATTATTAAAAATAACTTGCCTAATTACCCTAACCTGCCTAGTTCTCATAATTAACCTAGTTAAGCCGTTAAATGTCACTTTAAGCTGTACAGAAGTGTCTTGAAGAATATCTGGTCTAATATTATTTACTGTCATCAAGGCAAATATAAAATAAATCAGTGATATATATATACCTCACCTTTAAAAATGTTGCATATACAATATACAAACCTTCCATAATCCTGCAGTGCATTCTGAGATCGATCAAGTGCACTTTAGAAAATCCACTATATATTTTCGGACACCACTACAGATGGATGCACCCTCAAATAGTGCACTACTTAGGGTATATGCTTTGAGAGACAGCCCTGCTCCATCACACCTGGAGCTTAATCTTCATGATCTGCTTCAGGTGTGTCTAATTAAGATGGCAGAAAGTGCTTCAGAAATTGAGCAATACAAACACAAAGGAAAGATGTTTGAGTCTGGATGAACATGAGGGTGAGTAAATGAAAAACCAAGCTTCATTCATGTATCAAGTTTCTCTTAAAGGGACAGTTCACCTTAATATTTACTTCAGAACTGTTTCTTTCTTCTGTTGATCACAAATGAAGATATACTGCGGTAAAACGGCTATTGACTTCCATTGTATTTCCTGTCCTGACTATGGATGTCTCCCCCCCCCACCCCCCCAACATTCTTCAGAATATCTTCTTTTGTGTTCAACAGAAGAAACAAACACCACTCCATCACTTTAGTGTGTAGAAATGAGGCTCATCTTTATGTGTACTGTCTCTTTAAGTCATGCTGAAATGTGCTTGTTTGGCTGATGTGTTGTAAAGTTTGCTGTGGATGTAATGATCAGATACTGCCTTATCAATCTGCTGATATGACAGTTTGTGTTATATCTAATATGTTCATTGTTATTCCAGCCATATTCCATGTTTTCGCTTCATGTACGTTCTGCTTTTTGGCCTGGATTGCGATGTGTTTTCATCAGTGTGTAGTCGTTGTTTAGTTTTCCTGAGGTTTTGGCACATACAGTACAGTATATTATTGTTTTTTTCTGCTTTGCGTTCTGTGTGGCCTTCAGTTCACCCCAAAAATGAAAAACACTGTCTGTTTGTTCACACTGATGACAGTATTTGATTGATTTTGGGGTGAACTTTCCTTTTAATGTGCATTTTTCAGACTAAGCATTTGTGTATTTGATCATTTTGTATGTAAATCAATGCAGTGTGAGTTTCAGAAGGAGGTTTTCTCTGTATTATAAGTGATGTTTTACGATTATGGTGGCATGAATGTTTGACTTTATTTTTTACACCACTCTTTATGCCTTGTTTTAGACTATTCACAATTGAAGACATTTGATATGTTCCTTTATTTTTTAAGTATTTGAATTGTGCATTAAGTTCTGTCGTTTATAAAGATCACAGCAGTGTGAATGAGCACATACAGTATTTGTGTTGTTTGTACACTTTGCAGAGCAGAAACATGGCGATCGTATTTTGAGTGATGGGATTTAAGGGTGTCCAAAATAAAAACTGACTTCAGATAGATAGATAGATAGATAGATAGACTGAATATTAATTGAGAAAACAGTGGGTGTGGCTTGTTGTTGTTTTTTTTCTACTTCAAGCTGATTGGATGCAGCACAGTACTCATTTGATTCAGAAAGATGGGGAAAAGGGTTTGGGGAGAGTTACTACAACCTAAAAGACTCCGTAAAGTCTAGAACGGATATGCGGCCGGCCGGAAGTGCGATATGCACATTAATATAGCGGCATTTTTTATGACACTGTATTACAATAATTAATATTTTATAGTACTGTGACGGTTGGGCTGGGGGGTAGGCGTTAATAAATACAATTTATTGGGCAATTTAATAGATAAAATAAATAATACTCAGTACAACTACTGTTTTATAGTAAAATACAATGAATGGGAAATGTAATAAATAATATCAATAATTCTCGTTAACTTCCGGCCGCAAACGTATCTGTTCTAGCAACTACCGACAGACTCCTCCTCCACACCATTTCTGTTTGTTGTCATAGCAACAGTTGGAGGGGTGTGGTTAAATATGTTAGCCACGCCTAAGACCTCGGGCAGACCTGGGGTCTGTTCTTTGTACATGGATCATTCAATTAGCTGGCTTTGGTTAATGATGATTTGACGCGATCTTCAAAACTCATCCAATAGTTGTTGTCTTATCAACAGTTCTGGTAGCTCAAACCTGCTCAGGAGGAGCAGCTTATTTCATATAAACAGGATTAGATTGGGTCATTTCAAGTAAAGGTAATACTGAAAGTACATACTGAATGCTGATATTTTCTTACAGTATAACCTATAGGTTATGTACACTTGGGAAAATAGTAAAATATATATTTTTTAAAATTATAATATACATTTAATAATTTACAATATTTAATATGAAATAATTAATTTAATATTATATTATTTATTAATTATAT
>CAIGQQ010040406.1:3632446-3649802 GCA_903798035.1 Danio albolineatus | reverse complement strand
TATTATTATTATTATTATTATTATTATTATTATTATTATTATTATTAATGCCTAAGATATTAAAAATAGTAAATATATTATTTTTTTAAACCTTTTAAAGCAATATTATTGGACTTTATTCAGGTTGACATTAATTTAAATGCCATCAACACTTATGTTTCATTACCAAGCAAGATTCTGATATCAATTTTATTATATTACATTATTTCTGTGTTACCTTTTTTTTAATGGTTTGTCATGTTTAACTATGTACCCTTAGTGTTTGATAACGAGTGGAATATGTCTATAATAATAATAATAATAATAATAATAATAATAATACTAATAATAATAGTAATGCCTAAATTATTAACAATAATAAATATTATTTTTTAAAACGTTTTAAAGCAATATTAATGGGACATTAATTTAAATGCCATTTAACATTTTTATTTTATTACTAAGCTTAATTCTGATAAGTGAAAACCATTTTTGTTTTATTACATTAAATCAGTTCTATAATAATTATTTTATGGTTTTAATAAGTTTGTACCATGGTATGTATGAGTGGAATATTTCAATAATAATAATAACAATAATAATAATAATAATAATAATAGCACTAATAAATATATTATTTGTATATTCTAATTATTTTAATGGGGTGACAGGGTGGCGCAGTGGGTAGCGCTCTCACTCCACAGCAAAAAGGTTGCTGGTTTGTAATAGTACATATTTAGATATTATATAGTATTAATAAAATTAATGGTAATAATCAATAATAATAATAGTAATAATTAAAACATTGTCAATAATATTATCAATGATACCTCTACCCATTATTATTATTATCATTATTATTATTTTTATATGAATTAAAAATGTATTTAAATCATTGTCATTCTACTTATAAATACACACAAATTAATGTAATTTTATGTATGATTCTGTATAAAACGTATAATAATAATAATAATAATAATAATTATTATTATTATTATCATCATCATTATTATTATTATTATTGTTATTATTATTATTATCATTACTTTTATTATTATTATTATTATTATTATTATTGTTGTTGTTATTATTATTTTATTTTTATTATTATTATTATTATTATTATTATTATTATTATTATTATTATTGTTATTGTACAAAGATATTATAACAAAATTAATAATTATTATATTTCATTCCATAGTTATTTGCGAACAGTGTAATGTGAATATACTGCTCAGATGATGTCTTGTTATGAATTTATAATTATTTATGTAGTATTTCTTGCATTTCAATGTAAATCGAAAACTTTAAAAAAATAATTAAGTTAATAAATGCATTATACTGGCATTTCCATTAAAAAACTGTAACTTCGTTTGGTTAAAAATCCCAACTTTCTTTTATTAAGGTCATTTTGTAAAATAACACACAATATAATAAATATATAAATAAATATATATTCCCTCAGTTTTCCAGTTGGGGCCACTATTACTCCAGGTTCATAATATAGCTGTTTTAAACTGATGTCCATCCAATGAATATTTCAACCTTAAATATACACCAAACAGTTGTATGTTAATTGACCTGTTGTAATAATAGATGGTTACCCAAAATACCTGCTTTGACAAGGCTGTTTACCGCTGCTTATATACATTCTTGCCCTCCCCGTGAACAAGTGCGTGGGCGGAGTTTGACAACAGCTCGACCAATCATCTTCCACAAGGGGCGGAGCTACAGACCGGCTTCATGTGAGCCGAACAAACGGCAGTATTTGGCTTGAGTGAGTGGAGGGTGAAGGTAGCAGCTCTCCTGTGAACTGTTTTCTGTGGAATATGATCAAACGCCTGGCTTTGTGTTTTAAAGGGATGAAACTGACGCTCTTCTAAACATTATGGGACTTTCTTCCACTCTAAATGCTGAAGGTAAGGTTTGTTTATGCGATTTGTACTCACTTGTTACTTATTGTGTTGTGATTTTTGAAATAAGAGTTAACGTTACTAGGTTAGCGTCGGTTGGAAAAACTGCGATTGTGTTTTCCTTTAGTTTAGTGGACATGTTTTGTATTTGATTCAACGGAAAAAGAGGCTGAATGCTGTTTAAGTTGCAGTTAAATGGCTAGTAATTTGACTCAAACCCTAGTAAGCTCCCTACCTAGTCGTCACAGTCGCGTGCAGCAGGTTTGGGCGTCTTGGGCGCGTTCCTTGTTGTCAATGCTAATGATGCCCAAAAATGATGTCTGTTTGACAGCTCACTAGGTAGTGCGAGAGTCATACAGTTTTGGATATTGTGAAATAATTACCTTGCTTCTCACTGGTGTGTAGTGTGCATGTCCTTGAACACTACTGAGGTGAAAATATCACATAAACAGAATCAGACAGGTATACAGGTATTAGACAATGGAAAACGTCGTTTTCTGGCCTTATTGTTATATTTATGATCGTTTTTTTTATACTTAATAGTTGTAAAGTTCATTTAGTTCGGGGTTGTGATTTAAAAAAACACAAAGGCAGTCAAAATAAAGTTGATTTCATAGGCAGACTGGCAGACATCCACTAGAGGGCTCTTGAATTTTCATAATGATCAACAGTACAGCCATATGATGGAAGTATTGTTACATTTTTTTGTTTAAATGATCTTTTATACAGTTTATTACCAGTGATTTAGTCATTTTAAAGCACAGCTTGGTGTACTAGGATGATCTGAAGCTATATTCAGGTAGACGTGTTGAAATGTGAACCTTTATTTTGTATTTCCAGTTTTGTTGTATGGTTTTTAAGTGAGATTTTGACTTATCTCTTGTATCTTCGCTCTTTGTGCATCACTTTTGTCTTTTCGTTTTATAGAGACTGCATATAAAACCATGGTTGTGTTGAACATTTATGGTAATTTCATTGGATTCTTTGAGATATCATGCAGATACTATGGTACATGAAATCATTCATTGTATTTGTCAAAAATAATTTATCATTGTACTTTTTTGTCGGGGGAAGAAACAACCTGTTCTGCTTCATAGTCAATATTGATGTGTCATTTTTCAATTTCTACACCTATATATTATCAGAACTGCTGTAATATCAGTGTTTGCGTTGTATTTGTTTGTGGTGCCACTCAGAACACTTCAGTGTATTCTCTGTCTTCTGAACAGTCAGTGCGTATCAGGTTATGGTCAGATAATTGCACATTTGATTAGACAGGTTACACAGCCAAGTCCTTGCAGTGTCAAGGTTAATAAAGCCATTTTCTTTTCAGTCGTTTCAGTAATACATGTGGGACACAGGCAGGGGAGAATCCTCTGATGTTCCCTTCTTTCATACCAGGGAACAAAATTACATCTCCGTCTCTTAGGATAAGAAAGAAATACCTAGAAAGCGTTTATACATTGTTGACTCCAAGGTGTATCATTCTTCAAGGTGAAGTAGGCTATTAAAATGGTTTCTGCTATATCAGTTTAATGTACAGACATGTGATCTGTCATGGTTATTTTCTCGAAAGGTGAATTGGTTGCAGATGGTTAAAAAAACATAGTTGGAGTTGCAATGAAATAGAAGTTGCAACAAATTTTTATCTTCCTTATTGGGACATGGGACTAGGGGTGGGCAATATGGAAAAAATATATCACGATTTTTTTCTGGGGAAATCACGATTCATGATTTTATTCCGATTCTTTTTTTTAAAAATTGATTTTTAAAGACTATTTTGCAAATTACAAAGGTACAATACAACTAAATGTCCCCATAACTAACTAGTGTCCCCATATACAAATATACTCTTATCATGTATGTTTAAGAATATTTTAATCAAGTGAAGATGTAATGCAAGTGCTATTCTGCAAAGAAAGAACATTCAACAAAACTTGCCTTAAAATAACTGTACCATCGAAATAAACATTTAACAAATCTAACAAATCTTAGTTCAAATCAGATTATTAGACATAGATCCTCAGCAACACCTTCAAAAATGTAAATAGCTTTTTTTTTATAAAGTTAACAAAACTAGTAGTGTTTTAAATTTAATAAATGCATAGTAATCCTGATAACCATGAAACCATGATTATTCTTCAGACTATATAATCATACAACCAAAATCTATAACCCTTGCATCCCTAATTGTTACGCAGTTCAAAACAACATATGAATGTGTTTGTAGAAGAAGCCTACTCGAGCAATGCACTGCTTTTGTTGTGCTTTGGAATACAACATTTGAATGTGTTTGTAAAAAAAAAAAAAGCCACAGTGTACAATGCAGTGATGTTATGTAGTTTCAAATTACAACATATTAACATTTTAATGTTGAAAAAGCCAACGTGGGTGTCTTAAGGAGCAAAAATATTATATTGCTTATATTGCTGTTGCGTTATCATCACTTATCATCTCAAGGCCCCTCATTTGTGATGCTCTTCATGCCAACTACCTATGGCGTTATTTCAGTGACAAATGTTGTGAGCGCAGTATTACCAGGCGAGATCGCATTTATGTAGTACAAGCATGCGGGTCTCTTTGCTTGCGCACCGATATGCTCTGTTCGTGCACACAACTTCTTGCGTGCCCTCAAATAAACGATTAAAACCTGCGGTGCGATTATAACCCGCTATTAAAAAAAACAACAACGACAGATGACTGAATGTTTTGAATGAGAAGCAGTAATGAAGCCGTGGCGGGATGAAATTTGGTGTGGCGCCCCGTCATGGAAGAATGAATGTAGCGGAAGCACTGCACTATATACTGTACGGCGATACAACGATTTTTCTGAAAGTTGGGACGATTCTAAGGGCCCATGCACTCTAGGGGCCCACAGAGATCTGCTTTATAATTAAAAACAGTACTATAATGAAATATAAATTATGAATGTATCTCTAAATTACAAGTAAAACAATTTATTAGAAATAAAAAATAAAAATACGGCTTATATCTGCCCCTCTTGTCTGTCACAACTGTCACTGTCAAATTGCACCCCCCTCCTTTCGCTGTATGGTTCAGTCCGTCAGTAGCGGGAAGAGAGTTGAGTGCGATCGTCAGGTAAACTATCAAAGCAGCGATGTCCTCGAGTTTTACACCAGCTGCGTCCCAAATCGCATAGGGCTGCACGATTTGGGAAAATTGTCATGTTGCGATTATTGAGGTCAATATTGCGATATGCGATTTCGATTATAAATGGTATTGTAAGTCAACTTAATAGGTTTTTAAGAAAATTGCACACACAGATTAGTAATAATGCTGAAGTGTGCGTTTGTTCAACTTGAAATGGTTTCAAAATAAATAATTTTTACAAAATAAATATCTGCATTATTGTAAACTTATTTTCATATTCCATATTTTCCATATTTCATATTTCTTGCAATTATTAAATGAAATATAACAATATTTCATATGTAAGGCTTTGTATTATTGTTTATGAGAGAGAAATGCAGCATGCACTATTTAAACATATATTTTGTCGGTTATATGTACACACACACACACACACACACACACACACACACATACACACATACAACTTTTGGTTCTGCTTATTTGATTTAATTAAAACGTGGCCATATGCATTATATGCATCCTACATGAAAACATTCAGCATGTTTCTGGTTTTATAGAGAACGTTGGGCACATGGAAAGGTTAACAGCAGATATTCCTCGTCACTCACCACCATACATGCACACAATAATTCTTCTAGTTTCAATTTAATTCAATATTTAACTTTGAATGAAAACACTGAGCCTATGATGACGGTTGTGAGCAGTTTTGTCGAAACTTTTTGACGAAAAGGTGTTTGGTACGTTTGCGTCATCAAGCCGATGTTTTGTGTACGTCTGTTGCCAGGCGACGGGCTCAAAAGCAAAGCGCCTAAATGGAAAGACGTCCGCACATCGCAGTCGTTTCGCTTTAACTGAATCTTTTGGTTTAGAACATACAGAAAGCGACTCGCGTCTATCTGCCGCAAACATATTATACACGTTCAGAACATCACGCGATGTCCAAGCTGCTTTTGGAGGGCACAAGCAGACACTATCACTGTGTTTGCCCTGGCTTGGTCGCGCTCGTCAGCACGTGATACTCAGACACACACACACACACACACACACAGTCCTGATGGCTTCTGGGTCGTGTAGTTCTTTTTTAATTGCGTTACATTGTAATCGTATTAAAAGGAAACTACAAAAATGGCGGTGCATTTTCTTTCTTGAATGTCTTGTTACGTCCACCAATGCATTCGTTTATTTAATATAATCGCAAGATTCGCTGTAATGTAATCGCATAGGCTGACATCGCGATTGCGATACGATTAATCGTGCAGCACTATATATGCACTATTCTACGCCATTTTGTAGTATAAATAGTGTAATAAGTGCGTTCAAACTGAAAACTCTAACGATAATGCACTTTATTTACCCGGATGATGCACTCATTCAGCCGGTAAACAGAAGTGTGTAATGATGGACACTGCACACACTCAACAAACGCAGCTTTGAGCACGTAACAGAAGGGGCAGAGCTATCGGGCGCACATGTTGGATAACTTTATTTATTTTGGATTGTGAGAGCAGTATTCTCCTGTGAGAGTGATTATAGCGCCTCCCGATGGTGAATGCGTTTACACTAATGCCAGGTAAGATATTATTTGGTATTTTGGTCATTTATTTCATCAGCTGCATCCTAAATGACACACTATACACTAAATCAATAAGACACAAAATTATACTACAATGAGACCCATAAATAAGAAATGTTCTTTTGTTTAAACTGACCATTACTTAAATGGCAAAACCTTGGCCTTCTTGCCGTCAAATTAAAAAAGAAAACAAAAACAAATTTTTAACAACAGAGTACAAAATTTAGCACACAGCAAACCAAATAAACACAACATAAATACACTTGAAACGGTCTGTTGATTAACCTGACAGTAACTTAAATTCCAAGTGTCAAATGCCTGGCCTTCTTGCTTGCAAAATCCTCAATCAAAGTGCATTGCACATTGTATTAGACACTATTGCAGTACAGTTATTTAAATAGTTACACACTGGTGTTTTGTGTGTTTAGAAATGTACAATTCTCAGGGAATATTTGATTACTGTTCCTTCTTTTGTACTACATTTACATTTGAACAATAAATCATCTGCTAGCTACAGTCATGGCCGTTCTCTTACTAAATACTGATAAGTAGTGGACAAAATAAAAAATAAAATGCATACGTCAGTATAACTACATTGCAGACAGAGTTTGGATAGCTAGCTTGGCAGTAGGGGGCCCATCCTCATATTTTTTCATGGGGCCAAAAATTGCTAGCGGCACCCCTGCCACCAACTATAACCACTGAGCCACCGTGCTGCCAGTTATGTAAATATATTTATACAGTATTAGTTGTAGATGGGTAGGATCATGAAATAAACAGACTTGTCAAATTAAAATCTGTTTCTGTCAGGGTCAAAGGTTGTTCATCCACTTAAACTGTACCGCACTTATTCTTGCAACGCAATATCATGGCAGTTCATAACGTTTTAACTCAGTTAATTTAATTTTAATTTAATCCTTATGAATTTGTACGATGATATTCATTTGAATTTGTACAATGATATATATATATATATATATATATATATATATATATATATATATATAATGATATAATTAGTATTAGTTGCTCATCTGCCAATAGCAGTTTGGTTTGGGGTAAGAATAAATTTTTATGTATGACGTTACACGAGGGCGCCACGGTGGCACGTTCACCTCACAGCAAGAAGGTTGTTGGTTTGAGTTTCGACTGGGTCAGTTGGCATTTCTGTGTGGAGTTTGCGTGTTCTCCCCGTGGTCACGTGGGTTTCCTTTTGGAGCATCTGCTGCGTAAAACATATGCTGGATAAGTTGGCGGTTCATTCTGCTGTGGCGACCCTTGACTAAAACGCGGAATAAGCCGAAAAGAAAATGAATGAATGAATGAATGACTTTACACAAATTAGCCACTTTTCTGACAATGAAAATTAAATGTTTCCTCTTGAGATCGGGCTCAATTATCTCTCATTAGATTCGAAGCTGAACAATTTCAACTGGTCCACATTGGAGATGCATATTTGCATTTCTTAAGAATACTGACACGATAAAAGCCTATGATATAGGCAATATCCTTTCAAAAGTCTAATAATTAATTGTTTAGGGAGTTAGATTGAGAGTCAGTTAAACGTTGAAGTATTACCACTGCTATTGAACTGAATAGAATCAACATAAATTTGAATTCTGAGGGTATGTTACATGAAATAAAATGTATTTTAATTTTTTTGAAAGGTTTATTATTAGGGCTGGGTATCGTTCCAAAATTTTTGATACCGATACCCTGAATTCGATACCGGTTCCGAACGATACTTTTTCGAAACTTTTATTTTAAGAAATATATTTTAACAAGATTACATAACACAATCTCAGACAAAACTTTGTTTTTATTTTTTTCAGGATGTTTGTGACACTTTTCACAGCAGGCTTATCTTTGAAGACCAATAAACAAAGGAACAAAAACACAAAATAAACAAAGTTTAGTTAACACAGTATATTGGTGCAAACAGTTTTAATAAAGTTCAAGCAGTTTTAAGTCAATCAATTTTAAGTATTTGTGAGGCTTACTGCTGCTTAAAGGTTTAGTTCACCCAAAAATTGAAATTCTGTCATTAATTATCTACAAATTAAGATATTTTGGATTTAATCCAAGAGCTTTCCGATCCTCACATAGATAAATCGTTGAATAAAGTTATTTTTGTTTACTTTGCGCACAGAAGTATTCTCGCAGCTTCAAATAATTACGATTGAACCACTTATATCACATGGACTTATTTGGACTGTTTTTGGTTCCTTTCTGGTTGTTGAAAAATGCATGCAGTAAATCTATGGGAGGATCAGAAAGCTCTTGGATTAAATCCAAATTATCTTTATTTGTGTTCTGAAGATCAACAAAGGCATTACAGCCTCACATTTGACAAGCTCTGGGCGAGTGGGCGTACCTGCCGTAAACTATTGATTTTCAAGACAGCTTCGCCGTAGCCAATCACCAGCATTTGATCCGGGCACGTTTAGGATGCCGCAGGTTTTATAGTTCACTAACGTTGACAAGATTATACCCTTTGGTATCGAAATTTGGTACCGAACGAAAATGATTTTTTCGATACTCGATAGTATCGAGACGATTCAGTCGGTGCTTAAAAAGTATCGAACTCTATACCCAGCCCTATTTATTATAGGTTTTAGGTTTATTATATTATTATATTTATTATGTCATTGTTAAAATTGATATGTGGAAATACTTATAATCTTGAAAAACATAAAAGAAAACTGCAGGCCAGCAATTGACAACCTTTGCCAATTAGCCCCTGTAGACCAGCATTTTTGTTGTGGCTGTCAAGAACTTGTGCATATCTAAAGAACAAACACATTATATTCATGATGACACTGTTCAGCGTTTTTGTAGTTTGCATAGTTTACAAAATAAAGTTTTCAAAACCTGGAACATACAAGTCTCGTTTTCAGCTCACCAAAATGTTACATGTAAATGTATTTAAAAAAAAAATAAAAAAAATTTCCTGTCAATTCCCCATGAATGCTCTGAGAATATGCATTATTAGCTTAAACATTGTAATTATTAGTTCATGTGTCACATCCATAATGCTGCAGTTGCTCACTACTTCAGTTTCATCGTATTTCAGTGCTGCTATTTTCCTGTTTATTGCCGCGAAGCTGCTTTCAAACAATCTGTATTGTGTAAAAACAGTATATAAATAAATGTGATTGGGCAAGTTACGTATTTTCATTGTTCTTGGCTTGTTTAAGTTTCCTCGTCGTTGCCTTAAATTCCCCTGAGATAAACGAGAAGTCTGCCTTCCCATCGCCTGGCTTAGATGGCACAGCGACGGCAGAAGGATGTTTGTCTTGCGTTTCACTCCTGAATGCATTCATAACATAATGACAGGAAATTAAAGCTGAGTTTGGAGTCTCCTCTTGAAAATAACATCTGTCCTGACAGGTGCTCGCTACCCTCATGTCAAGCAGGAACGCTGTTTTTAATGTGGATGTTGTTTTGATGTTTGTTTTACTGTGTCAGAAATGCAAACGCTTCAGTCTGACTGAATATGACAGGGTTGTGAGACAGCATTTCTGAAACATACGAGTTTTATCTGCTTGTCTAATCCGTCGGATAAAGGATTGGAATATCTCGAGATGTGGCAATCAGAAACAAAGGATGCCAAGACAACTGTTTATCGCTGTTATCATCCTCGTTGCATGATATTACAAGGATATTTCATGTTTAACCAGAAGAGATGAGATGGACTCGGAATGAAATGGATTTGCAGAGGCCATCTGCTCTTCATGTTTACTGGCAACTAATGGAGCCCCTCAGAATTAGGCTTTCTTAAGGCAGTAGTCACTATTAAATTTAATAAAAGGCTGACACCAAGGATGAAACTTTGGTATATGGTTCTTCCAGCATGTTGCTGTTCCAGATGTGAATCTCTCAAATCAAATGCTTAATGAACAGTCAGGGCCGAAACCGAAAATTCTACATGCACTTGGCTGAAAAATCTAAATTAAAACTGAAAATTCTCTGTAATGCACTATGAAACTCGTTCATTTCAATAGCTTATTGAGTTGTTATTATTATTACTTGCATTATAAGCCCCTTAGACAGCGTATTGGAAGGGATGGTTCACAATTTTTGATGGCAAAGTAGTCAAAAATGGACAAATGAGCTCACATAGGGGCCAAATTCTAGACTTTGTCATTGGGGATGGAGGGAAAAGCATGATATTAGCATGCTTTTAGACATGCTAATATCGAACCACCATATTGATTCATTTTAAAAATACACACTTGCAATGTGTAAGCCATTGAAATAAATAGGTTTCATAGTGCATTGCTTTCTGTGTCTGGTGTGAAAGCAGTGAGTTTTTATCTGCTAATTTTTTTCACTCATTTTTTTTTTCCTCAAAAAGTGGATCTTTTTGCAGTTATTTGTCTCATTTTTCTATTTAATTATGAGGTTTAAATGCTGCATTTTAGTGATATTTTTTAAGCACTAATTTTTGCTGGATTAACTTGTCGGATGTTTTAACTTTTTGGATGTACCAAACATATTTCCTATAAAATGCTCACCATACTATTGTACCACAAAGTATATGTTTACAAATGTGCATTTAAAATGTAAGTTATTACAGTTTCATAAATAATGTTATGTGATTAGCATTTAAAAAATAAATAAATAAATAAATATGAAAAAATACTTCATTTTAAAATACAACTTTATTATCATGCATTTAAAAAAAAAAACAACAACTAGCAATCTGTTAAAACTTCTTTGGAATTAAAAACCGAAACCGTCAAGAGACAAATAACAAACTGGACATCTCATTCAACTTTTCTCAGTCAAAATTTGGCCATTTGAATAATTAAAAGTGAAATTTGTTTTAAAGGCTTTACCGGTTATTTTCACAATTTATGATGGCATAGCAGTTAAAAATGGGACAAATGAGCTCATATAGTCGCCAAATTCTAGACTTTGTCAGTGGGGAGGGGGAGAAAAGCATGATATTAGCATGATATATTTTGCTTTCTGTGTCTGATGTGAAAGCAGTGAGTTTTAATCTGCTGTTTTTTTTCACAAATTTTTCCCCTCTCAAAAAGTGGATCTTTTTGCAGCTATTTGTCTCATTTTTCTATTCAATTATGATGTTTAAATGCGGCATTTTATTGATATTTTAAGCACTAATCTTTGCTGCGCTAATGCTCACCATACTATTGGACTTCAAAATATATGTTTACATATGTGCATTTAAACTCTTCGTTATTACAGTTGCATTAATAATGTTATGTGATTTAGCATTTAAAAAAATTAAATAAAGAAATATGAAAAAATACTTCATTTTAAAATACAACTTTATCATCATGCACCTTAAAAAAAACTAGCAATCTGTTAAAACTTGTTTGGAATTAAAAACCATAACCGTCAATAGGCAAATAACAAACTGGACATCTCATTCAACTTTTCTCAGTCAAAATTTGGCCATTTGAATAATTAAAAGTGAAATTTGTCCTTTGGCCTTTTTTTACCGGTTATTTTCACAATTTATGATGGCATAGCAGTCAAAAATGGGACAAATGAGCTTATATAGGGGCCAAATTCTAGAATTTGTCAGTGGGGATCTGGGGGTGTGGGTCTTTCAAACCCGAATCCCCCCTGCCTACAGGCCTGGTTATTGAATTAGTTTTAAAAATGCATACTTGGGAGAAATAAATAGGTGTCATAGTGCATCGCATTCTGTGTCTGGTGTGAAAGCAGTGAGTTTTATTATACTAATTTTTTTCTTTTGGCCGAAATCCCAAAACTTCCTTTTCTTGCTGATAAATTTCAGTGCCTGAATATTTAATGCATCCCTAGTAGATATCAAAGTGTAAATTTATCTTTTGCATTTTTAAAAGGTTTCACAATTTAGAGAAATAATCGCTTTTTGCTTGATGGGTAATAAATTGTGCACTCCACAGGCTCCATCACGTTTAGAAACTCAAGGGTGCAGGACTTTATGGTTTCAATGCATTGGAGAAGAAATCGGTGATGGACTAACTAGCTAATAATCGCTTTCAGGCATGCAAATATCTGCTTGGGCTGTAATCAGTCACCCATCTGGTTCATTCTCTCTTGTACTTGTTAATGACCAACAGTTGTGACTGGCATCATCAGATCAGATCTCTGCCAGCTGCTGGGTGACGCCACAACAGGCCTGTTTGTTTATTCAAACCGCATTAGTGTAACTGTTGTCATTTGGCGGAATCGCAAGTATCATGACAATGAATGTTTTGGTTTTTTTTGTTGGCTTTGGGATGTAGCAAATTCAATATTTTTTTTAGAAGCTAGTGTTTTATCAGCTGGCAGATATGCACTGCATATTTAGCCCACAGATTAAATGTTGCAGCTATTTGAATTCTCTTTGAAATGGGCAGTGCAATGGGTAGACCTTTATAGTGGATCAAAATCAAGATTTTATGTATCTTTGTAGAAGTCAAAGGGCACACTTTAGGTCGTTCGTTTGGAATGATCCTGCTGTGTGACAAATGAAATCTACTTCAGTGTCTAAATTAATGAGTTTATTAAAGAACCAAACATACTATTTTTGTCTGAACTGTCCCTTTAAGGTCAGTAAGACGTTTTTGGAAAGAAAGTCATACTTTTATTCAGCAACAGCTCATTTCATTGATCAAAAGTTACATTCAATCATTTGTTCATTTTCCCTCTCTATTACAAAGGTCGCCACAGCAGAATGAACCACCAACTATTCCAGCATATGTTTTATGCAGTGGATGCCCTTTCGCCTGCAACCCAGTACTGGGACACACCCATACACTCTCACATTTACATGCACTCATACACTACAACCAACGGAGTATATGCAAACAGACTTTTAGAGTGCTTTCACACTAGCACTTTTAGTCCGCACCCGGGTTCGTTTGACATAATAGTACAGTACATTTTGCTAGTGTGAACATGTCTTCTGAACACCCGTGAACCGTACCAGAGTCCGCCTGAAAGAGGGTGCGGTTCATGTGAACTCTGGTACGGTTCACTTGAAGTATGAATGCAATCGTAGAAGTCAAAGGGCACACTTTTAGTCATTCATTTGGAATTATCCTGCTGTGTGACAAATTAAATCTACTTCAGTGTCTAAATTAGGGTGCTTTCACACTTGGTTCAATTGCCTGGACCGTACCCAAGTTTGATTGTCCCCCCCCTTGCCACCTTCTTGGTTGGTTTGTGTTCACACTGTCTTTTTTCCTTCTGAACCCCGGTACGTTTGCGTCATCAAGCCGCTGTTTTGTGTACGTCTGTTGCCAGGCGACGGGCACGAACGCAAAGCGCCAAAATGGAAAGACGTCCGCACTCCGCACATCGCGGTCGTTTAGCTTTAACTGAACCTTTTGGTTTAGAACATACAGAAAGCGACTCGCGTCTATCTGCCGCAAACATATTATACACATTCAGAACATCACGCGATGTCCAAGCTGTTTTTGGAGATGTTTCATGTCAGAAAACATAGTTAAACCATGTGAATGCTTTTCTATTACCATGTTTTCCAGAAATTATGTTAAGAGCTGCACGATTCTAGCTAAAATGAGAATCAAGATTTTATAATTAAAATTAGATTCTTAAAATAAATTTCATGATTTTCTTACGATTCTGTAGATGTAAAATAAAGGTTAATATAAGGCTATTGTTATTGTTAATACTCAAACATATGATAAAACAACAATAATAATATGTGTATTTCTACTGTTGGTTAAAATGCTACTTTTTAAATAGACTTTGAATGGTGGACTTGATCAGACTTAAAAATTGTCCTTGTCAATAATGCACTGTAAAGTGATGACATCAGAGTCATCAAAACAGCAAAAACGTGGTATTGAACCAATATCGGATCCAAGTATCGGGATCTATCACCGTCATATTATGTTTCATGAACTTCATTAATATTTCCGACTTCCCGAGTAGTTCTGTTCATTAATGGACATCATTACTTCTGACTTTGCGCTGCAAATAATTTTTTTTAAATAATATTTATCCGCGGGCATTAGCGCCATCCAGCCCTGATGGCTTCTGGGTCGTGTAGTTCTTTTTAAAATTGCGTTACATTGTAATCGTATTAAAAGGAAACTACAAAAATGGCAGTGCATTTTCCCTCTTGAATGTCTTATTACGTCCATGAATGCATTCGTTTATTTAATATAAACGCAAGATTTGCTGATATGTAATCGCATAGGCTGACGTCGCGATTGTGATATGATTAATCGTGCAGCACCATTACTAACAGTGAGTACTTTACGAGAAGTCTAGTAATTTTGGGCAGCATAGTTTTCTTGTGTTAGTTAGTTATTGGAGAAGTTGCCACATTTGTAATTTATGTTTTATTTCTACTTTTTTTTTTTCTTTGGTTAGTTAGTTTAGTGGATTGCAGTTTAGTAAGATCAATTTGTTATATTTATTCCTTTGTTTTGGCAACACTCCTGTTTTTCGTTTAATTCGTTCATTTAAAATTACATTCTAAATTTTTTAATTGTTTTTTTTTTTCACTTATCCATTTGTTGTGTTTACTCATTGTGTCACCCAGCACCTTTAGAGACTCTCTTAAATGTTACGTATCGTCCAATCTAACAACTTAAAACACGTAACAATGGCATTTGATATTTTTTGCCTCATGACTTGTGGTGATCAGATACTGTGGAGAAATATTTTATCTCCAAGACATTTCCAACACCCTCTTCGACCTCTGGCTGTATTCTCCATCCTGATCTTTGGCTCGAACGCTTGACATTGTTCTTAGCTGAAGGACATGATGCATATATGAAACATGAGCAAGTCTATATCCATTGTAGAATCCAATATCTGCACGCGTCCACCACAATATCATCTCCTCTTGCCGCTGCGTGGAGAAGACGCCCTGCTAGAGTTTCCTACAGATGTTCTTGCATCGCACTCTATCTCTGCACAGATATTAGACTGAGATGATTTACTGGCCCAGGGAATGTGTGTTCCTTGCTGCTAATTTTGGCATTGTTGTTGATGTCTTTTTATCCTCTTTTGTCTGTTGTTGTGTAGGGATTTAGTCCCACAATGCATCACTGATTGCTGTCATAATGTGGTTTGGCTGAGATGCATGTACTCACACTAGCTCTTAACAGTGTAAAGGGAGAATTCTCTCACACACACGTACACAAATGTACTTGCTATTTATTCTCCCTCAAGTGGTTATAAACCTTTATAAGTTTTCTTACTTCTCTTGAACACAAAAGAAGATATTTTTAAAGCTTAAAAACCTGTAACCGTTTACTTTAATAGTAGGAGAAACAAATACTGTGGAAGTCAATGGTTACAGGTTTTCAGCTTTCTTCAAAATATCTTTTTTTGTGTTCAACAGAAGAAACAAACTCTTAAAGGTTTTAAGCAATTGAATAAGGCTGAGTGAATGATGACATGATTGATATTTTTGTCTGAACTGTCCCTTTAAGGTCAGTAAGACGTTTTTGGAAAGAAAGTAATACTTTTATTTAGCAACAGCTCATTACATTGATTAAAAGTTACATTCATTCATTTTCCCTCAGCTTATAGTCTCTATTTCAGAGGTCAACACAATGGAATGAACCGCCAACTATTCCAGCATATGTTTTATGTAGTTCCAGATGCAACCCACTGGGAAACACCCTTACACTCTCACATTCACATACACTATGGCCAATTAAGTTTATTCAGTTCCCCTATAGCGCATATGTTTGGACTGTGGGGGAAACCCACACCAACACAGGGAGAACAAGGAAAATCCACACAGAAACGGATCACAAAGCTCACGATTTAGATCACAATATGTTTTTTTAGTCACGGTTCGGGCCAAAAAGGGGAGAAGACCAATGTGATTTGCTTTTTCTTTTCTTTTTTTGCACTGCAAGAAACTTTTGGTTTTAACAAACAAAAAATAAAATAAAGAAATAATAAGCTGAATAAAAATAAATGGTAAAATAATCAGTACCGTGAAAACCCCCCTGAAAAATACTGTTGCTGAGTATGATAAATGTACAAATCTAACATTGTAATTTGTACTACCCATATTTATATTTAGGCCCAATCCCAATTCTATTTTTGTACCCCTACCCCTTGCCCCTTCCCCTTCCCCTTGGCCCTTACAACCGAGGGTTAAGGGGAAGGGCTTCAAAACTTCCCCCTAAGAATTGGGACAGCACTTCAACACCTGCACATGTCATCATATGTCATCGCGATCTCTTGCTTCATATGAGATCAGACGATCACGACTGCTGGAGTTATTCCAGTTGTGTTATTGTTTGGTGTTTATCTTCAGGAAATCACTGAAGGCGTATATTATGTTATCATAACGATCTAATGTAGCAATAAGATCGGAACTGTACTGTGTATTTACACAGTGGCCATATTTATCTCTGTAAACACACGAAAACAACATTAACATTATAGCAGACACTGTAAAAGCTCATTCCCAGCCACTAGACATTACTGACAGGGTATTCCAGTGTCATCGAGTGTCAGAATGTTGTGGGACTGCTGTACACGAGTTACGATTATGGATTATAGATCGCAAAATGAATGAAGGAATTATTTTTTTTGCGTTCTTTCTAAAAAAGCATGACATTAAAACACCAACGCGGTTATGAGTATATTAAAACGTATGTTTGTTTGTCGTAAAAATTCATAATAATGACAAAAAATACTAATTTGTGGATCTCCTTACTTCCGGGTTCAGCTATCGTGCCGCTGTGACAGGTGCATTCTGGGAAATTTTCTTACCCCTCTGTTACGATTGAAGTTTATTTTTGTTGCGCATTATATGTGTATTTTG
>CAIGQQ010040406.1:3619308-3632436 GCA_903798035.1 Danio albolineatus | reverse complement strand
GTTTATTACGCCAATTATGATTTTCCCCTAGACTTTGGGGCGTAATACCCTCCGTTTTAAGTGTGGTCCTGAAAAATCTTTGTTCGAAGGGGTGTAAACCCCTTGCCCTTAGCCCTACGCCTTCAAGCTAAAGAGAATTGGGACACCACTACCCCTTGGCGTGAACGCGCAAAATGAGGGGTAGGGGTAAGGGTAAGGGCTAAGGGGTAGAATTGAGATTGGGCCTTAGTCTAATTTTCAATAAACAATTTAGCTATTCACTCCTAAAACGTCATGTTTCATTGCTAGATGATCATTTTTAAAGAATTATTCAGTGGCATATTTTTGATGGCTGATTGTTGCACTTAAGTAATGTAATTGCTGCCTATAACTTGGTCTACATGGAATGTGCGTGTGCAGATTTCCGCAGATTTTTAGCCTGTCATTGATTCTGTTTATTTACTTGTGTAAATGTGTGTAAATGTATATTTATTCAGTTTTTTTATTGATTTCAGTAATAATATTGATTAATATGAAAATATTCATATGATTTATTTACAATACAGTTTGTAAAGTAATATTTTTTAGTCTTTAAGTAGATATATTATATGTGAGACATGCTTTGTTTACCAAATAAAGATCTAATTGGATTCACATCGTAAGCATTAAATAAAAGTTTAAAAGGTGTTACTTTTTAGTTCATATATTAAGGTTTTAGTTATGATACTCCCAAAATCATTCCGCATAAATCCGCAGATTTTTAATAAATATTCCGCAGAAACAGCAAAAAATGTCAGCGGATTATGTCTGGCCCGACACATAACTTATTTTTGTGCATCGTTAAATGCAAATGACGGTAATCTTAATATTTACCGTAAACATCAGTGGTTTTATCTGATCTATAAGCTGCTATCCCAGTACTGTGTTATTTGTAACTTCATAACTAACTCAAAAGACTAAGACTGAATCTCTTAGGATTAATAAACATATGCAAATCACCATCATTTATAATTTGTTGCGTGGATTTGGAGATCCTGATTTTGTTTAATGATAAATCATGCAGCTAACACTGAATGCATTAGTGCAGGCTAAACAAGTGGCAGAAAACACCTTTAATAACCTAAGAAACCCACCACATCCCGAATAACCCACCACAACATCTTCCACCATCATTATATTTTACAGAAAAGCCTAAATGCTTTCATACATGTGATTTGAATGACCCGAGAGGTGATTTCTCTGTGATTGGTACAAATTTAGGATTAATCTACTGCTAAAAAAAAATATTAATCCGCGGGTCACGTGTGTTCTGAACTGTGGCTTGTGATCTGTATCAGTCATGGCCCAACCGTGAGCCGTTAACACCCCTAGTGTTAACCACTGAGCCACTTTGCCTCTCTCTTGAACTAAAGTATTCAAATGAAATATACCAAAAATAACATTTCTATGTTCAAAAGTATCACTGGCCATTTTGTTTGATCATTACCAGTCATTGCTAGTCAAACCTTTATAAATTCAGTTCCTGAATCAAACCAAGTGACGTTTGCTGACTCTTTGATCAGAATTCAGAAATGTTTTTTTCCAGCTGCTCATAATGTTACAGCTTCAATGTAAGCAGGTTATGCTTCACTCTTACTGCAGATGAAACATTAGTTGTTTATCTCTCGTTCTGTCATTCATCCTGTTCTGTTTCTGCCATCCGGAAACATCTATATGAGATTTTGAAGTGGGTGATATTTAAGCGATAGCCGCATCCTAAATAACACAAACACCCCCTAAAGATTGTCAGAAATTGACACTCAGACAAGCAGAGAAAGGTTATGAAAGCATCAGAGCGTTTCATTATAAAAGGAAGCATTTGAACGTTGAAAAATTCACAGCACAAGCCCATTTTGTTGTCAGAGATGTTGGCGTTTCTCAGACACACTCGTGACGTCTTGCAGTATTCATGCTTCAGGGACCAAAGTGGGAGAAACAGCTCGTTTGCCATGAACTGTACTGCGTATTTCTTGGTGGAAAAGGAAAAAATCTATATCACACAAATCAGTGTTTTTTTAAATTCCATTACTTTCATGTTTATCACCATCATACCTGCAAAACTAAAATTAAATAAAGGAATTAATAAATGTATATGAGTGTGTAGATAAATAAATGAAAGTAACAATAGTAAAATAAATATTATATTCTTCTATTTGGCTCTCAACCAATAATCTGTTGAAGCTGCAAAAGAACTGTCTCTCTCATTTTCATATTACAGACTGAAAAGTAAAACCAAGCAAAAAAATAAATAAATAAAAATAAAAACATATAAAACTAATGTAATTTAATGTAATGTGTATTTATATAGCGCATTTATTGTGTATGGCCATGCACCCAAAGTGCTTTATAATCATGAGGGGTGTAGCATCCACTTGGATGATGCGACAGCAGCCACAGGACAAAGGCGCTAGTGCGCTCACCACACACCTGCCATTAGTCGAGTGGAGAGTAAGATTCTGACGGTATGATAACCTTGGATAAAAATATCACGGTTTCAGGGTATGACTGTATTGTGATTACTGCTCTAAAATATATTCTGTTTAAATGTCTGGGTAAAAAACAAAACCTTTTTCCCTTTGAACGCAATATATTTTATTTTGAAAAACACATCAAGTATTTTGGGACAGTAAACATGTCAGGCTAAATAATTTAAGTAAATCATTGACTTCTGCGGTCTCCGTTTGTTTCAAAAACACAGATGTCATTACAATTTACACCTTAAAAAAGTAAATAAAAGAATCTTACTCATACCTCATAGGAACGGTATAGCAGAACATTTTGGCGGTATGAAAACCTTGACTTTTACATACCGCAATATACCTTGAAAACGGTTATCGTCACATGCCTAGTGGAGAGACAGTGATAGAGCCAGTTCAGTGGATGGGTGATTAGGAGGCCATGATGGTTAAGTGCCAAGACTGAATTTGGGCAGGACACCGCGGTTATACCCCTACTCTTTACGAGAAGTGCCATAGGATTTTTTTAATGACCACAGAGAGTCAGGACTTCGGTTTAACGTCTCATCAGAAAGACGACACCCACTGATAGTATAGCATCCCCTTCACTATAATGGGGCATTAGGACTTACACAGACCGCAGGTTGAGCGCCCCCTGCTAGCCTCACTAACACCACTTCCAACAGCAACCTAGTTTTCCCATGTGGTCACCCATCCAGGTCCTGACCAGGCTCAGCATCTAAAGCGTCTAAAACTAAGGCCGCGTTTACACTAATGCGTTTTTGTTTTAAAACGCATAAGTTTTGCTACAGTTACGCCATCCATCCACACTATGCCAGAGTTTTCGAGCCCCGAAAACGGAGTGTTTTGGAAACGCTGGAGAGGCTGTTTTCATTCTAAAACGCTGCTGCTACGTCTCAGTGTGGATGGAGGAAAACGGAGACGTCTGAAAACGGAGGCGTGGCTGCTGAGATCCACTACGTGATTGGGGCTTTTGGTTCATTGCTTATCCTTCCCTTATTCGTCAAGCCCCTATCACATGACTATAATGCCACTGGAAGACGGCAGACCAGCCTTCACTGTAAACAACATGGACACAGAAATGGGAGCGTTGTTTGCACTATTGTCCGTTTTAGGCGCCATTGTGCAGTTAAACTCTGCCTTTTTTACTACAACAGCTGCATATATTCGCAAGAGGCAAGCTACTGTTCCAGCACTCGCTAGTCGCTCGCTTTTCAAGCGTCGTAAGCCCAATTTAGAACGCCGAGCGAGACACATGCTTCCTGTTTATACTTGAACGCGCATGCCCAGAGTGCGCGAATAGTCACGTGATAAACGTTTTCGCTGGAGTAGTGTGGACGGAGATATGTTCAGAAACGCTGGGTGAAACGCTAGTGTGGACGCAGATCATTTTCATGCTAAAACACTGTTTTAAAACTAAAACGCACTAGTGTAAACGGGGCCTAAAATAGTGTCTAAAACTAAAATAAACACATAAATGTAAAAATAAATAAAATCATAAATAAAATAAAAAATTATGTAAACATTTTTAAAAAAATGTTTAAAATACATTTAATGTTCCTGCTTTCTTCAAAATATCTTCTCTTTTGTTCAGCAGAAGAAAGACACTCAATGATTGAAACAAATATACGGAGAGTAAATGCTGACCTAATATAAGTTTTTTTGGGTGAACTATCCTTTTAAAAACGAAACACTTCTAACCCAATTCGATCGCTAAACATCTGATCTCTCCATTCACATTTATTCTCATGTTCTCGACTAGTTAAAGATTCAATTCCAGAGAATTTCATCCATTAAAGCAAAACATGTTAATCATGTCCTCCACTTTCAGACAGCCCCCATCCATCAGCCAGTGCCAGATCACATGTGGCATATGGGCACGATTGGATTACATCAGCTAAATCCACCACAAATGTGCATCCGTGACACTTGCTGGCATATACACATGCATGATGGGTATTTGATTTTTGCAAACCTGCGAAAATGAAAACTAAATAAAGTCTTCATCCCTGTTGTAAAAGCAACAAATTATATCTTGACTTCTAGTTGATCATTTGGAAAAGTGGCAGAAGTTCAATCATCTGTTGAACTGCATCTCAATCGTCACAAATACTGCAGAAGACCTTCTGGAACCAGCAAGGAGCCAAGATTCTTACAGAAATCAGACAAGTTTGGTGAAGGAAAAATCATGGTTTGGGGTTACATTCAGTATGGGGGCGTGCGAGAGATCTGCAGAGTGGACGGCAACATCAACAGCCTGAGCTATCAAGACATTTGTGCTGCCCATTACATTACAAACCACAGGAGAGGGCAGATTCTCCAGCAGGATAGCGCTCCTTCTCATACTTCAGTTTCCAAATCAAAGTTCCTGAAAGTAAAGAAGGTCAAGGTGCTCCA
Organism: Danio albolineatus; assembly: GCA_903798035.1. Classification (NCBI taxonomy): domain Eukaryota; kingdom Metazoa; phylum Chordata; class Actinopteri; order Cypriniformes; family Danionidae; genus Danio; species Danio albolineatus. The sequence goes on along the minus strand of CAIGQQ010040406.1, from coordinate 3,627,544 downwards.
GGATTGGCCAGCCCAGTCACCATACATGGACATTATTGAGCATGTCTGGGGTAAGATGAAGGAGGAGGCGTTAAAGATGAATCCAAAGAGTCTTGATGAACTCTGGGAGTCCTGCAAGAACGCTTTCTTTACCATTCCAGATGACTTTCTTAATTATATAGTTTTTTTATGTAAATATATTAATAAGTTATTTGAGTCATTGCAGAGATGTATGGATGCAGTCCTCCAAGCTTATGGGAGTCAGAAAAAAGTTTGTCTAAACAGAGTCAGACCTTACTGTCCTAAATAATTAAAAATCAAGGCATAATCATATTTTATTGTGGTAAAATAAGCGTAATCTAGAGGCCTTTACCTTTCATAAAACCCACTTCTGATACCAAATGACCAACTAAAAGTCAAGTTATTATTTGTTGTTCCTAAAACTTGAATAGGCGAAGACTTTTTTTGTCAGGTAGTGTTGTTATTCAGACACTCAATTCAGAACACAGGAGGTTTGTGGAATCACTGCAGAGTTTAAGATCATTAAATCAATAGATCATTATTAAAAAATTCAAGGTTATTGGACATCAATCCCTTTTAATATGTGGGAAAACCTATATTAATAGTTGTAAAAAATGATACATTCTATATTACCATGTTACAAAATGGCTTGTGAAATGCGAGTATGGCCAATACGGCCACTCTTAGCGTGCTTTGGAGACCCTTGGGACCAAAGCGAGAGTGATGTTCTGAATGGGGGAGCGTTGATGCAGAACTGGCATCCCAGCAGCAGATGGACCGTGTGGGTCAGGAGGTCGTGATATATGGTGACACAGACCACCCTCTGCCATTGAGGGTCTGAGGTGTTATGACCCACTTACTATCTGAAGTATGAGCCACACACACACACACACACACACACACACACACACACACACACAGGCTCGAGTGAAATGTAGGCTAAGACCGACATACGGCTTATATGCATTTAATCCAGCGCAATTTATCACAAAGTGCTGCATGTGGAGGGGAAAATGGATTTCATCGCTTTAGACGCTTGTTTAGCTTTTGACCCTTGCTCAGATACGGCTCTTGTTCATAAACAGTTTGAGTTGAAATCATCATGTCACACAGAACTGCTGAAACGATACACTCAGTCAGTGCTCAGGTTGCTTTGTAGGGTTCAGGAAATATCCTCTGCTTTTTTCTGCACACTTAATTTTGCATTCAGGCTTAATATTCTTTAGAGTGAGGCTGAAAGCATGGATTTAAAAATTCAGAAGGTTGGCAAAACTATTTTTGTATCATCAACCCTCTATGGACACCTTGGCAATGGATTCGCCATTGGCTACTATTTTTTGTTTTCTAACCACACACACACACACACACACACACACACACACACACACACACACACACACACACACACACACACACACACACACACACACAAGCGCACGCGCACTGCAAGCAATCTATGGAGCATTTAAGGCAGGGGTGTCCAAACTTGATCCTGGAGGGCCGGTGTCCTGCAAAGTTTAGTTCCAACCCCAATCAGACACACCTGGGCTAGCTAATCAAGCTCTTACTAGGCTTTCTAGAAACATCCTTGCAGGTGTGTTGAGGCAAGTTGGAGCTAAAATCTGCAGGACACCAGCCCTCCAGGACCGAGTGTGGACATGCCTGATTTAAGGGATATTAAATATTTTCATATAACATATTAAATTTTTTATATTAAACACTACAGCGGACATACACTCGCCGGCCACTTTATTGGGTACACCTGTCCAACTGCTCGTTAGTGCAAATTTCTAATTAGCCAATCACATGGCAGCAACTCAATGCATTTAGGCATCTAGACATGGTCAAGACGATCTGCTGCAGTTCAAACCGAGCATCAGAATGAGGAAGAATGGAGATTTTGAACGTGGCATGGTTGTTGGTGTCAGACGGACTGGTCTGAGTGTTTCAGAAACTGCTGATCTACTGGGATTTTCACGCACAACCATCTCTAGGGTTTATAGAGAATGGTCTGAAGAAGAGGAAATATCCAGTGAGCGGCAGTTCTGTGGGTGCAGATGCCTTGTTGATGCCAGAGGTCAGAGGAGAATGGCCAGACTGGTTCCAGCTGATAGAAAGGCAACAGTAACTCAACCACTCGTTACTACCGAGGTCTGCAGAAGAGCATCTCTGAACGCACAACACGTCCAACCTTGAGGCAGATAGGCTACAGCAGCAGAAGACCACACCGGGTGCCGCTCCTGTCAGCTAAGAACAGGAAACTGAGGCTACAATTCACACAGGCTCACCAACACTGGACAATAGAAGATTGGAGAAACGTCGCCTGGTCTGACGAGTCTCCATTTCTGCTGCCACATTCAGATGGTCGGGTCAGAATTTGGTCAACAAGATGAAAGCATGGATCCATCCTGCCATGTATCAATCGCCACAGCCTACCTGAGTATTGTTGCTGATCATGTCCATCTCTTTATGACCACAGTGTCCCCATCTTCTGATGGCTACTTCCAGCAGGATAACACTCCATGCCATAAAGTGTGAATCATCTCAGACTGGTTTCTTGAACATGAAAAAGAGCTCACTGTACTCAAATGGCCTCCACAGTCACCAGAGTTCAATCCAATAGAGCACCTTTGGGATATAGTGAAACAGGAGATTCGTCGACAAATCTGCAGCAACTGCGTGATGCTATCATGTCAGTATGGACCAAAATCTCTGAGGAATATTTCCAGTACCTTAGTGAATCTATGCCATGAAGAATTAAGACAGTTCTAAAGGCAAAAGGGGTCCAACCCGGTACTAGTGGCCGGTGAGTGTATAAGTTTAGTTTAGAGCTTTTTGATTAAATTTAAATATTAAATTAATTCATAAAAAGATCTCCTCCATCTTCAAAATTCTCCTTAGTTGTCTTGACAACACAAACGCTGCAGGCACCTCAACATAAACCGCGCCTCTGCTTTAGATTGGAAAATGGAAAAGACACGACTGACGTAACATTCTTTTTCTGCTCAGAGTTTACAGTTTTTTATTTTATTTTTCAGGATAAGAACGCGAGGCGCAGCACGTGGTTAAAACGCAAGGCACGCAGCACAATATGCAATATTTACTGTAATGTGCCACAATAATTAATATTAATCTGACCAGTTAACCATTAATATTCGGTTAACGAGCTGTGGTTGTCGGTTGGCAAAATTAACCGAAATGAGCATCCCTAGGATAAATGTTTAAGTACGTTTATTGCCCCTTTCACACATACATCCAGGAAAGGTCTGTATATGTCAACAGGCCCTTTTTAAAAATACCAGTAAAATCGTTCTGGCAATTTTCCGGAGAGAGAAGTTGTAACATAACCGGTAGTTTGCCGGAGTGCTGCTCTGTGTGAATGCAGAAGGAGAATTGCTGGAAAGCGCGTGTTCACGTTTAGAACGGGCTAACGTGAGACGTCTACTCCAGACAATCAGAATATTGAGACGCATTCACATCTGCGCTGTTTATGAAAATAAAAAGCCTTTGAATATTTCTCCAGACACATTTAGCTGCTAGATGTTAGTCAGATAACGTTTCTATGTTCCTTCTTAATGCCAACTGTGTAAAAAAAAAAAAAAAATGCTTATGATAAACTGCTGTTTGTTTACCTTCAAGTTGCTTCAGGTGCTTGACGCGTATGCACGTGTAGTGCTCCGGTAAGCGCCAGCACGCACGTATATTATGCACATCTTGACATGCGAAAGTGTTTCTCCATGTTTACATCGAAGTTGTTCACAATCCTTATCCATCCACAGAATTTGTAATATAGTCAAATCTGTAAACGTTTAGCTGCGGTTCGCGCTTCTGCCTTTGGTTGTCTCTGGGACAAAGCAGCTGCATGAATGCTAAAGTGAAACCATGAACAAAAGCCTGACCACTTCTATGTTTACAAACACAAGCGCAGCTGTTTAGAGCTCATTTCTGGTTAATGATGTCAGAATTTACCAATATTTTGAAATGGATGTGTGAATGGTCTTTTCCAGAAAAATCCCGGAACGTCCTTGTCTGTGTGAACGGTGCTGTTTTGAATATACTGGTAAAGTCGTTCTGGTAATTTTCCAAATATTTACCAGTATCGCTGTGTGAAAGGGGCTAATATGAAAAAAAAAAGTCGCAGCTTCCAGTTAATATATATATATATATATATATATATATATATATATATATATATATATATAGTTTCTTTTTTTAACTAACACTCACTGCATTTTAACAAAATGAAGCTATAATTATTGAGCTAAAGTTTGTTTACAAAATTAACCCGCACACCAAATCACAATCGCAATATCTGTCAAAAAAAAAAATCGCAGTTAGATATTTTTCCCGAATCGTACAGCCCTGTCAAACATCTAAAAAAAAAAAATCACTATATTTTAATTCCACTTGCTCTTTTAAAGCTTAACAGGTCCAGAGTAAAAAGAAAAAGTACTCTTTGACATCCAGATCGAACATATTTCCTAGTGGTAAAATAACACCTAGTCAGTCTGAGGGAGTATTGAGTCTCTGGTCTGACATCACAGTCAGTGTCTGTTGACTCACAGCAGAGACGGTGAAAGCGGATCAGTCATTAACTGTGCCGGAGCTGGACTCTTGGGTCACCAGGGTTAACCCGCTCGCTTTTCTCCAGTGGCTCCAGACAGTTGGGACAGTGACCCTGGCGCTTTCGACCTCGGGTCTGAGATGAGAGGGATTTGGAGCACATACCTCTGGCCTATTGTGGCGGTGGGCGTCTGATGGAGGTATGCAGACTCTCTATTCACTTTCCCTCGACTCAGCCTTTTTCCCTTTTCCTCTCTCACAGTTGCTCTGCGAGATAGTGAACAGTCGCTAAGGCCACCCAACAGAAACATACAATGTGTTCATATGGCTTTCAGCAACTCAGCAGTGCAGTTTTTCATCCATAATGTTTGGTTTTGTCAACTTCCTTTTTCTAGGACTTTGAAGTCAGCGTGAAGTCAATATTAAATATGTGTTCTGAGTTTGTCACACCACAGAAAAGTGTGTTTGCTATTACATGGATAGTTCACACAAAATAAAGATGTGTTTACTCACTCTTTACTTGATACAAACCTATTTGAGTTTGTTTTTAATTTTAACACAGAAGATATTTATGAAAAATATGGTAAATGATAACCACAGTGTTTCCTCAAGGATTTTTTTAGCTGTGGCGGCAGACACAGATCTTCTAACTACCTATGGTGTTATTTCAATGACAAATGTCGTGAGCGCGATATTACTGTACAAGTCGAGATCGTATTCATGTAATACGAGCATGCAAATCTGAACTTTTTGCGCAATCTCAAATATACACTGTTCAAGCACAGATTTTTTTGTGCGCTCTCTAATAAATGCTGCTGATGTGTGATTTAGTGCATTTATGTAGCGAGGATGTCTCCAACATTTATTAGATTTGTTAGGAATATTTATGACCTTTTATTTATTATGGAAACTGTTCATCATAACTGAAAGCTATGTCGTGTTTGCTAGCCCCACTCATCGCGCAGCCCTGTCAGTCAGTCAGTCAGTCAGCATGTAACCTTAAAGGGTTAAACAAATAGCGCACAGCACTACTACGATTACAGAAAAGTTTGCTCTGTTATAATTCACTTACCCTTTTAATATGTTTTGGTGCGATTATCTTCAGTCTTTTAAACAGAATAAAAATGTTACATGATCATAATGGTTCAAAGTGAAACAAAAGTTCCCTAAAACCATAATACATACCGAACGTGAGTATATTGAACTGCTGCACCCCTAATATATATATTATATATATATATAGATATATATATATATTATATATATAGATGTGTTTAGAAGCAATTTCTTAGTCCTAAGAGGCCCTGTATTAAATTATTTTTTTCTCTTTTGTTTTGTCGTGATCTCAACATAACTCGTTTTCTTGACATAAATTTTTTTCAAACAACTTAATTTTCTCGTAGTTTTGACATAACAAAAAGTCGTTATGTCATGATCACGATAGATTTTTTTGCTTTTATTTATTTATTATTATTATTATTATTATTATTATTAATAAAAATAATAATAAATAAATAAATAATTAATAATTAAAAAAAAAAATATATATATATATATATATAGCCAATGTCAGTGAGTATGCAAACAGGTAGAGAATAGCCTAACTGCAGACGCACATTCGTGCAACACGGTAAAGGCGTTCAGAACAGCCATAATAATATGAGCACAAACGCTCGGGCATTGTAAATCATTATTTACAGTAATATTCCCTCAACTGTTACCATTTTAAGGCAACTCTATATGATGCAATTTTAAAGTAATTTTAAATAACTTACGGAAAGGATCAAAGGAAAAGCAGGGTCTTCGTCAATTTTTATAATTTAATTCATACACTCAGCAACTTATTTTGCGCCATATAGAGTTGCTTTAAAATAGTAACAGTTGAGGGAATATTACTGTACATAATGTATGTAATACATAATATACATACTGTACATAATATATGATCATTTACATGAATATAATCATGAATGTACATGTAAATGAATGTGACAGACGAGCCTCGAGTTCTCCAGCGTCCGGCGCCTAGACTGCAGCTAGAGCTGCGCACCGATGGATTACTCTTCAGTGTTTGGACTCTAAGTAGTGAATATTAAACAACACTGAACTGAACTGAACTCAAACATTAATAACTAAACTGACATTTTCAGTTTACTATAACCTTCTATGTGAAGCTGCTTTGACACAATCTACATTGTAAAAGCGCTATACAAACAAAGGTGAATTGAATTGAATTAATCATGAGCCCGAGCGTTTGCGCTCATATTATTGTGGCTGTTCTGAACGCCTTTAACGTGTTGCACGAATGCGCAGCTGCAGTTAGGCTATTCACTCCCTGTTCTCAGCGCCGGTGCAGACTCACTGGTCAGACAGTGGCCAGATAATAATAAAAATAATAATAATAATAATAATAATAATAATAATAATAATAATAATACATATATAAATAAATATGTAAATAAAGTAAAAAAATAAGTCAAGATCACGACTTGACCACTTTTTGTTATGTCGAGATCAGGAGAAAATGAGTTGTCGAGATCACGACAAAATAAGAGAGAAAAATATTTGAATGCATGGCCTCTTAGGACTTCCGTACAGACTTGACTTTACGCTGACTTTAAAAATGAAAGATTTTTGTCTTTAAATGTCGTCTAAGGGGAAAATAAAGCATATCAAATCATCCTTTTTCACCATCATAAGATGTAAAATGCAAGATTTGTACTAATAGAACCGTTCTGTTAGTTGGAGCGGATATGTATTTATTACTCTGGGCTTTCCTATTATGAACTCTTAAAATGCTGTTTTTCTGGGTGAGGAGTTTCAATTATTGTGTCAAATGGAGCGTAACCTTGACAGATGTGCGGTAATGTGGTCATGGTAATATGGTTTGTGTTAGTAAGAGCCTCATGGGAGTTGATGCTGGATGGACTGATGTTCAAACCTCCTTCATCTGACCTTCCCTTGGCAAGCCGGTGTTAGAAATCATATTTTTTTTCCTTAATGCTATGTAGGAAAACAATATTATTGCAGGTTAATGCAATAAACGCGTCACTGTTTTTGAAAACTGCTGTCAGTATAATTAATCATTAGAGAATGATTTTATTTACTATGTTCTGCAGAACGTAATTTCCATCGTAACGTGTTCAGCGTGTACGTAATAAACAAGAGATTTCATTTATCAGCATGCTAATTAAGCAGGACTTATTTAGTGTTGATGAAAAGCACTCTATTGATTATCAGATTTAATTTGATTGCTTTACAAAGCATGCATTATACACGTTTTTTTATCTAGAAACCATTATAAAACATTGATTTTGTACATGCACGATGGTATTTTTGAGTATCATATAAATACAGTAGTGCATAAACATTATAATCATTCAGTGTCAGCGCATTCTCTTTTAAACTGAACCATTATGATCATGTAATATTTGTATTCTAAGTAAAACGAAAGTTCACCTCATGCTTGTTATAAAAGAACAATAGCAAAAATAGCAAAAGCAAAACCGCTGACATGAAGTTCTGTTACTATTTTATTTTATTTTATTTTATTTTATTTTATTTTATTTTATTTTATTTATTTATTTATTTATTTATTTATTTATTTATTTATTTAATTATTTAATTAATTAATTAATTAATTAATTAATTAATTAATTAATTAATTAATTTT
>CAIGQQ010040406.1:3603338-3615529 GCA_903798035.1 Danio albolineatus | reverse complement strand
ATATATATATATATATATATATATATATATATATATATATATATATACACACACACAGTAAATCTGGAAAGTTTTCATAGCGATTCACTTTTTCCACATTTTTTTATGTTACAGCCTTATTCCAAAATGTATTAAATTAATGTATTTCCTCAACATTCTACACACAATCCCCCATAACGACAATATGAAAAAAAGAGTTTTTAAAACTGTTGCAAATTAATTAAAAATAACAACTCGAATGTTCTTGAGTGGCCCAGCCAGAGCCCAGACTTAAATCCTATTAAACATCTCTGGAGAGATCTGAAAATGGCTGTACATCATCGCTTCCCATCCAACCTGATAGAGCTTGAGAGGAACTGCAAAGAGGAATGGGCAAAAATTCCCAAAGACAGGTGTGCCAAGCTTGTGGCATCATATTCAAAAAGACTTGAGGCTGTAATCACTGCCAAAGATGCATCAACAAAGTATTGGGCAAAGGCTGTGAATACTGATGTACACGTGATTTTTCAGTTTTTTTTTTATTTGTAATAAACTTACGAATATATCTTCAGTGCTTTTAGTGCTGTATTTAGGCTACATTGTTTTATTTTAATACCACATGATGCATACCAGTTATGTTGCTGCTGTGGCCACATTACAGTTGCACACACCATATATTGTCAACTAATTTCTGGCTCAAGTCAGTTTTTTATGTCCAAATGTTTTCATAAATGTAACCTTATTTAGTTCAAAAATAGAATGATTTTGCAAAATAGATTTGTATAACAAAAATAAAGTTACTCTGCTTATCTGAACTAATTTATGAACTGTTGAATTTATTATCGTAGGTATCTGCAATTACTTATTAAACAACCTTGGTTACTTACACCCAACACTGCTCTACAAGTAGTGCGTTAAGGATATATATATATAATTCATTTTCACTTGCGTGTATTTCAGTTTATGCATTTGGCACATACTTTTCCAAAGTGTCTATCATTTTACTTTGCATCCAAATACATTTCTGGGCATTTATTGCATAAAACTGCTTAATGGAAATGCCAAGATGTGCATCAATTTTGAAAATGCATGTAAGCTTTTTATCTGCAAAAAATGTGCATGAACTACAGTGGAAACACATTGTTTTGCTCATTCTGAAACCCCTCAGCTGAAGTCTGTCTTCACAGTGGTTTAATTCAAGTCAATTCATGTTCATTTCTCTAACTTTTACAATGTAGATTGTGTCAAAGCAGCTTAACATCGAAGATTTAGGCTCCGTTTACACTAGTGCGTTTTAGTTTTACTGATCCGCGTCCACACTAGCGTTTCACCCAGCGTTTCTGAACAGATCTCCGTCCACTCTACTCCACCAAAAACTTATATCCCGTGACCGTGCGCGTTCAAGTAAACAGGAAGCATGTGTCTCGCTCGGCATTTGGTTATTGTTAGTCAACAAACACTGGTTGAACGATGAACGCGATGGCAAAGAATACAAGAAAGGTCTTTTTGTGGACAGACGACGAGGTCGAGCTGTTGTAGTAAAAAAGGCAGAGTTTAACTGCACAATGGCGCCTAAAACGGACAATAGTGCAAACAACACTCCCATTTCTGTTGTTTACAGTGAAGGCTGGTCTGCCGTCTTCCAGTGGCGTTAGAGTCATGTGATAGGGGCTTGACGAATAAGGGAAGGATACACAATGACCCAAAAGCCCCAATCAAGTAGCGAATCTCAGCAGCCACGCCTCCGTTTTCAGACGTCTCCGTTTTCCCCATCCACACTGAGACGGAGCAGCAGCGCTTTAGAATGAAAACGGCCTCTCCAGCGTTTCCAAAACGCTCCGTTTTCGGGGCTTGAAAACTCCAGTGTAGTGTGGACAGATGGTGTAACCTTAGCAGAACTTATGCGTTTTAAAATGAAAACGCATTAGTGTAAACGGGGCCTAAGTAAGTTGAAACTGTGTCAGTCCAGTTTTTCAGAGTTGAAGGTCAGTTTAGTTCAGTTCAGTGTGATTTCATTTTCACTGCTGAAAGTCCAAACACTGAAGAGCACATCCATCGATGCCATACCATGCCGAACCATGCAAGCCAATGGCAATGTTCAGTATTATTATTATTCTATTATTATTTCCTCCAAAACTGTCTTGAGCATCTGTCTGCTCTTCCAAAGAGTGCCTCGTGCCTCCAAGCGCCACCGTATTGCGTTCATTGTGATTAGTTTTCATGCATTTACTATATAAGGAAAAAGTCCCACAGCAGCTTCTCCCACCGCAAAAAATCTCATTTTTATTTCTGATATATGCTGCATATGACGATTTTGTACTCTTTGACCCATTGGATGGAAACCCTGCTTTATTCAGTAAAGTTTTATGCTAAATGGCAAGTTTAGTTCACATGTTTGGATGGAAACAGCTTATGTTTTGAAGGTAAAACTTTTATTAGTTTTTTCCTGGGAATTGAACCCTTAACGCTGGACCTGGTAGCACTTTTCTCGACATTTGATCTCCTTTCCTTACATCTGTAAAAGTGCCCCCTCTTTAATCCACCTATAAACTCAGTTTCCAGCAGATAATGATCCAGACTGACAGTGGCCTGATTTTTCCTCATCTCTTCTTTTCTTGTAATCCGTTGTTCCTTGGTGATGTGGTAATGCTCCTTGCCTTCCCTCCCCCATGCAGTCCGCTCTGGAAGTTGACTCCGCGTTCGGCTCTCTGTACGGATGTTCAATGAAACAGAAGCCTGCTTTTGCGCTGTGGGGCGAAATGGAGGAGGGATGAAGCAGATGTATCATTCACTCCTTTATTGTACCAGAATAGCATGAATTGAAGGGATTATTATGCAACAATGACATTCGCTGCTTTGAAATGTTAAGGCTGTACAATATAGTTGAGAATTATCAGCCCTCCTATTAATGTTTTTTTTCTTTGTCAAATATCTCCCAAATTATGTTTAACAGAGCAAGGAATTTTTCACTGTATGTCTGATAATATTTTTTCTTCTGGAGAAAGTCTTATTTGTTTTATTTCGGCTAGAATAAAAGCAGTTTTTAAATTTTTACCACTGTTTTAAAGTCTATATTATTAGCCCGCTTAAGCAATATTTGTTTTAGATTGTCTACAGAATAGGGTTTCCTTGATTGACGATGCTATCGTCCAGAAAGCAGTGCACGTCGGATAATCCATCAAGAATGTACCGCTGGATCTATAGTTAGGATGTACTGATAGGATGTACCGCTCACTATAGTTGTTAAAAGTGAAATGTAATTAATCTCGTCTCTATCTATCGAATTTATCAGGTAACGTGCCACAGCGCCAGTACACTGCTTCAATCTTTTGCTTTCATGCTTGTACTTAGTAATAGTAACCAACTGTTGGTTGGTTTCCTGTTGGTTGTGCTCCTTTATTACCAATGAAGTTTGTCGGTGCCATTATTATTATGATTTTTTACAATTATTTTTTTCACGGTTTTCACCTTTATTAGATAGGACAGTAGAGAGAATTGACAGGAAAGCATGGGGAGCAGAGAAAGGGGAAGGATTGGCATAGGGCCGCGAGGCGGAATCGAACTCGGGTCGTCATGAGCACCGGATAGGCATGGGCCGGTATAAGATTCTGACGCTATGATAACCTTGGATAAAAATATCACGGTTTCACGGTGTGACGGTATTTTTACTGCTCTAAAATGTATTCTTTTTAAATGTCTGGCTAAAAACCAAAACCTTTTCTCCCTTTGAACACAATATATGTTATTTTGAGAAACATTTAAAGTATTTTGGGGCAGTAAACATGTCAGTCTGAATTATTCAAGTGAATCACTGTCTTCTGCTGTCTTCATTTGTTTCAAAAACACAGATTTCTTTACAATTTACATCTAAAAAACAGAGAAAAAAAGTAAATAAAAAATCTTACACATACCTTAGGAACGGTATAGTAGAAAATTTTGGCGGTGTGAAAACCTTGACTTTTCCAAACCGCGGTATACCTTGAAAACAGTTATCGTCCCATGCCTAGCACCGGAGTGCATGTGTTGATGCACTAACCACTACACCAATGGCGCTGACGTCGACGCCATTGTTACGACACAGATCACTCTACTGATTTATGCCAGAGTCCAGTGGAAACAGTGATTGACAGGTGGTAATCTGTGTGTAACTTATCTTTATTTATTTATGATTTGCTTAAGGGTAAAACAAAGACCATGCAGGTCAAGTATTTGAAATGTCAGACTACAAATAATTAATTCCCTATGAATTAATTAATTATTCATAAATAATAAGTTCACCGCCGCCTATGACGATGATGCCATCGTCCAACGTGATGTTTCACATTAGACATCGCCCAATCGTACTGCAGGACATGGAATGTTCTGTTATGCAATAACATAGCAATTACATGAACTTGCCTACTTAACCTAGTTAAGCCTTTAATAGGCCTGTCACAATAATCAATATATCGACTTATCGCTATAGGGCCAGACGGAATCTGCGGACATTTTTTGCTATTTCTGCGCAAAATTTTCTTAAAAATCTGCGGATTCATGCGGAATGATTTTGGGAGTATCAAAACTAAAACCTTAATATATGAAATAAAAAGTAACACCTTTTTAACATTTATTTAATGTTTACAATTCGAATCTAATTAAATCCACTTTATTTGGTAAACAAAGCAACCCTCTCATTTAAAAAACCTACTAAAACACAAAAAATATTACTTTACAAACTGTATTGTAAAAAAATCATATGAATATTTTCATATTAGTTAATAATATCACTGAAATTAATTTGAAAACTGATTAAATAAACATTTACACACAATTACACAAGTGAATAAACAGAATCAATGATAGGCTAAAAATCTGCGGAAATCTGCGAAATTCTGCGCGCGCAGATTCCGTGTGGCCCTACTTATCGCACAACACATGAACATGACCACAATCATTTTTGGTGATGCAATATATATCGCCCATAAATAAAAAATAATTCTAGCAATTTTATATCTCTATTGTCGGTACATAGTAAAAAAAACATAGTATTTATTGTAAATTACTTGAGTATATTTTCATATGGGTGTCTGACAACTAAAGATAGATCTGGGAGCAAATAAATCGAAGCCTCTTACTTTTTACCTCACACTTTTTTGTTAACATTTATTACTATTTATTATAAAAATGCGTTTTAACATTTCTGATTCCAATGTCTAATTATTAATTTGCTAAAATGAATATAACTTAAATATTCTTAAGAATGAAATGTTATGTGTTCTTAGGAAGAGTGTACTTGAGTTATAATGATATTATATTGTCATTCTGGCGTAAAATGGTCTTAAAATGACAATAATATTGTTTATTGCGATATATTTTGGAGCAATATATCGTACAATACAAAATCGATATCGTGACAGGCCTAGCCTTTAAATGTCACTTTAAGCTGAATACTAGTATATTAAAAACACCAGTATATTCTGACGGTATGATAACCTTGGATAAAAATATCACTGTTTCACGGTGTGACGATATTGTGATTACAGCTATAAAATATATTCTTTTTAAATGTCTGGGCAAAAAACTACAACCTTTTACTCTTTAAAAACAATATATTTTATTTTTTTGAAAGATTTATAATATTTTGGAGCAGTAAACATGTCAGACTAAATAATTCAAGTGAATCATTGACTTCTGTCGTCTTCATTAGTTTCAAAAGCACAGATTTCTGTACAATTTAAAGCAGCATCTTTGGATATTTTTTGGATACTGTTGTCCTAAAAAAACAAAAACAAAAAATCTAAATAAAAATGGTACATATACCTTAGGAACGTTATTACAGAAAATTTTGGCGGTTTTAAAACCTTGACTTTTCTAAACCTTGAAAACGGTTATCGTCCCATGCCTAGTCAAATATTATTTACTGTCATCATGGCAAAGATAAAAGAAATCAGTTATTACAAATGAGTTATTAAAACTATTATATTTAGAAATGTGTTGAAAAAATCTTCTTTCCCTTAAAAAAATAAACAGGAGGGGTAATAATTCAGACTTCAACTATATATATATATTGTTTTATATAATGCTCTATCATTTATTCCGTGGTGTCACAAAATGTGACTGTAGTACTTTTTCATAATTTATATGAGTGCAATTTTACGCGCCATTACAGCAATGCAGAAGAAAACATAAATAACAGCATTATGAGAAAGTTGCAGTCTTTGTACAATGTTTACATTTTTGCATTTTATTCCGCTGTTTTTTATTTTTATGTTGGACCTGTAATCATTCGTTTTTGAAAAGTGTCTTATATTTTATTAATATGTATTTTATATTTCTATATTTTTAATCAAACGTTTGCCCTGCATTGTAAAACAGGCTGGGTTCCAGACAATCAAACTTATTCGTTTTTACAAATTTAAGTGGATTAGATTTAGGTGTAGCTTATTTTAAATAAGTAGTTTGAACAAACAGCAAAAACAATTAGTGTGAAGTTGTAAATAAATAAGAAATATGATCACAAATGAATGACTACATCTATGTGCATATGCTTTATAAATGCATAATAGAAATAGTTCTTTACATGTGGATGATATAATTGATTGAATTTACAGAAATTGTACTAAATTATATACACTACCTGACAAAACTCTTGTCGCCTTCACAAGTTTTAGGAACAACAAATAATAACTTGAGTGCATCTTTATTAACTTATGAATAAAGTCATCTGGAATGGCGAAGAAAGCGTTCTTTCAGGACTCCCAGAATTCATCAAGAGTCTTTGCATTCATCTTCAATGCCTCCTCCTTCATCTTACCCCAGACATGCTCAATAATGTTCATGTCTGGTGACTGGGCTGGCCAATCCTGGAGCACCTTGACCTTCTTTACTTTTAGGAACTTTGATGTGGAGGCTGAAGTATGAGAAGGAGCGCTATCCTGCTGGAGAATTTGCCCTCTCCTGTGGTTTGTAATGTAATGGGCAGCACAGATGTCTTGATACCTCAGGCTGTTGATGTTGCCATCCACTCTGCAGATCTCTCACACGCCCCCATACTGAATGTAACCCCAAACCATGATTTTTCCTTCACCAAACTTGACTGATTTCTGTGAGAATCTTGTCTCCATGCGGGTTCCAGAAGGTCTTCTTCAGTATTTGTGATGATTGGGATGCAGTTCAACAGATGATTCATCAGAAAAATCCACCTTCTGCCGCTTTTCCAAATGATTAACTAGTTATTATCTGTTGCTCCTACAACAGGGATAGACAACAAGACTTTTGTAAGGTAGTATTGATTATGTCTTTAACAGGATATGACCTATTGTGATGATGAGATTTTTGTTGTATCGCCCAACCCTAGTTGAGTGTGTTTTTGCAGATCTATTGAATCACCACAGTGCATTTCCGATGGCTAATAAACATTTTAAAGAGCTCGTAAACATCCACATCTTTAAACTTGAAGCCCCAGACTGTCTTTGTCTGGGACGTTGCCATATTTGTGGTTACTGAACCAAAGCCACATGTCACAAACATGGTTTTGTTCTATAAAGTATTACGTTTATTTGTTTTTATCCACTGTAAGCTTTCAGTCCTGACAGGCAGATGGCGGAATTAAAGTAATACAAATAAAAGGCTTTTTGCATACTCCGCTCGTCGATGCTCAGTGACCTACAGCTCACCACAGGTCAGTTTTGCTGGATAATCCAACTAAAACTTGATTAATCTGTAGTTGTGCATTGTAGCGTAGCTGATTTCTAGTTGCATGGTTTCAGCGGGGTCTTTAAAAGTCCAAAAAGTCTAAAATTTAAAAATCCTTAAAGGCCCAATCCCAATTCTATTTTGTACCCCTACCCCTTGGCCCTTCCCCTTGGCCCTTACAACCGAGGGTTAAGGGGAAGGGCTTCAAAACTTACCCCTAAGAATTGGGACAGCACTTCAACACCTGCACACGTCATCATATGTCATCGCCATCTCTTGCTTCATATGAGATCAGACGATCACGACTGCTGGAGTTATTCCAGTTGTGTTATTGTTTGGTGTTTATCTTCAGGAAATCACTGAAGGCGTATATTATGTTATCATAACCATCTAATGTGGCAATAAGATCGTAACTGTACTGTGTATTTACACAGTGGCCATATTTATCTCTGAAAACACACGAAAACAACATTAACATTAATGCAGACACTGTAAAAAGCTCATTTCCAGCCACTAGACATTACTGACAGGGTATTCCAGTGTCATCGAGTGTCAATGTTCTGGGACCGCTGTACTGGAGTTATGATTATGGATTATAGATCGCGAAATTTAGCGTTTTTAAAATTTTTTTATATTTTTTTAAATCATGACGGTAAAACACGAACGCGGTTATGAATATATTAAAACATATGTTTGTTTGTCGTAAAAATTTGCAATAATGACAAAAAAAAAATACTAATTTGTGGATCTCCTTACTTCCGGGTTCAGCTATCCTGCCGCTGAGGCAGGTGCATTCTGGGAAAATATCTTACCCCTCTGTTTTAAGTGTGGTCCTGAAAAATCTTCGTTCGAAGGGGTGTATACCCCTTGCCCTTAGCCCTACGCCTTCAAGCTAAAGAGATTTGGGACACCACTACCCCTTGACGTGAACGTGCAAAACGAGGGGTAGGGGTAGGGGTAAGGGCTAGAATTGGGATTGGGCCAAAGTCTTAAATTGGCTGTTCCAGGTCTTAAAGGGCCACGAAACCCCCTTGTCTCAGCAGGGTGTTTTCACACCTACAGTCTGGAAAAGCTCAGGAAAGTGGGTGTGTTCAGCTCTGTTTAGGTGGGAGTGTCAGGGGAGGGAAAGTGGGAAGGTTTTGCATAAAAATGGGAGTTTCCATTTGGACACGCGCTTATTTTCACAGAGGCAAAACAAACACAGACGCAGGGGAGAAAGACAGTGACTGTTTACATGGACATCAGTTATCAAATTATTTGCCAAATTATTAATTTGTCGACTTTAACTGCAGTTTGGCACTTTCACTTTTATCCAGGAACATTTCCTGCATGTCCCCCGTGACAAACCAAATGTGAGAAACTGCTAATAGAGCGATTTTAATGAAGCGTTTAATACTGCGCGGCGTAAGGGAGAAATAAAAAACCCTCCGTATTTCTCGGCAACTCAGATGCACTTGGTAAGCAGTGTCAGAAAGCCGTGTGTGTATACACTATCCTGTCACAAAATGTGGCGAAAATTCTACACGAAAGTAGGGTAACGTGCTGTAAACTCAGTAACAGTTCTAATCATTTTGACTAAGGTCTGTCTTTAAACACTGGCAGAGTACTGCTGAAGATACAAACTAACTTTGCCTCTGAATAAACAAACAAAGAGCACTGATCGCTTACCATATCTGGAGCGGCATCTGTTTTAAAGGAGACGAGCGGCAAATCCTGATTTCACCATTTCCAGATGTGGAAAGCTCTCGGGTGAAAAAGAAAAGTTTCTTACAGACGCATTTCTGTTGCGCGCGCGTGGGAATCCAGCTGCGCTCTCATAGTGAGAAATGTAAACAAAACCTTCATGCAGCACATAAACACAACACTGGCAATATATATATTGCGATTATATATATAGTATAATATATAGCGATTTTTATATATAGCATAATATATTGAGGTATAATTTCACCAGATGGCTTAAATAACTTTTTTTTTGCAAAGACTTTACGTTGATTGGGATGATTTTATAGGATAATAAAACATAAATGTATTTTTATGTAATTTATTATATACATTTAATAAACAAAATACAGTCATAAACACAATGAAGCAAATATTAAAGTGAAATAAACCGTAATTTATAGATTTCAGCTGAGAGTCTAACAATATTCGGTTACAAAAATTGAATAGTCAAATGTAGGTTAACAATGCATAGTCTTCGTCATATAAATTGTCGAATAAAATGAATCTTTATTAAACGTATTCATGCTTTATTAAAATGCTTTGAACTCTCTTAAAATGCTTACACAGTCACAGGCCTTAAAAACACAAGCAGATGATAAACTTTCACTCAGTAATGCTTAAATTCTGCAGAGTCTCCACAAATCTCATGTGTTTTGACCTGTGGTTCTTGGTCATCTATAATCCAAACTCAACATTGCATATGTTGCGTTATGGCTATTGCGGACACACACAATGCAATATCGATGCTCTAACGATATATCGTGCAGCCGTAATCGGAGTAATTAAGAAATCTAGATAACCGTTCTGTGATAATTTGCTTAAGTTCTCCAAATACTGAGCTTGAATATGGACTTACGATGTTGTGACTTTAAACATGTGTTTTTCCCTTTCGTTTTTGATTTAGTACGATTTAGAACCAATATATTCAGCAGCATGGCTTGTTTCTCCTGTAGAGCCATCCCAGACCCCACAGCTTGTCTCAACCGGCTCAGTGTAGCATGTGATCCGAGGCCTGTTAGAATCAGCTTAAGAAACCCCATGTGAGAGTTCAAGGAGAGTCTGTTCCCATGCTGTGGACTGTTATTACGTGAAAGAAAAAACACTTTGAGTAAAATAATTAAAGTAAAACTCTTTTTTTTTGTGTGTGTGTGTCATTAAATGAGTCCCCTTTGGGCTCAAGCAATCTCACGTCTGCTGCTTGCTTCGTCGTAAATGTCATATTTATCTGAGGCAGCTTTATTATATCTGCAGGGGAACTTCTTTTTTTATTCCTCTGACTGTGAAATGAAGTTGTGAAGGAGAAGATCCTCTGCGGAACGGTCCAGAAACGTTGAAAACATCTCCAGACTTCAATGGGGAGCCCTGCAGTGAGGCGATAAGGGGAACAGAAATAAGGGTTTATTTGGGTCTGTGTTGTTGGGCTCCAGCAGTGCCACGATTAAGGACAAGCACCGTTCTCTGTTCATTTTTCATCTGGTGACTGATCTCGTCTCGAGGGCTTGGAAGAAACATTCTCTCGGTGTAACTGAAGCTCCCTTTATGTCACTCTGAATTATATAAACATTTATGCCGTGAGATTTTTTCCCGAGCTTTGAACACAGAGTCTCTTTTATGAACAAAACAAGCGGCGTAGAGATGCGTGCTGCTTCACATGCTGCTGTGGTGAATTAGATCAGCGGTGTTTGCTGTAGCCTTGTTGTGCTTGTGAAGGTTTAAATATTCCGTTTGTGTGTCTTGATGTGTCTGTTTTAACTATGGGATCTGTGCACAGCTAGATCAGAGCGTGGTGCAGAGCGTGTTTGCATGTTCTCCCCATGTTTGCGTGGGTTTCCTCCGGGTGCTTCGGTTTCCCCCACAGACATGCGGTACAGGTGAATTGGGTAGGCTAAATTGTCCGTAGTGTATGAGTGTGAATGAGAATGCATGGATGTTTCCCAGAGATGGGTTGCAGCTGGATGGGCATCCGCTGCGTAAAACAAATGCTGGATAAGTTGGCGGTTCATTCCGCTGTGGCGACCCTGGATTAATAAAGGGACAAAGCTGAAAGGAAAATGAATGAATGAGATACGGACACGCATTTAATGCTTTTGTGCTATGGACTTTAGACTTTGCGCCTAGATCGTTAAAACAGAGCCCTATGTATCTGTGGTTACACTTAGTAAACAGCGGTGAGTTTGGTGAACCGATGACCTTCACAGACAATCACAGTCATTTAAACAGCAATGCTTCACACAGGTTTGATTTATACTTGCGGTTGTAGCCAGATTGAAACACAACTTTTTATGTAAATGGTCAACTACATGCGACAAACAAAAAATAATGTGATATATATATATATATATATTATTATTATTATTATTATTATTATTATTATTATTGTATTATATTTGTATTTATTCTGACAAAATATACATCTTTTCATTTCAGTGGGTTAAAGATATTTAAAACAGCTATTGGAATAAAAGAAATACACTATTTCTCTTACTTTTATGCTATTTAGGAGCCATGTGAATTGCAATTCAATTCAAGAATTGCTTTATTGGCATTACAAATATTACAAATGTATTGCCAAAACATTTAAAAAGAACATACATGTATAATAATAATAATAATAATATTAACAATAATAATAACAACAATAATAATAACAATAATAAATATAATAATAATAATAATAATAATAATAATAATAATAATAATAATATAATAAAATAGCAAAAATAATAATAAAAAAACACTGTAAACACAGTAAATAGTAGTAGTAAAAAAATAAAAAATAAAATAAATTAAGATATATAATTATATATATATAT
>CAIGQQ010040406.1:3579374-3592567 GCA_903798035.1 Danio albolineatus | reverse complement strand
TTTCCCTTTCCCTTTCCCTTTCCCTTTCCCTTTCCCTTTCCCTTTCCTTTTCCTTTTTCCTTTCCTTTCCTTTCCTTGCCTTGCCATCATTGATGCCGCTACAGAGTTTGTTCCTTGCAGTTTAGCAGACTTTTTTTCTTACTTACAGTTTTTGTCTTGTTTTAAACCTTAACTTTTCTGAGTTTGATTGTAATGCAATAATGTGCACCTTTTGTAAAACTGTGTTAAAACAATAATTATTGTGAAAGGCGCTATACAAATAAGCTTGAATTTAAAATTAATTGAATAGCCCAAATATCTACATTGATTTAGTGAAATACCTCCCCCACTAGCAGCTTTAAAGAAAAAACTCTTCATTTTGACTTATTTATTCTCAAGTTGAAACAAAACAATATTTTTAATTGATCTAAATATAATATTTTTTTTATATTTGGATTAGAAACGAGACAAAGAAAAGCATTTATTGCATTGTGATTATTCAGTTTCTATACCTAAGTACTGTTAGACTCTCCAGAAAACTGTCAAATAGTGCTATTCAAACTATCCTGTGGAACATTATTCATATCCTAATATTATCCTATATTAGTTGCAGAAAAATAAAATATCGCAGTATCAGATTTTAGGGGTGTGAACCTACAATGCTCTCACTGTTCGATTCGGTTACAAATAATAATTCCCTCAATTCAGTTAAATTCGATATATTCAAGGCGATATTCAGGGCGATTACAACTTATAGCACACAATTAAACATATGTTTTGCAAACCACACAAACCGAGGCAACAATTTTAATCACACTTACATGTTCTGATCCGGAGGAAGAAGAAACTGGTCCATTTGAACTGTAAAAGTTACTGACAAAAGTCCCTGTCAAAGTCTCTGCTGCTCCTTCAATAGCACACGGCCGGCGAATCCCGCACTGCAGTGTAGGTTATTGTATCAATTATTAGAGAAATGACAGGAACAAACACAGCACTAGGCTGGCTATACTGTGGTGTTGTTTTGAAAATTAACTTTAGCCCTTTATTCCCCACAGCCAAATCTCAATCTGTCAATAGCTATGTTTCCATCCAAAAATGCGAATGAACTTTATGTTCAAAACTGGATTATTTCATAAAAGACGTGCGAATAAAGCAGCGTTTCCATCCAACGAGTCAAAGCGGACAAAATCATCACTTCCTGATTAACTAGCGCCAAACATCAACAGTAAAAACGTAATTTGCTGCAGTAGGAGAAGCTGCGTCAATCTTCTCTTCATTTAATAAATTACTTGTGCTTCAGAAGGCAATCCTGACACGCAGTGAACGCGCGGTGGTGTTTGAAGGTGTCAGACGTGGAGCACAGGCGCTCTTGATTCTGGAGGTCATTAATAATGTAATAACACAACTACTGAAACGGTGAGGCGCTTTAGAATGACCAAAACAACATTTCAGATGTTTTACGATGTGCTCAGCCTGCTGGTTTGTCCATTCACACACATTTTTATCATCACATGATCTCTTATAACAAAATCACATCACCTTTTTTAATGCACATACTGGAATTTATGCGGTAAAAGTGTTTTCATCGCAATTTATGCACATCTTTTCTTATCGAATAAAAAGTTTATCCTACTCAGTTATGCACATACAATTTTTATGCACATTTTCAAAATTTTTGCACATCTTGGTGTTTCCATCAAGCGTTTTTTTATGCGCAGATCCAAAATACAAATAAAAATAGCTGGATGGAAACATAGCTAGTGATCGTCATCTTCACTTCATGATCAGTCCTGTGATCTCCCACGCTTCCGCTAGTGTCTGAAGGGAAAGTGTGTTCACATTTTCAGAATTACATATTTGGTGATGTACCATCTCGACATCGATGGGATCAAACAAAAGATCCGAACCCAATTTGATTCACTTATTTGACTCTTGAGTCGACTATTTCGCTAAGGAACCAATAGTTTTAAACACGGCGCAACTTCAGATTTAACCCTCAGCTGGATGTTTTCATTCATTTACTGCTGTGTTACACACTGCATGGTAGGTAATTTTCAAAAACGCATAATAGGGCAGGGCTGTTCAATTAGTTTGTCATGGGGGCCAGTTCATGAAAAGCATCCCAAACGAAGGGCCGGAGAGGTATGACTTGCGATATGATTGAGGTCACAACAGTGTGTGTTGCATTTTTGCTACTTAAGACACCCACGTTGGCTTTTTCTACATTAAATTGTTAATATGTTGTATTTTGAAACTACATAACATCAATGTCATTGTAAACATTATTGATTTTAGCATTTGTGTAGCAGAACAGTATATAACCAAAATTAACCTAAAAAATATTTATAATTTACATGATTAAAACTGACCCTTTCATCTGAAGTCATGAATAGCTCAGTTAGACAGGTTGATTGTTACGTGTTCTGAACCTTTTGATTACACGAGTTCGAATCCCGTTGATGACATGTAAATTATAAATATTTTTTAGGTTAATTTTGGTTATAAACTGTTCTGCTACACAAATGTTAAAATCAATAATGTTTAGTGTGACATTGACACCAAGAAATAAGTATCTTTATTTGTTATGGGCATGTTTTGTTACTGTAAAAAAGTGACGAATCTGCCAATCTGCAAAAGTGAATAGCTTTCATCTGGAAAGGGACACCAGTTAAGACGGTCACCAGTTAAACACCGGCTTCATTCAGTTTACTTTTAAGAGTCGTCAAGCAGAGGTTTACACCGTGTAGACTTGACATCATGTCCACGATTACAGCGTACGAGTGGCCCTCGTTAACACATTGAACACATTGATGCAGTCTGGCGTTTACGTCTGAGCCGTGTCTTTTAGAAACTCCAAACACCGACCACACGTAAAGCAAAACCGTGTCAAGCTGCTCATGTGTTTGCCACAAAACATCCCTCGGCCGCAGTCCATGTTCAGTCACCATAAACTTTATTTAAGCCATTTACTCCACAACACAAATTTACCGCGCTCACCACCAGCGACGACACCAACGCCTTCGCCTCGTCACTTCCGGTGTTTGGTGCATTCCCTTTCCGTAAAGAATCTGTCTTTGTAAATGTGTTTCAGGACTGGTAAAAGTGATTTGCGTCTTGTTAATTTGTTTTCTAAAATGTAAACTTGTTTTGTGTCTTATGACAGGTAAAAATGTTTTCAAAATGTAAATTTGTCTCGAGCTTCGTAAAAGTGTTTCACACTTTGTAATGTTGTTTTGCACTTCCCGGCCCACCGTACTTTATGATTAATTAACCATGACGAATTAAAGCACAGTGGAATCGGCAAATCATTGAATCCCTAACAACGATATCAGTGCATTGTAGAAAAGGCCTTTTCTACAAAAATATTCTAATGTTTTTGGCTACTCGCGCCACTCACTTAATGGTAGGTGACTCACGCTCTGCGCCATCAACTGCAGCTCGTGCTGTATTAAACAGACACGTGTCACTTAATTGGCGGCCGTTTTTCAACTGAACTAAATTGATTTCTGATGTCTTGGTCACACTAATTGGAAGGCCAGAACAAATTGTCTCGGGGGCCGGGTTCGGCCCGCAGGCCGCCAATTGATTAGCCCTGTAATAGGGGCTCTTTAAATGTAACTGGTGGTATTACATTTTGATGGATTTAACCCTATCTGGCACCCAAATTCTTTTAAAGTTAAGCTTTATTTTGGCTTGGGCTCGTCAAATAGTGCTGCACATCTTTGGTTGTGTGATTTTCACGCAAACATGCGTTGAACTGCATTGTATGGCGCGGGTCTGACTGAAATGAGTGATTGATCCCAGTGTGTCTGTTTAAGCAGCAGTTTAAGCTTCACGCTCGGGCTCCTGATGTCCGCTGGTGTATGAGTTGTGGTTGAGTGGCTCAGTTGTGGTCCTGTGGTGCCAGCAGTCTGCTCTCTGTCTGCTGTGACTAAACAAAGAGCTGGAGCGGCACGTCTTTGTGTTTCAGTGCTGAAACGCTCGCCAGCTTCTGCCATGTGGAGGTGAGATTCTTTGACGTCTTGAAGTCAACTTGAAATTCCTAATGCACATACTTTGCCAAGTTTTTGTCATTGAGTATCCTGTTGCACTTCAGATATTTTCTGTAAAGTGGATTGCATTCATTTTAAATGGATCTGCACATTGATGTCTGTCTACTAATATGAATCATTGTTTGATGTTGTTGACAGCTTTAAAAAAATGCTGGGTTCTGCACAATTATTGTCCCAATACAAACGATTTAGTTCACATAAGTGCAATGAACATTAAACTATTAAGTTGTCCCAAAAAGCCTTAAGAATTGGGTAGTTTCAATTCGTTTTAAATACGGAGACTGAACAAACAGCAAAAGTCTTTTTTTTGGGGGGTTGGGTCTCCTCATCCACCACCAGTGTGCAGCATCCACCTGGATGACGCAGCCATATTGCGCCCTTCTGCACAGCAGCTGATTGGTGAAGAGGAGACAGAGTGATACGGGGATGGTTAGGAGGCCATGATGGACATAGGCCAGTGGACACCCCTACTCTTTTTTTTTTTTTTTTTTTTGAAGGACATTCTGGGATTTTTAACTACCACATAGAGCAGGGCTATTCAGTTAGTTTGTCATGGGAGCCAGTTCATGAAAAGCATCTCAAATGATGGGCTGGAGAGATTAGCAATTATAAAAGCCCATATGCTGTATTTTTGCTTCTTAAGACACCTACGTTGACTTTTTCTACAATAAAATGTCAATATGTTGTATTTTGAAACTACACAACATCACTGCATTGTACAATGTGGCTTTTTTTTTTTTTTTTTTACAAACATACTCCAATGTTGTATTTCGAAGCACAACAAAATCAGCGTATTGCTCAAGTAGGCTTCTTCTACATTCAGACACATCCATATGTTATTTCTTAAACTGCGTAACAATCAGAGATGCAATGATTATAGATTTTGGTTGTACCATTATAGTCTGAAGAATAATCACAGTTTGATGGTTATCGCCATTATTATGCATTTATTAAACTCAAAACACTACTAGTTTAGAAAATCACAAGAAATCTGCTTATATTTGAAAGTGTTGTTTATTGCTGCTCAGTAACCAAATACAGTACAAACTATTAATAAAAAACAAACAATAGTCTATTTCTCTCTTTGTGCTTAAAAATAAATGATAATTTTTTTTTATTTAAACATGAGTGACAATTTTACATTGAAAATAAATGCCAGAACAATTAATAAAATATATAAAAATAAGAATAAATAAAGATAGTATTTGTCTAATTTTAATTTAAGCTATATATTACACTGTAAAAAATAAAAAGTTGAGTTAACTTAATTTTAAAGCAACCGGCTGCAAAGAAATTTTGAGTTTATTGAGCTTTAGTGGTTGAAGTTGTGCCTAATTATTTTTTTAAGTTGACCGAAAAGGCTGATTCAAGTCAATTATACTTTACAGAATAATTTGGCACAACTTCAAACACGGAAGCTTAACAAACTCAATTTCTTTGCAGCTGGTTGCTTTAAAATTTTAAGTTAACTCAACTTTTTATTTTTTGAAGATATGAAGAAATCAACATTTAAAGTCTCCTCAAGTTAATTTTTTACTTTCATTGAACAGACAGTTCTTAACATGCAGTTGAATCATTTTTATGAGTAAAATCAACTCTGAGCTTAAAAATATGTCCACCTAACTTACAATTTTAAACTTAATTAACAATTTGTAAGTTGGATTTTTTTACAGTGTAGCTAAGAGTACAAATGAACTGTTGTTATTATCACGCATAATCATTTTAATAAATTGTAATCATTCGTCTAACGTATCTTTTGTATACATTACACTGAAAGCCATGCACAACTCTTACCACTACAGCGTGAGATAATGCGTCGGTCGCTCTACTGATCCCGACTTATTTTTTTGCTTTTATTTATTATTATTATTATTATTATTATTATTATTATTATTATTATTATTATTATTATTATTATTTATTATTATTATTATCTAGCCAATGTCGCTGATTATGCACCGACCCTGAGAACAGGGAGGGAATAGGTTAACTGCAGACGCGCATTCGTGCAACACATTCCAACACATTCATGCATTCCCCCTTCCACCCCAACTCCTCCCCTTCTCTGCTAGGGCGGCATGTTGGCTCAGTGGTTAGCATTGTTGCCTCACAGCAAGAACGCCGCTGGTTCAGCCTCTTCCCGAGCCAGTCGGCGTTTCTGTGTGGAGATTGCATGTTCTCCCCGTGTTCGCGTGGGTTTTTCCCGGGTTCTCCGGTTTCCTCCCACCGTCCAAAAACATACAACATAAGTAAATTGACTACTCTTAAATAGCATCTTAAGGTAACCTAGTCAGATATATCTCAGCACGTTCATAAGCAGGGGGAGTTCTCGAGATCTACCTGAGCTCAAACTCTCCTCTCACCCTTTAAACAGAAGGGAGCCCTGGGCTCCAGGATATTCTGAGCTCAGGGCTCTCTCCTGGGACAGCATGCCAAATACGCTTTATTATCAATCATCAGCTAAGTGTGAATGTTACGGTTCGTGGGAGTTTAGATTTTTTGTGCTTTTTCCCTCTTTGTTTCTCCGTATCTCCCCTCGCTCTCGCCCTCTCTCTCTCTTTATCCCTCGTTGTCTGTCATTCGCTCTTTTTCTTACCCTATCACCTTTTGTTCCGATATTTTCTCCTTCTCGTACCTGCTGGTTGGATCCTGTCACTCTTCATTAGGGCATTTTCTCGTGGACCAATCAGGCTTCGTTCCGCAGACTTTAAATCTGACCGGCACGCCTTCTTGGACAGTGCTGTGTGGGTTTGTGCTGTGTTTGTTTCTGATTATGTATAATGCTTTGCTCCGTGTCTCTGAGCTTTCTACACCATTGAATATTTCTTCAATATGGTTTAAGAGTTTATCATTCCTTTTTGGGGGAAAAGGGATAGGTTAATAGGTCGCGCGACATACATTTTACCCGTAGAGTGAATTGTTCAGAAAACACTAGGTAAGTGGGTGAGCCCCGCTTCTTGTATTTTTGATTTATTATTTCAGGGATTGTATTTTATTGGCGTCGCACACGCTGAAGATTTCGATTTCTTTTTTCACATTTTTATTTTTATTAGTAAGTTTAGAGGGGATCTTGTGTTCTAGTTTAGGTGGTTTTTGGTTTTGTTTAGTTCTTTGCTTTGGCGCCACTCTAGTTCCTTTTCCTCTGTAATTTGTAATTTGGTCTGTTTGCTTAGTCGCTGGTTCGATCCCTGGTTGGGTCAGTTGGCATTTCTGTGTGGAGTTTGCATGTTCTCCCCGTGGTTGCGTGGGTTTCCTCCGGGTGCTCCGGTTTCCCCCACAGTCCAAAGACATGTGGTACAGGTGAATTGGGTAAGCTAAATTGTCCGTAGTGTATGTGTGTGAATGAGAATGTATGCATGTGTTTCCCAGAGATGGGTTGTGGCTGGAAGGGCATCCGCTGCGTAAAACAAATGCCGGATAAGTTGGCGGTTCATTCCGCTGTGGCGACCCCGGATTAATAAAGGGACTAAGCTGAAAAGAAAATGAATGAATGAACATCAGATATATCATGCATTTTGTTGCCTTGTACTTGTACATGTGTAATGACAATAAAGTTGAATCTAATCTAATCTAGTTAATTAATTATGACTGAAGTGGATGGTGGAATACACTTGGATTTAGTAATTAGTTTGTAGTGTTTTTTTGGGTCGTGACCGGTTACTTTGAGCTCTAGTTGTTGTTAGATTAGCATACCTAACACTAAGGCCCAATTCCAATTCTACTTTTGTACCCCTACCCCTAGGCCCTTCCCCTTCCCCTTGGCCCTTGCAACCGAGGGTTAAGGGGAAGGGCTTCAAAACTTACCCCTAAAAATTGGGCCAGCACTTCAATACCTGCACACGTCATCATATGTCATCACGATCTCTTGCTTCATACGAGATTATTGAGATTATTGATTATTGATTATTATAGTTATTCTAGTTGTGTTATTATTTGGTGTTTATCTTCAGGAAATCACTGAAGGCGTATATCATGTTATCATAACGATCTAATGTAGCAATAAGATCGTAACTGTACTGTTTATTTACACAGTGGCCACATTTATCTCTGTAAACACACGAAAACAACATTAACATTATAGCAGACACTGTAAAAAGCTCATTCCCAGCTACTAGACATTACTGATAGGGTATTCCAGTGTCATCGAGTGACAGAATGTTGTGGCACTGCTGTACATGAGTTATGATTTTGGATTATAGATCGCGAAATTTAGCATTTTTTTTTTCTCGTTTTTTTTAAAAGCATGACAGTAAAACACAAACGCGGTTATGAATATATTAAAACATATGTTTATTTGTCATAAAAAATCGTAATAATGACAAAAAATACTAATTTGTGAATCTCCTTACTTCCGGGTTCAGCAATCCTGCCGCTGTGCCAGGTGCATTCTGGGAAATTTTCTTACCCCTCCGTTTTAAGTGTGGTCTTGAAAAATCTTCGTTCGAAGGGTTGTATACCCCTTGCCCTTAGCCCTACACCTTCAAGCTAAAGAGAATTGCGACACCACTACCCCTTGACATGAACGCGCAAAACGAGGGGTAGGGGTAAGGGGAAGGGCTAAGGGGTAGAATTGGGATTGGGCCTAAGTATGGAAAAAACGAGTCTTGAAAAAACGAGAGAAAAATATATTTCTTAGGACTTCCGTACATTCGATTAGAGTTCTGCTTAATATAATCAATTTATGAGTTACCCAAACTTTTTTTCATTGAGTCAAAGTAATTTTTTAAACTAACTTTTTTCATTTAGTGATGTTCACTGTTAGCTTTTGCAGTGTATGCAAGGTTATATCACCGTCAGATTGTTTTACCAGCCCATGCCTATACTGTAATATCCTCAATATTGTGTGCCATACGTCCTTATTCAGCTTTTGAAGCTAATTAGACATGCCCTCAGTGTGTATGATTGGATGAAGCTGTGTTTTTGTGTTTGTGTGTTCGGTCTCTGTGGCTCCAGCAAGGGCTGATGGGAGTGTTTACTGTTGACAGCTGACATCAGATGGTGGGACGGGGAGATTGAGAGCGAAAGCGTGAATGAATGCGGGATCCCGAGCGCTCACCAGCTGCTCTGGGACGTTCTGTAGGCCTGTTGGCTCCGCTGTAAGAAAAATCAGTCTCTGTGGATTCTTGAATAACATGAAAAGCTAATTGCACTCTGTTCTACGGGCGGGCATATGATCTTTTGTGTACGCATGATGTCGTCGGTCAATATATTTATGCAGTTTTGAAGTTTTGTGACTGTGAATGCCGGTTTAAAACTTTGAGAAGACAATTAAAGGAATCCCACGAATGCAGTGTAATGAGTTAAGTTATAGAAGATATATTTGTTTTATTTGTTTTAAGATATTAAGAGGTTTATTTATTTGTTATATATTTAGTTCTTAGCTATTTAGTTGATTGACTTATGCTGAGTTCTGACTGCAGGATTTTCAAAGTATTCCTGTCAGACTGCATGTGTCAAGGTTTGGTGGTTGGGGAAAAGGAGCGAGGACTCAAGTGCAGATAAAATTGGTATTTATTAATAGTAAAATAAAATAAATATCAAAACAGCAAAATAAACAACCCCGAGGGATTATTTTGTATGGGAGTGGGACGGGACAATATTTCTTTCTGTGGGAGTGGGAGTTCAGGAGTGAAAATCCTCTACCGTGTCATCCTCTAATTCAGTGGTTCTCAAACTTTTTTCACCGAGTACCACCTCAGAAAAAAATTGCCTCTCCAAGTACCACCATAATGACCGGTATTGAAATACAGTAGCGTAGTAGGCCTAATTAAGCAGCGACAGTACTGCACAGTTAAAAAAAAGACAAATCAATTCCTTTTAATAAGAATATGTATTATTGTCAGCCACTTTACACATTATAAATAGTTTGAACATTACCTGTGCTTGCAGAGTAAAAAAATAAATTTACCATTTAAATTAAAATGTAATTTTAAAAGTGATTTAAAAATGACACTGCTCTTAAGAAGTAAAAAGAAAACTGCTGTACTTGTAAAGTATTAATGTATAGTAGCCTATTCATCAAAACCTGCAAATGTTGCTTGGACCTGATGAATATAGGTTATATGTCATATACGTATATTCATACATTTTTTTATACCTTTTGAGGGATATATTGCATGTACATATAACATAACTTTAATATCTAAACGTTAACTTGTATTTTGATACGATTAGGAATTACATATTTAACTTAGAAATTAGATCCGCTTACTGCTCGTCATTTACAGTAGGCCTGTGTGTGTCAGAAAAGCGAGTGATTAATGCATAAATTCCAGTCTGTTGATGTTCTTGATTCTGATTGGCTGGAGGGTGTGCAACGCTCAGGTAGTTCCAGTCAGTTTTGATCACAGTTCAAAATGAATGCGCTTCTCCCAAACGTTTATAGTTACTATAGCAACTCGCATGTGAAACCGATGAGAACTGTATACAAAGCTTTTATACAACGGGATGAGGAATGTACCCAACGGGAGATCCGCAAAATTAGAAAAATACTCATCTGACTGAGAATGTCTTATTTGTCCACCCATGATCGGACTGATGAAATCGTATAATAACATTAGCATGTATAAACAACACTGACATGCTCTCTATCTCTCTGTCTGCCTGCGCGTCGTGCATTAACGCACGGCAAGTCGTTGATTATGCCTTACATACACATGTACAGTGCTTGACCAATTCATACGTGCAGTATTCCCGGGTTAGTAACTGAAATCCCAACACAACAAGACTGGTCTGCTGAAGGGCTTCACTAGCGCATGTGTATCTCCTCCGCACAACCCTCCGCCAGCGCGCGCGCCTCTTTCTCTTCCTCCGCGCCAAGCAGACTAATTTTTTTAACGTTTGATGACGTGATGCACTAAAGTAAATATTCTAAGCACTCCGGTGTACTCGTACGCTTCAGGGAACAGCCAATGCTGTCTGATCACGGTGTTATCGGACGCGTCAAAAGGTTAAAAAAGTGTGATCATTTTATTCTTTTATTATTCAGAGATTCTTCCGCGTACCACTGGAAGAAGTCCCGCGTACCACTAGTGGTACGCGTACCACAGTTTGAGAACCACTGCTCTAATTCAAATCAAGACTGAAACACATCTGTTTAGCTGTGCCTTTACTGAATGAGCACTGTGCTGCGTCCAGCAGACCACACCACTGTGTCTTTCTTTTCCTTTTCATTCTTTTATAACCTGTTTTAACTCATTTTAATTTGTTTTGAATCACTTTTAGTATTAGTTTTTTATTCTTTTACACTTGTCTCTGTTATTCCTGTTAAAGGGCCACGAAACCCCCGTGTCTCAGCTTCAGAGTGGAAGGATTTTGATGACGGATTGGAGCCGGTCATTCCAGCTGCATAATAATAATAATAATAATAATAATAATAATAATAATAACAACATTATCATTATAACAGTGAAATAAGTCATTAAATATGACAGGACGAGGCGAGCTTGTGTCCGCGGACTCGGTGAAACAGAAACTGCGCCATCACGGCTCCGCCCGCTCTGATCATACAGGTTTGGTTTTCAGCAGCGGTGTTCAGGAGCCTCCACTCTTTCTGTAACAAGCTACAAGTCGTTTATTTAACTAACTTAATCTTACTTATCTATATTATAACTAATCACAATTACTCCGAAGCTGTTTTAGGATGGTTGATATGATAAACATCCTGCAGTTAGTTTGCTCTGACAGCTCAGCCGGTATGTTGTTATCCGACCTTTTCATTCAGGGACTGGCCTGGATTACTGGCACACGCCATAGTCACATTATGTTTATTATGGCATTATGTTTTTGAATATTATGAATATTTACGATCTATTGATAAATTATTGTTAATTTTCCCACTGATGATCCAAAAGATTTCTTTAAATGCCGCAGTGAAGCTGGGCATTGGTGCTCCAGCAAAAAAAAAAAGAAAAAGTTATGTTATATTATATTGTGTACGTTCTGGCCAAAACTAACTAACTAACTTACTCAGAATCTTATTATTAATAATCAATCTTTGTATGTACTGTTCCATATAGTTTTTATTAATTTTAATCAATTTAAAATGTTTGACAATGTTAAGATAAATATGTTGGATTTTGGCATGCTTTTTGACTTATTTATGAACCATTTATAGACATAAAATTCAATAAAAATATCCTGGATTTGAAGAATATGTGTCCCTGGCCTTCACTGAGCTCCAGTAATAGTTTAACGTACAGAAAATGTGAATAAAGTTGACTGTTGATGTCTTCAATAATAATGTCAAATAACCAACATTTCTCAAAATGGATATATCTCGTTTTGCAATGAAACTCTTCATGTTTCCTAATAGTGTTTATAGCAGCGTGGGACACATATATGACTGTCAGCAGCTCAAACATGTGTTTTGGTGTTTCGTGACCCTTTAATGTAAAGCACTTTGAATTGCCACTGTGTATGAAATGTGCTATATAAATAAGCTTGCCTTGCTCTGCTCTGCTGTTTTGTGCACATTTAGTATGTTTGGCAAACACAGAACACTGCTCATTACTCACTGCTTCTGCTAAAGCACACACAAGCACTCTCAGCTCTGTGTGTGTGTGTGTTTGTGTGTGTGTGTGGCGTCTGCAGACCCATCCACACATGACTAAATCCTCAGTGTGATGTGAATTAAGCTGCTCTCCTCTAGGTCCTCCTCAAGTGCCTGTGAGTGCCAGTTATTTCAGCAGAGGCCCTCTGGAGTCCATCTTTTCCCCAAATCCGCCCCTAAAATAGGGAGTAAAATGGCATGTTGTCCTCAAGCCTGCATCACGGATCAAAGAGAAACCTTCTGAAGGCCACACTTAGACCAATCCAGCGTAATTAAGCTCAGCCGTTTCCTCCCACTCAAACACTCCATTATTAGATGTTTTCTGAGCCGTGCAGATGCTGAAGAGGAACATGCACCTATGTCCCATGATGCTTTGCAGAAATAATGGCAGTAAAGTTGTGGGCACACTAGAGTTTGAGCATGTGAATTAGGTAGGAGTGTGAACCTGCACTGGTCTCAGTTCAGTTATGATTATCATGCGATCGGTTCGGTTCAATTCAATATCTTGGTGCATCACGGTTCTTTCTTTCTTTTCACCCTTACTTCCTTTCTTCATTTATTCTCCTTTCTTTCTTTCTTTCTTTCTTTCTTTCTTTCTTTCTTTCTTTCTT
>CAIGQQ010040406.1:3519123-3538647 GCA_903798035.1 Danio albolineatus | reverse complement strand
TATTATTATTATTATTATTATTATTATTATTATTATTATTATTATTAAAATTATAAATATGTAGAACCTTAAGTGACAATTATAACTGGTTTTGTTGTCCAGGGTTGCAATGTACTATACAGAAACTGAACCGTGAGATAAGGTGAACACTGTTCAGAAAAAAGGTCACTGCATTTAAATTGTAGGTCAAACTTTATAATGGATTCAGCAGATTTTTTTTTTTTTTTTTTTTTTTGGTGATAGCAATGTCATTTCATGTTTGATGATTCTATATAGGACATTGTATCAGAATGCGTGAATGTGGCATGCGCACGATATTCATGAACATGAAAAACCCATTTAGGTCATCAGTGACACATTCCCAGAGCGCAAATGGTGAGAACCACATCTGAGCAGAAGACAAGTTCACATGACTTTTCCAGTGTACATTGGAAACCTTAAAGCCAGTGCTGTACAGTAGGGGAAATAAGTATTGAACAAGTCACCATTTGTCTCAGAAAGGATATTTCTAAAGGCGCCGTTGAATGGAAATTTTCCCAGAATGTTGGTAACAACCAAAGAAACAAAACAAACAAAGCTAATTAGTTTACAAATGTAGTTATGTGTAGGGCCAGACGGAATCTGCGGACATTTTTTGCTATTTCTGTGCAGAATTTTGTTAAAAAAATTGTGGATTTATACAGAATGATTTTGGGAGTATCATAACTAAAACCTTAATATATGAAATAAAAGAAAAAACACTTTTGAACTTTTATTTAATGTTTACAATGCAAATCCATTTAGATCCAATTTATTTGGTAAACAAAGCAAGCCTCTCATGTAATATATGTACTAAAGGACTGAAAATCGTACTTCACAAACTGTATTGTAAATAAATCATATGAACATTTTCATATTAGTCAATATTATTACTGAAAATAATGTAAAAAACTGAATAAATATACTTTTACACACATTTACACAAACAAACAGAATCAATGATGGGATAAAATCTGCAGAATTCTGCTCGTGCAGATTCCGTGTGGGCCTGGTTATGTGTAATAAAATGAAATGACGCAGGGAAAAGTGTTGAACACATGAAGAAAGGGAGGTGCACAAAGGCAGTGAAAGCTCAGACAGCAGCTATAAATATATATGAAAAGTTCAGATGCAAAACCCTTGTAATCCATTAGACCTCTTTTCTTGTAAATGAGCATTTTCTATCAGGCTCCTCTGATTAATAATAATAATACATTTTATTTAAAGCGCCTTTCAAGAAACCCAAGGTCATAAAAACAGAACAAGAACATAAAAACAATTTTTAAAAAAAGTATATATATATAAAATAGAGAAGATGACAAAGCACAAAGACATGAAACAGAGTGTAGTTAGCAGTTATAAAGAGTGAGTTATTTTAAACAGATGAGTTTTGAGTCTGAGATTAGGTTCAGAAGTTTCATTTTATATGTAATGATAAGTTTATTAGCTGGTAAATAAAATACCTTTTTTTCATAAATGTCACTGTAGACAATCCTTTGGTTTTTAAGAAGGGAGATTTTCTTTTGCGTCAAAACCAGCTCAATCCACTTCTGCTTTTTTTTACAAAACCCTCTAAATCCACCTATTTGCACAAGACAGTGTAATTAGTTAAAAAAAAAATCACTAAAGATGCAATTAGAGAATATTTTACCAAACATAAAACACATTACACTGACCACCTTAACATTAAAAATACATCTGTGAAGTAAATGGCGGTTCAATCCGTTGTGGTGACCCCTGTTAAACCAGGGACTAAGCAGAAGGGAAATGAATGAATGAATGAATGAAATCTGTCAAGTAAGTGCATTAATTAATAACATTAAAATGGACATTAATTTAATCTGAACAATCTGTATTCATTTCTGAGATTTAGGATTTAGATTTAATGTAAGTACAGCGATGTAAACAAGTTTGTTAGATTCAAATAATGTAGTGGAAAAACATTGTAAAACATCAATCTCTGTGCATTGTCTGTTACAAAAAAAAATTATAATAATTTACTGAAGTAATAAATTATAATGTTTACACTGTAAAATGTAATGTTGACCTTACTTAGAAAAAATGAGGAAACAGATTGCCTTAATTTCTAAGTAAAGCAGTGTATTAATTTTAAGAGAATAACTTTTAAAAAGTTTGTAATTACAACTTTTTTAAAAAGTAAACTTCAGTACCATTGACTCAAAATAATTAGTTGTGTTAACTTATTAGTGTTCACATTACTAGGAAAATATTAGGAAACCGATTGCTTTTAAATTATCAAGTAAGCTGAACTAAAACATTTAAAGACAAAAACCAATACCTACACTTGTAAAACCTTTTTATTGTCTAAATATTGTACAGTGTATCAAACAGACATCAATCAGGCATGACATCAATCACCTTAAACTCTCTATACAGATCTTTAAACATGCAGTTATTATACAAATATTTTATAATATAATTTATTATATAATCATATAAATATAATTTAATTAATATTAATATATTATAATATATTAATATATTTATGAATGCATACATTTTGAACATCAAAGAATTGAAAATGCTCTTAGATTTATTATGCTTGTCTGATTATGCTTAAGTTTTAATTCTTCCACCTGTTTCCTCAGTTCCCTCATCACCGTTCTCTATCATTAACATGCTTTTGACACATGATCGCTCAGAAGTTGTAAATACATATTATTGTAAGTCAAGATTACTTGAATCTATTAGGTTTAACAACTTAATGCGCTAAAAATTTAATAACTTATAATAACTTAACTGCACTTAATTTTATTAGTGAGAACAGCTATTGCTTTTTACAGTGTAGTTTATATATATATATATATATATATATATATATATATATTTTTCTTTTAGAATTGTATATTATTTATATTATTTTTATATTATTATATATGTTATTTTAATAATAATAATAATAATAATAATAATAATAATAATAATAATAATAATAATAATAATAATAATAATAATAATGATAATAGTTATAATAGTAATAGTAGTAATAATAATAATAATAATAATAATTATTATTATTATTATTATTATTATTATTATTATTGTTATTTTTAAGTGCTCACAATATAAATATAGTGCATGTGTTCATTAACACAACTCACAATATATGCTGAATTATTGAATATAAGCTACTTGGGTCTTTATAAGAATGATCTGTACTCCTGATTGTCTAGTAAAAGTACACACAATCCACATTGGTATTAGTAAATGATTTCTTTGTGAGGAAACCCTGTGAGAGGAGTCATCAGGCCTGTTTTGTGGAACACACCCTCACCGCTTATCTAACAGTCTTACATTTGTTCTGCGGTCATAAGGAGCTTTTGAAACATCCCACTGTGCTCTCGGAGATCTTGGAGGAGGATTGGAATGTCGAAGTCAGAGTTATTAGCCCTCCTGAATTATTAACCTCTCCGTATTATTCTGTTTAACAGAAAGAAGATTGTTCCAACACATTTTTAAACATAATAGTTTTAATAACTGATTTCTTTTATCTTCGCCATGATGACAGCACATAATATTTGACTAGAAATTGTTTAAGATACAAGTATTCAGCTTAAAGTGACATTTAAAGGCTTAACTAGGATAATTAGGTAAGTTAGAGTAATTAGGTAAGACGTATAAACAAAAACAAATATTGCTTAAGGGGGCTAATAATATTGACCTTTAAAATGATTTAAAAAAAATTTAAAACTGATTTTATTCTAGCCAATATAAAACAAATAAGAGGAAAAAATATAGGAAATACTACAGTGGCCGGGAAGTGCAAAACAACATTACACTTTTACGAGGCTCGAGACAAATTTACATTTTGGAAAACTTTTTTACCTCTCATAAGACACAATTACAGAGGAAAAACGATTTTACCAAGAACGAAACAAGTTTACATTTTAGAAAACAAATTAACAAGACGCAAAACACTTTTACCAGTCCTGAAACACATTTACAATGACAGATTCTTTACGGAAAGGGAATGTACCAAACACCGGCAGTGACGCGGCGAAGACGTTGTTATCCTTAACACGGACTGATGTACATTTGCTGTACATGTAACCAACACGTGATCCATATAATAATAATAGGTATTAATATATATATATATATGTGTTATTAATATGATAATATATATTAATATATACAACACGTATTGTGGGCGAGCAAGTAAGCATTTATGATCTGAAGATGAATAAACAGCCATTCTAAACAAGAGTTTTACATAGACTTTAATTTGGGCAGAATGTACACAGAGTAACAACAACTCCTAACACCGGCTTCATTCAGTTTACTTTTAAGAGTCCTTAAGCAGATGTTTACACCGTGTAGATTTGATATCATGTCCACGAATACAGTGTACGAGTGGCCCTCGTTACATTATTGAACACATTGATGCAGTCTGGTGTTAACGTCTGAGCTGCGTCTTTTAGAAACTCCAAACACCGACCACACGTAAAGCAAAACCGCGTCAAGCTGCTCATGTGTTTGCCACAAAACATCCCTCGACCGCAGTCCATGTTCGGTCACCATAAACTTTATTTACGCCATTTACTCCACAACACGAATTTACCGCGTTCACCACCAGCGACGACGACAACAACAACGCGTCACTTCCGGTGTTTGGTGCATTCCCTTTCCGTAAAGAATCTGTCTTTGTGAATGTGCTTCAGGACTGGTAAAAGTGTTTTGCGTCTTGTTAATTTGTTTTCTAAAATGTAAACTTGTTTCGTCCTTGGTAAAACCGTTTTTCCTCTGTAATTGTGTCTTATGATAGGTAAAAATGTTTTCCAAAATGAAAAATGAAACAAATTCACA
This sequence comes from Danio albolineatus, assembly GCA_903798035.1. Taxonomy (NCBI): domain Eukaryota; kingdom Metazoa; phylum Chordata; class Actinopteri; order Cypriniformes; family Danionidae; genus Danio; species Danio albolineatus. The sequence goes on along the minus strand of CAIGQQ010040406.1, from coordinate 3,533,802 downwards.
ATGACAGATTCTTTACGGAAAGGGAATGTACCAAACACCGGAAGTGACGCGTGAGGCGTTGTTGTCGTCACTAGAGTGCGAACTAAAAACCTTAACATGTACTGATGTACATTTGCTGTACATGTAACCAACACGTGATCGATACAATAATAATAGATATTCATATATACAGTATGTGTTATTAACATGATAATATATATTAATATATACAACACGTATTGTGGGCGAGCAAGTAAGCATTTATGATCTGAAGATGAATAAACAGCCATTCTAAACAAGAAGTTTACATAGACTTTGGTTTGGGCAGAATGTACACAGAGTAACAACCCCTCCTAACACCGGCTTCATTCAGTTTACTTTTAAGAGTTCTCAGATGTTTACACCGTGTAGACTTGACATCATGTCACGATTACAGCGTACGAGTGGCCCTCGTTACAATATTGAACACATTGATGCAGTCTGGTGTTAACGTCTGAGCCGTGTCTTTTATAAACTCCAAACACCGACCACGCGTAAAGCAAAACCGCGTCAAGCTGCTCATGTGTTTGCCACAAAACATCCCTCAGCCGCAGTCCATGTTCAGTCACCATAAACTTTATTTACACCATTTACTCCACAACACGAATTTACAGCGTTCACCACCAGCGACGGCAACAACGCCTTTCGCCGCGTCACTGCCGGTGTTTGGTACATTCCCTTTCCGTAAGGAATCTGTCTTTGTAAATGTGCTTCAGGACTGGTAAAAGTGTTTTGCGTCTTGTTAATTTGTTTTCTAAAATGTAAACTTGTTTCGTCCTTGGTAAAACCGTTTTTCCTCTGTAATTATGTCTTATGATAGATAAAAATGTTTTCCAAAATGAAAAATGAAACAAATTCACAATGACAGATTCTTTACGGAAAGGGAATGTACCAAACACCGGAAGTGACGCGGCGAAGGGCGTTGTTGCCGTCGCTAGAGTGCAAACTAAAAAACTTAACACGGACTGATGTACATTTGCTGTACATGTAACCAACACGTGATCAATACAATAATAATAGATATACATATATACAGTATGTGTTATTAATATGATAATATATTAATATATACAACACGTATTGTGGGCGAGCAAGTAAGCATTTAAGATCTGAAGAGGAATAAACAGCCATTCTAAACAAGAGGTTTACATAGACTTTGGTTTGGGCAGAATGTACACAGAGTAATAACCACTCCTAACACCGGCTTCATTCAGTTTACTTTTAAGAGTCCTTAAGCAGATGTTTACACCGTGTAGACTTGACATCATGTCCACGATTACAGCGTACGAGTGGCCCTCGTTAAAATATTGAACACATTGATGCAGTCTGGCGTTTACGTCTGGTCCACATCTTTTAGAAACTCCAAACACCGACCACACGTAAAGCAAAACCGCGTCAAGCTGCTCATGTGTTTGCCACAAAACATCCCTCCGCCGCAGTCCATGTTCGGTCACCATAAACTTTATTTACGACATTTACTCCACAACACGAATTTACCGCGCTCACCACCAGCGACGACAACAACGCCTTTCACCACGTCACTTCCGGTGTTTGGTACATTCCCTTTCCGTAAAGAATCTGTCGTTGTATATTTGTTTTAGGACTGGTAAAAGTGTTTTGTGTCTTGTTAATTTGTTTTCTAAAATGTAAACTTGTTTCGTCCTTGGTAAAATAGTTTTTCCTCTGTAATTGTGTCTTATAATTGGTAAAAATGTTTTCCAAAAAGCTAAATTCTGTGAAAAATTCCTGAATCTGTTGAACATCATTTGGGAACTCACAGGAGGGCGAATAATTCTGACTTCAACAACAGTATATCTGCCGTTCTCCGCATGATGTCTTAATGTGCTTTTGTTTTTCTTCTTGCTCCCGACAGATCGTTCTCCTCCAGCTGTCGTCCTAAATTAGCTGAGCTCAGTGAAAGAAGAGCCGTTTTCGACTGACCCCTTCTGCTCCCTGAAGCTCCAGCCGTCCGTGACACCCAAATGCTGCCTGTCTTTCATCAAACTGCTCAGTCCTGAAGAAAAAAAATGGACGTGGAGTAAAAAGGGGGGCCTGTATGTGGGGCTGACTCCCTTTTAGGACCACTAGTTGAGATAGCTGGATGACCTATGACAATGTAACCGATAAGGGGACTTGAGTTCTTGGTTTCCCATGCAGGATATGAGGTTTTTTGAGCCGTGGGTTTCAATCAATTGAACCTTCCAACGCTCCTCTTACGTCATGCAGTCGTCTGAGGAATTGTTTAGCAGGAAGCTGAAAGCATTGAATGGGAGTATGGGACATCCAGCGGCAAACACGCAGGGAAAGCCGGAAGTGGGTGGTAAATCCAACGGGACGCCTGCTATGCCTAAAATGGGGGTGCGAGCTAGGGTGACCGATTGGCCACCGAAAAAGGAGGGTTGGGGACCCAACTTTGAGGCCTTCCAAAATGGACAGCCAGACCAAAACGTGGAGTTTACAGATTTAACTGAGGAGCACGATACTAAATATTCCCTTAATGACCTTCTAAGTCGGTCCCCTTTAAAGGGGCTTCATCCCATTCGCCAACGGAGTAACAGCGATGTGACTATCAGCGATATTGATGCTGAGGATATAATGGACCAGAACGCCGTCAACCCAAACACCGGCGCCTCATTGCATCGGGAATATGGCAGCACGTCCTCTATTGACCGACAGGGACTTGGGAATGATGGATTCTTTACAATGTTACGAGGATATCGGATTGATCATTTGGACCATCGTAGCGCCCCACCGGTTGGTTTCCCAGAACTCCTCCGCTACGATACTGCACTTTCCCCAAGCCTCCAGACCGCTGCTCAGATATCCAGAGGAGAGATTGTTCATATTTCAGGTAGGCTTATACCAATCATATGTTTTCTTGTGATTAATTGCTAGCTTCAGTCACAGCATACGGTATTAGTGCTGTTACAACACTGGAATTCGTTACCAATCGGTACTGAAATTTTTGAAAATGTCCATTTCCCGCTGTTGAGTATGTTTTTAAACGCCGCTGATTTGCCATTGTGTTCACACGCTCAACAGAAATGACTGATTGGCCTTAAAGGTAATCCGTTCACTGCTGTTCAACGAGTACAATGAGACACTGGAGAGTTTCAAAGCCGCATAGATCAGTGGATCCATCAGCAGATCGCTCATATGTCAGCTCATATACAGACCTGCTGATAGACGCAACTTTAAAAAGCTCTAGTTTCTGTGTTTGCACTTGGTGAACAGCGGTGAAGAATAGTAAACTGATCAGACGACTGATCGCCGGCAGCTAGCTCTCTGCAACTCTCACATGGTCGCCCACTGAAGCTAAGCAGGGCTGCGCCCGGTCAGTATGGGAGACCACATGGGAAAGCTCGGTTGCTGCCGGAAGTGGTGTTAGTGAGGCCAACAGGGGGCGCTCAACCTGCGGTCTGTGTGGGTCCTAATGCCCCAGTATAGTGACCGGGACTCTATACTGCTCATGTCTTTCGGATGAGACGTTAAACCGAGGTCCCGACTCTCTGTGGTCGTTAAAAACCCCAGGATGTTCTTCGGAAAAGAGTAGGGGTTTAACCACGGCATCCTGGCCAGATCTGCCCATTGGCCTCTGTCCATCATGGCCTCCTAACCATCCCCATATCATAATTGGCTTCATCACTCTGTCTCCTCTCCACCAATCAGCTGGTGTGTGGTGTGCGGTCTGGCGCAAAATGGCTGCTGTCGCGTCATCCAGGTGGATACTGCACACTGGTGGTGGATGATGAGATCCCCCCCATTGTGTAAAGCGCTTTGAGTGTCTAGAAAAGCGTTATATAAATGTAAGGAATTATTATTAAACTAGTGACCTTTATGACCTTTATGTTAGCAGGAAATTAACATTTTTAAAATTTCAGTGCCCGATTGGTACCAAACTCAATATATTTGACAACACTATTTTGAAGTAAAAAATATATCAATATTGTCCCTGTTCATTATCATGATAAGTATAGAATTATCGAATATCAACTAATTTCAGGCTATGACTATACCCAAGATTGAGTTCATTTGACACTTTTATAAACACTAATGCAAATACAGTGTGAACAGGGCTCGAAATTGCGACCGTTTTGATCGTATGTGGCCTGAAATTGAATCTATGCGACCTCAAAATATATTTGGGAGCATTTGTGCGAGTGCATAAAATTGTTGCGTGCGACCCGTTTTCACTGCAAAATGTTGACCGCATGCGCAGATATAGGACACATTCACTGACAATCTAAATTTAAATCGGAAGCGGAATAAATCTGTCTCCTCATCAAAGCCAGCGTATCAGCATGCCATTATATTGAAAACATTTGATTCGATTTGCGCCTTTTGATTGGTTCTCGGGACAATGCATTCGCTCAATGTCACTGTAAGAAATTCTAAGTTATTGTAACCCAACATTGGGTGAAATATTGCGTTTCACGAAAGACAAAGTCGGCAGCTAGCTCACTGCTACTTTCACATGGTCGCCCACTGAAGCCAAGCAGGGCTGCGCCCGGTCAGTAGGTTGCTGCTGGAAGTGGTGTTAGTGAGGCCAACAGGGGCCGCTCAACCTGCAGTCTGTGTGGGTCCTAATGCTCCAGTATAGTGAAGGGGACGCTATACTGCTCAATGAGCGCCGTCTTTCAGATGAGACGTTAAACCGAGGTCCTGACTCTCTGTTGTCATTAAAATTCCAGGATGTCCTTCGAAAAAGAGTAGGGGTTTAACCCCGGCATCCTGAACAGATCTGTCCATTGGCCTCTGTCCAACATGGCCTCTTACCATCCCCATATCATAATTGGCTTCATCACTCTGTCTACTCTCCACCAATCAGCTGGTTTGTGGTCGTCCCCCCCATTGTGTAAATCGCTTTGAGTGGCCAGAAAAGCGCTATATTAAAGTAAGGAATTATTATTATTATTATTATTATTATTATTATTATTATTATTATTATTAAAACCAATGTTGGGTTAACTGCAATGTGGACATTACTTTAAAAAATCATTCAAGAAGTTTAAATAATAATGTAATAATTATATCCACGTCATTTTGACCATTATTGTGCATGTTTAATATCAAGATATGTTGAATTATCGATATATCCTCTAATTTCAGGCTACGACTATGTGGACAGCTCCCTCCTGTATAGCCGAGAAAGAGAAAAGTCCTTCATGCGCCGTCTGAAGTCGGAATCATCCGAGACTTCGCTGTTCAGAAAGTTGAGGACTATAAAGAGCGAGAGCGATGCTTTGAGGCTCTCCACAGAGCAGGAGGACCGCCGACCTCTTAGCTTTCAGAAATGCTTTGCTCATTACGATGTCCAGAGCGTACTTTTTAACATCAGCGAAGCAGTGGCCAATCGGATAAGCCTCAGTCAGAGGAAAAACACCACCACTGGAGCTTCTGCCGCGTCCCAGTACCAAGTCCCAGGAGGGGGGCAAGTTTGCGGGAATTTTACAGCACCTACATCAATGTTTGAATCCCCAATGGGAAGTCGGGAAGATCTCAATCCCAAGGAGAATCTAGACGCGGATGAAGGTGATGGGAAAAGTAATGGATTGGTGCTAAATTGTCCGCATTTTCGTAATGAAATCGGTGGCGAGGGGGAGAGGAGGATTTCTCTCTCTAGGGCCAATAACACCAGCTACACTGCTGGAGGAGAAAATTGTTCATTCGAGTCTTCGTTGAGCTCCCACTGTACCAATGCTGGCGTGTCTGTACTGGAGGTGCCGAGAGAAAGCCAAGCGATCCACCGGGAAAAGGTCAAGCGGTACATCATCGAGCACATCGACCTGGGAGCGTATTATTACCACAAATACTTCTACGGCAGAGGTAAGCCCTTGTCCTTTTGCGTTACGTTCCAGTTGACTCTCGTTTGCTAAAGTTGATGTGAAATGTGAACTGACCTTTTGGGTTTTGGGGGGGGGGGTTTGGCGGGAGTGATTCATCTGTGTTCATTCTGAAGCAAACACCTGCCCTTTTTGATGGATGTCACAAATGTTGTGGTGGTATTGGTAATAGGCATGGGACGATATCCGTTTTCAAGGTATACTGCGGTTTACTGCGGTTTGTAAATACTGAGGTATTATTTTATTCTTTTTTTGTAATTTTATTTTTGTTTTTTTAGGACAACAGTATGTCCAGCAGAAAGAAAAAAATCCAAAGATGCTGTTTTAAATTGTAAAGAAATCAGTGTTTTTAAGGCCCCGTTTACACTTGTACGTTTTCGTTTTAAAACGCATAAGTTTTGCTACGGTTACGCCATCCGTCCACACTACGCCGGAGTTTTCGAGGTGCGAAAACGGAGCGTTTTAGAAACGCTGGAGAGGCCGTTTCCATTCTAAAACGCTGCCGCAGCGTCTCAGTGTGGACGTGGGAAAACGCATACTTTTGAAAACAGAGGCGTGGCTGCTGAGATCTGATACGTGATTGGGGCTTTGGGTCATTGCGTATCCTTCCCTTATTCGTCAAGCGCACGTGGCTATAATGTCACCGGCAGACGGCAGACCAGTCTTCACTGTAAACACTGTATTTTCGATAGCCATGGGTGTTTTATATTCATTTGTTACTTTAAGTAACAACTCAACCTCGTCGTCTGTCCTCAAAAAGACCTCTCTTGCTTTCTTTACCATCGCGTTCATCGTTCAACCAGCGTTTGTTGACTAACAATAACCGAATGCCGAGCGAGACACATGCTTCTTGTTTATACTTGACCGCGCATACTCAGAGTGCGCCAATGGTCACGTGATATACGTTTCTGGTGTATTAGTGAAGACGGAGATCTCTTGAGACGCTGGGTGAAAACGCGAGTGTGGACGCGGATCGTTTTCTTGCTAAAATGCCGTTTTAAAACTAAAACGCACTAGTGTAAACGGGGCCAAAAGGGCCACGAAACCCCCCTGTCTCAGCGGGGTGTTTTCACACCTCTAGTCTGGAAAAGCTCAGGAAAGTGGGTGTGTCCAGCTTAGGTTAGGCTTAGTTTAGGTAGGAGTGTTGGGGAAGAGGAAAGAGGGAAGGTTTTGCATAAAAATGGGAGTTTCCATTTGTGCACGCGCTCATTTTCACACAGAGACACAACAAACACACAGACACAGAGGAGATGACTGTGTTTACACGGACATCAGTAATCAAATTATTTGCCAAATTATTAATTTTTCGACTTTAATGGCACTTTTTCTTTATTTTCGGATTCGCGTGATGGGCAGGGCTTCTGTCTATGGTTTGGTGACTGTTAGCTTTATTGCTAAATGGCTAACAGGTGTTTTATAGAGAGAATAACTGTGTTTATGTGCTTTATGAAGGCTGATAAACTGCGTCGATTCGTTTGGAGCTGTATCTGAGTCCACTAGATTATTTCAGAGGTGCACCGAGCTCTGAGAGCTCATAAACTCCTCCAGAAACTGAACCTGGATGATGGAAGCTTTCAGCGGTGCTTCTGACTGAGCCCAGCCCAGTTTGATGAACTGTTGTCGGCTGAAGGATTTTCCCCCGGGACACCAACAACAGGCGCTACGTCATAATCACACCCCTACAAGAGCAAGCTCCTGATTGGTTAACGCGGCGCGAATGTCCGCTGAAGTTCAGATTTTAAAAACTGAAGCGATTCGCAGGATGCCTATTCGCGCCTTTGCATTGACTTAACATGTAAATCGCTCGCGCTTGACGCATCTTCCGCATCTGCTGTGAATGCAGCATAACAGGTACAATCTTAGAAGCGATCATGAATATTAATGAAGTTGCACCGCGTACACAATAGAGCGCTCTGGTTGGTTTGAACCAAGTCTTTCTCATGAATTAATGCTGCACACTCAGAGACGTCAGCATGTACTCGCCGGAACAGACGTCCACTCCCCACGCTGAAATACACGCAAGGATCTCATCGGCGTGACGCAGCTTCAAAAATTTGTTTCAAACCGGAAGAACGAATTTACTCGAAATAACGCAAAAACAACCAATTATCACTCTTTAGCGAAATATATGTGTCCGAATAGTGTTTATAGCAGCGTGGGACACATATATGACTGTCAACAGCTCAATACATGTGTTTTGGTGTTTCGTGACCCTTTAAACTAATGAAGACAGCAGAAGCCAATGATTTATTTGAATTATTTAGCCTGACATGTTTACTGCTCCAAAATACTTCAAATGTTTCTCAAAATACAATATATTGTGTTCAAAGGGGAAAAAAATGTGTTTTTTCACTCAGACAGTTAAAAATAATATGTTTTAGAGCATTAATCACAAACCGTGAAACCATGATATTTTTATCCATGGTTATCATACCGGCAGAAACTTAAACCGGCCCATGTCTAATTGGTAATTGACGAGTTTAAACCTAACACTGAAAGGCAAAAATATATTAGTAAGTTTTATTACAAAGAAACAAAGCAAACTAAAACAAACACATGATTGTTTGTTCCTGTTTTTAACTCTCAAAACTAAACTATTAATTCAGAACATAAGTGTAAATTATGAACAGACAGGGATGGGTAAAAATACATTGAAATGTATTTTAAAATATAATGCCAAATACCTTCATTTTCCGACCCGGACTCATTCTGAAGAACCTGCATAGACTGTGAATAACAGGTCATAAAGTTGTAAATAACATTCAGTTTGTGGCACAGAGCGATCGTTTGGGAGCCGTGTGGGAAGTACGAACAATGTTGTGTACGAACAACAAAGTGACAATGAAGCCGAAAGCGCACATCATTTTAATAATCATATCACATTCTACAGTAATGATTACGACAAGCATTTACAGTAATATGTTTTTCTTTCACAGCGAACACAGAGTGCTGTGCAGGAGAATAAATGTTTAACAGCGTCAGTATAACTATAGCCTATATAATGTTGAATATAATGCAAGAGGGAATCTGATAATGAAAACATATGCTGGATAAGTTGGTAGTTCATTCTGCTATGGTGACCCCAGATTAATAAAGGGACTAAGCCGAAAAGAAAATGAATGAATGAATGGACTAACAAGCTACAAGTGTCCAGCAGGTGACCTTGCAAACCTAGCTCCTGCAGCACTGATAGAGTACATGCTGTTTTTGCATCATGTGAAAACGTAACAGTCTGTAGTGCATTCAGTGATCGTTTAAGGCCATCAGTATAATTTGTTATAATTTTTATTGTTCCTATTTTTTCATGTGTTGTATTGGTTTTAACACTTAGGTCAGTGCAAAACTGAAATTAAATGTGCTATATAAAGAAACTTTACTTTCTTTTTTGCTTTACGCACAGTAGACATTCTTCATCATCTCTCTCAGGCATTGCGTCTAAGGATTTAGCATCTTCTTGACCACTTTTAAAGGTTCAGGATACCCTGAAGTACTTTTTAAAAAGTTTTAACAGATGTGTGTGTGTTGAGCATCAGTTAAGACAGCGTTAGCTTTAATTGTGGGGGAAACTGGATCATTTTGAGCTTTTGTCAGCTAATTTCATCTTCTGGGTTTAAAATAATTTTTGGGGCGGATCAAAATCATTGACGTTGCGTAAATCTGCTAGTAGAGTGATGACGCGTCGGTTTCTCATTATTATTCATAGCGGAGTTTTCTTATCCTATAAGAAGAGCCTGCTTCTTAATCATTCATGAGTGCTTGTGCTTTCCGAAGGCAAGGCAGGCCTGCCAAACTGGGAGACCCTATGACTGGTTGAGACCGGGTCCGCATGGCACGAGTCGTATGTGTTTGTTTCCATGATCCACATGGTTTGTTGCATGTTTCTCCCCATGATTCTGTCAGGCCCATAACAGCAAACCTGTTGGTTTGCAACAAGCATTTTGGTTAGGAGAGCTGGAGAATGGAGAATGGTGGACTTTGTCTTTCATCAGTTGAGTTTGTTACCATTCAGACACATCGCCTATATCTTTACTGCTGTGTTCACATGTTTAAAATCCTCCAGATTACCAGCAGGGCTAATGGTTGGAATAGACAGGGCAGGAGACCTGCTGCACTGCTATCCACTGTGTCTGCATTCAGACCCGGGGATTGAGCAGAAGAGACGTCCTCCTCATTTATTGAGTTTATATAAACACCATTATCTTTATAATGACATAACTAATTGTGGTTATGTGTGTATGAAGTTACCAATAACAAATGTAGCAGGACATTAAATTACTGTTTATTTCTTTGCATTTTAACTTGTAAACTATAAAATCATGGCTCTCCTCACGGCTTGTGTCTCATTTTGTGAGCTGGCTGACAGCAGTTGTTCACTCGATCCCTCTTTCTCCCCTGCTCTGCTGGCCACGCCCACTCCTCTGCCTGCAGAGCTCCACGCCCATCATGGAGCGTTTTTTGAAACATTTCTTATGTAGACTTGAACCGAAAGAGGGGGTTTCATGACCCTTTAATGCTTCTTTGAATTTGATTGGACGAGAATCACAGGACTGATTATTCTACTTAGCCAATCACCATAGACAAGAAGAAATAAACACCAGTTTGAGGGAAGGGAGTGGAATAAAATCACAGATACAGCACTAAAAATGGACTCAAGTCAAAGTACACATTTTTAAAACAACTTAGTTCCTGAGGAAAAGCTACTCAGTTAATGTAACTTGAGTGTTTGTGCTCTGTTACTTTACACCAGTGATTATAAACCATCTTCACTGATGATTTAGTGGCCTGAGACAGTAAAGCATGGTGTTTGTTACACGTTTTGAATGGTGCAACACTTGTGGCAGGGATTGAGGTGTGAGAATGTTCTGCTGTCTGTGGCCTGTGATTTGTCATGTGAGAATAGACATGGTGAGGTGCAGCTGTTCCCCTATGAAGAGCCAGACAGGACCCCGTCCGCAAACCACAGTCCCACCGCTCGTCATTAAAACACCTGGAAATGGAACAAGCAAGTGACACCTCAGCTTAAACTGCACAACGTCAGCTGGATACAGTTGAAGCCAAAATTATTAGCTTTAAAATTATTTAGTTTTTAAAAATATTTCCTCAATTATGTTTAACAGAGGCGCCACGGTGGCCTAGTGGTTAGCACAATCGCCTCACAGCAAGAAGGTCGCTGGTTCGATCCCCGGCTGGGCCAGTTGGCATGTCTGTGTGGAGTCTGCATGTTCTCCCCGTGGTTGCGTGGGTTTCCTCCGGGTGCTCCGGTTTCCCCCACAGTCCAAAGACATGCGGTACAGGTGAATTGGGTAAGCTAAATTGTCCGTAGTGTATGTGTGTGAATGAGAATGTATGGATGTGTTTCCCAGAGATGGGTTGTGGTTGGAAGGGCATCCGCTGCGTAAAACTAATGCTGGATAAGTTGGCGGTTCATTCCGCTGTGGCGACCCCGGATTAATAAAGGGACTAAGCCGAAAAGAAAATGAATGAATGAATGTTTAACAGAGCAAGGCATTTTTCACATTATTTCATTTTATATTCTTTCTTCTAGAGAAACTCTGATTTGTTTTATTTCGGCTAGAATGACAGCAGTTTAAAAGATAAATATATCTTTTATATTTAACAAATCATCTTGGAAATTTGTAAATATAAGTACACAAAATAACTAAATTGATATTTTATCATTTTTCAATATGTTCTCCATCAAATTTTTCTTTTAATATGAAATTATGTGAACAAAAAATATAACTTGGACAAGTGCATGTAGACGTGTGCATAAAAATACATGTAATAACCAAAATACAGGTACACAGATGGTTAAATAATATTAATAATAATACCAACAACAACAATAATAATGAAAGTAAAAAAGGATAAACTAAAGGATGAATGACAGAGACATAATAAAACTAATTTATATATATCTACATAAGTATATCAGGATTGAACTATACTTGCGGTGGTAGCCGGATTGAAACACACCATTTACTCAAATCAGATAAATAGTTGACTATATGCGACAAACGATACATCATTTAATTTTTAACAATAATTTTATTTATTGTTTCTTTTCAATCGGTTAACGAAAACAAAAAGAGTCCCACAATTTCTGTTACTTTTATGCTATTCAGGAGCCATGTGCACTCACTGGCAGGTCAAACCTGCTTCTCTCTCTCTCTCTCTCTCTCTCTCTCTCAAGTTCAAAGCAAACTTGAATGCCAACGCATTTCAGATACAGCATGTATATATAATAGCCTATGTAATATATTAACATCATCAAATTAATAAAATAATCAGCAAATGAGGAATAAATCACAGAAAAAGGAATAAAAACAGATGATATCTCAAAAGATTATCATAATTACAGGATTAAAACCTGTAGATTATTTGATTAAGGCAAATGCGTTGATTAACTAATACTAATAGTGTACATTTTGCAGCCAGTTAGGACCAGACATTTTGTCCTCTCCGAGTATACACAAAAGTTTTAGAGTCGTTTAGATTTTTTAAAAATCTAAAAAAATAAATAAAAAAAACTAAACAGCATGTGCTGTCAGTTGCGAACCCAAGCGAATGTAGACTTAAGTAAAAACACATACGAGATTTAAAAAAGCAAAAGTTTAATCCCCGACATTTTGCGAGATTTAGAACTTAGAGATTTATATATTTATTTATATATATATATGTTTTTCAGACAAAAAAAGAGCAATAAACCATACATGCATTGAAGTAGGGCTGTGCAATATGGACAAAATAATCATATTGCGATTTTTATTTTTTTATTTTTTTGTGTAGTTATTTTTTTTATTATTATTACTTTTTTAAACATTTACTTTTATTTATTTATTTATTTTGAACGAATATTGCGATTGCGATTTTATTTGCGATTTTGGCAACTGTTTTTTTCTTTTTCAAACGCGCTACATACACACATTCTAAATGTATTCAGTGCACAAGAAGTGCAGAACAAAACATTTCACAGTGAAATATCAGTATTAAGCTTAATAAATCAAAATCGTCTTAAAAACAGACAACATAAAATAAATTAAGACTATCTAACCTCAGCTCTAGTTAAACACATACTGAACACAGCAGCACTCACTGCTTGATAAACAAAACTGTAATAAACTGTGTTAAAAACAGACAACATGAAGAAATAAAGATGAACTAACCTCAATTCCAGTCAGAACAATAAATAAAAAGTAGCGTAAATCAAAACCACCTATTCGCTTTCGCACTCAACTTCGTCGTGCGTGGAGTGAGCTCTGATTGGTTAACATCTTTCTCCCGCTCAGCTTAGCTGTAATTGCCCGGTGTGCTGCGTCAGCTCTGATTGGTTAACATATTAAAATCATGCGCACAAGAACGTCAACAAACATCTAAATAAATAGATACAATTGCAGCCTTTGCGATTTAGAAATTTCATGTGCTTAAATCACAATGTTTTTGCGATTGCAATTAATTGCACTGCCCTACATTAAGGTTAAGTCAGAAGCCAGCTCAAAATAAATAATTAAAAACAATCGCAATAGACAAATAGACAAAGATATTCGAAATCGTGCTGCAAGAGGTCTACGACAATGAAGATTTTAATATGTTTATATAGAAATACCTATTAAAAAAGTTATTTTTGTTAAACTGAAATTTGGAGGACGGGTGACATGGTGGCGCTGTAGGTAGTGCTGTCTCCTCACAGCAAGAAGGTCGCTGGTTCGAGCCTCGGCTGGGTCAGTTGGCATTTCTGTGTGGAGTTTGCATGTTCTCCCCTTGTTTGCGTGGGTTTCCTCTGGGCGCTCTGGTTTCCCCCACAGTCCAAAGACATGCAGTACAGGCGAATTGGGTATGCTAAATTGTCTGTAGTGTATGTGTGTGAATGAGTGTGTTTGGAAGTTTCCCATGGGTTGCGGCTGGAAGGGCATCCGCTGCGTAAAACAAATGCTGGATAAGTTGGCAGTTGATTCCGCTGTGGCGTCCCCGGATTAATAAATGGACTAAGCCGACAAGAAAATGAATGAAATTTGGGGGGAAAATAAACAGGGGGCTAATAATTCAGGAGGTCTAATAATTCTGACTTCAACTGTATGACTGCGAAGGTGTCAGCGGCTGCTCTTTTTTTTTTTTTGCATGTCTGCACATCTGCATAGTCCTGACAGGATTGTGTTACCCGTTCCTAAGCTCTGGAAAAACAGCTGCTCCACCTCTCACCATGCAGAAACGGCTTTCGTTCCTCCGACTGCCTGCTGAATAATGAGCCGAGGCCTGTGGGTGAAAGCTGCGATTGTGTCCCGCACGTTCACAGGCTTTCCGACCATAGCGAATGAGCCAATTACGGCCCGGCTCAGATGACAATAAATCATGTTAGCCAGCTCGTTCTATTGGGAAATAGATAATCATCCGGCGTGCAGCGTCGCCAAAGACCTATCAAGCAGAAGAGCTCAATTTCCTCTGTGCAGCCGAGCCGTCTTCATCTGTACCGGGTTATATTTAAGACACTGATTAGCCTGGTGCGTTCAACTATTTATTTTAAGTGCAGTTTAAAGAGGGAGGGAGTTTAAGCTTGATGTGTATTCGAAATCTGAACAATGTTTTGGTTATACCCTTCAAGTAATAGCACGATATTATTTGTTTATTTCCTGACTGTACATTTAAAAAATGACGCTAGATGTTGGTTCAAGCTACTTATTTAAAATGAGCCAGAAATATCAAAATTCTTTAGTTTTTTTGAAGGACAGCTTAATTATTTTGTGTTTAATCCACTTAAATTCTTAAGTAGATTGATACTCTTAGGCCCAATCCCAATTCTGTTTTTATGACGTGTGCAGGT
>CAIGQQ010040406.1:3500355-3512603 GCA_903798035.1 Danio albolineatus | reverse complement strand
CCCTCCCTCCCTCCCTCCCTCCCTCCCTCCCTCCCTTCCTTCCTTCCTTCCTTCCTTCCTTCTAATATTTATTTAGTTAGGTACCTATTTATTTATTTGCTTGCTTGTTTGTTTACTCATTTACTTGTTTGTTTATTTACTTTTTAAATTATTTACTTAATTATTTTCTTATTTACTAATATATTTTCTTATTGATGTACCTACTTTTTTGTATATTTATTTATTTGCTTATTTGTTTACTTACTTTTTTACTTATTCAGTTACTTATTATTTACTTATTATTTTATTTATTTACTTATTTACTTACCTATTTACTTATTTGCCTACTTGTTTATTTACATATTTATTTATCTATTTGCTTGTTTACTTACTTATTTTTTTTGTACTTACTTATTTTTTGGTTTTCATTACCTATTTACTTATTTACTTATTCTATTTATTTACTTATTTTATGTGTTTATTTATTTATTTGCTTACTTGTTTATTTACTTACCAATTTACTTATTTATTTATTCACCTACTTATTTATTTACTAATTTTCTTACCTATTCACTTATTTACCTACTTATTTATTTTATGTATTTATTTACTTACCTATGTATTTATTTACATAGTTGTTTACTTTATTTATTTAATTATTTATTTACCAACTTATTTATCAAGTTATTTTATTTATCTACTTTCTTATTAGCAAATTTATTTACTTATACCAATTTATCTAGTTGCTTACTTGTTTGTTTACTTATTTGTTTACTTATTTACCTATTTATTTGGATTATCTACTTTCTTATTGACTTATTTAATCACTTACTTGTTTGCTTATTTACCTACTTATTTTATTTTTGTCCTTTCTTATTTACTTATTTAATTTAACAAACTTTTATTTATATATTTACTTACCTATTAACCTATTTACTTACTTGTTTACTTTATGTAATTATTTATTTACTTACTTATTTACCTGCTTATTTTATCTACTTTCTTATTTGCTAACTTAATTGCTTATTAACTTACTTATTTATGTACCTACTTATTCTATTTGTTTTTTATTCATTCGCTTACTTGTTTATTTACTTGCCTATTTGCTTATTCACTCATTACCTCTTTACGTTTTACTTATTTACATACTTATTTTATTTATTTACTTATTTACTTGCCTATTTACTTGTTTACTTATTTATTTATGTACCAGCTTATTTTGTTTATTTATTTATTTGCTTACTTGTTTATTTACTTACCTATTTACATATTTATTTATTCACCTACTTATTTATTTACTTACCTATTCAATTATTTACCTACTTATTATTTTTTATTTGTATACCCACCTATTTACTTATTTACTTAGTAGTTTATTTATTTAAATATTTATTTACCAACTTATCTAGCATTTACCAACTTTATCTAGTTATTTTATATTTCTACTTTCTTTTTTGCAAATTTATTTACTTACACCAATTTATTTAGTTGCTTACTTGTTTGTTTACTCATTTGCCTATTTATTTTGATTATCTACTTTCTTATTTACATATTTAATCACTTACTTATTTGCTTATTTACCTACTTATTTTATTTGTCTACTTTCTTATTTACTTATTTAATTTAATAACCTTTTATTTATTTATTTACTTACCTATCAACTTATTTACTTGTTTACTTAATTATTTATTTGCTTACATATTTACTTACTTATTTTGATTACCCACTTATTTATTTATTTACTTGCCTACTGACTTTAATTATTTACTTTATTAATTTACTTATTTACCTTGTTTTTTTTACTTAATTACTTATTTACTTATTTACTTATTTACCTACCTCACTTATCTACTTTCTTATTTGCTTATGTAATTGCTTATTTCCCTACATCCTTATTTTATTTACCCACTTATTTTATTTCCGTACTTATTTACTTTTTTATTTATTAACTTTTTTTCTTCCTCCCTTCCTTCACAGTGCAAATTCAGCATCTCTGTGGTGTTTTCCTGCATCTCTGTTTTACATCTGTCCTGTGTTTACTCCTCAGAGCACCAGAACTACTTTGGCGTGGATGAGAACTTGGGTCCGGTGGCCATCAGCATCCGCAGAGAGAAAATTGACGACGGGAAGGACAAAGATGCGGCGCAGTACAACTATCGCATCACCTTCAGGACCAGTCAGGTACTTCAATCAGTCAGTCACTATCAGGGCTGCATAATATTGGAAAAATCTGACATTGCAATATTTCCTTTTTATGTGATATATATTGCGAAGTGAGTATAATTTCACAAGATGAATCGAATTGCTCCATTCGGAAAGATTTCATTCATTTAGATATATTTTGGATGATCAATTCTTTTTCTATGCATTGCATTTGCATAAATTATAATAAATTATAAGCATAAATAAATACAGAGCAGAGCTAAAAGTTAAATAAACAGTGCTTTATGGTTTTCTGGAGAGTCTAACAGTATTTAGGGTCAGAAATTGAACCATCAAAGATAAAATAACTTCATCATTCATCATCATTGAATAAACAATTTAAAATATATTAATATTTAATATTTTCCCAGAGATGGGTTGTGGCTGGAAGGGCATCCGCTGCGTAAAACAAATGCTGGATAAGTTGGCGGTTCATTCCGCTGTGGCGACCCCGGATTAATAAAGGGACTAAGCCGAAAAGAAAATGAATGAATGAATAATATTTAATATATTCAATAATATTTGGATCTTTTAATATTTAATAAGCCGTCTAATCTTGCGATGTGACTATTGCAGATGAACACATTGCAATATCGATGCTCAAACAATATATTGTGCAGCTCTTATCACTATATTATTATTAAAGTGATAGTTCGTCATCATTTACTCACTCTTCAGTTGTTCCAGACCTTTAGGAGTTTTATTCTTTTGTTGAAAACTAAAGAAGATGTTTTAAAGATATCTGGAAACCTGTAACCATTGACTTCCATTGTAATTGTTTTTCCATCTATTGAAGTCAATGGTTACAGGTTTTCAGCTTTCTTCTTTAGTTTTCAACAAAAGAAAGAAACTCATAAAGGTCTGGAACCACCTAATGGTGAAAAAAATAGTGAGTAAATATTCATTTTTGGGTGAACTGTCGCTTTTAAACATAATTAAAAGTTGATTGTCGATTGCATGGAAATGGTAATACATATTTTCAAATCAAATTAATTCATTAAGCTCAATAAAAACAGCAATAGTTGACAACTGTGCTGTAGAAAATTTGTTAAAAAACATAATATACTGAATATATATATACAGTGTTTCCCACTCATGAAGAGAAATTAATGAATGATGACTTATTTACTGTCACATTACAAAAATCAATAGTTCTTATTTGTTAATTAAATAACACTGATTTCTTTACAATTTAAAACGGCATCTTTGGATATTTTTTTTCTGCTGGAGATATTGTCGTCCTAAAAAAAAGTAAAATAAAATTATAAAAAAAAGAAACAGGAACAGTATTACAGAAAATTTTGACGGTTTAAAAAACCTTGACTCCTACAAACCGTGGTATATCTTGAAAACGGTTATCGTCCCATGCCTATTTACAATATCAACAGGCAAACAAATAAACCAAAAACAAAATAAAAAGAGGGGGATAGATATTCAACAAAGAGTCACAATTTACACACCAACACGGGAAACACAATCAAAAATAACACTTAGCAACAGAATAGTTTTTGTGTAGCACACCAAACGCAAAACAACACACCGACCAAACTCGCTCTCCCAACCCGCACCCGTTTTCTCCTTTTTAAAGGACGCCCTGGGTCACTCCAACCAATCCCAGGTCACATCGTCAGCGTAATTAGGGCGGGGCCTGCAGATGAAAAGAGAGGGAGAGGAAGACAGACACACACACACACACCAGCAAATGCAACATCATGAAAATAAACTTACATTAAACTTATATAATACGTTTTTTTATTACAAATGATTATTTCTCCTTTTCCTTAATATCTATGCTTAATCATTTCAGTCCATCAGTTGATTAGAGAATCAAGCGCGTCGTCTCGTCCTTTCTATGGGGTGAAATACATTTAATATTGACCAACGCAACAGGCAGATACTTTCAATCCTTTCCTGTCTGTAATCAAGTGCCTCGTCTCATTAATCCTCAGCCTTTCATCTTCATCTTCTAACGGCACTCGTCCGCAATTAAACTGAATTAGGAAGCCACAGACACACTCGCATGAATCAAACTATCTTGAAAGAGATTCTGCTCCTCCACATCAGTCTAAAAGGCTTTTACTTCAGAAGTGAAAGAGCAGAATAAAGTCTTTTCTCCAGACGAGAGCACAACCTTCTGCCAGTGCTCTAATATCCTAGAGCAGAGATGGCCAAACTAGGGCCCGTGGGCCAAAGTTGGCCCTTTGCATGCTTTGATTTGGCCTGCCAGAGGTAAGATGATTTGGAAGGGTTGGACAAAGCCTTTAAGAGATTCTCATTTCTGTTTTAAATCTAACCTTTTGTTTGTTTGTTTTATTATTAAGCTACAAAAAAGCAAACTGAAATAAAATGTTACAATTAAATGTTGTTAATGAAACATATTTACATACTGTCACTTAATGAATAAGGGGGCAAAGCAGAAGACGTCAGCGGGTAAATCAAGGCAAAGGCAGGTTCAGCATGACTAGTGTATACGGCATTGAACTCCATTGTTTTATAAATGGAATTTTGTTTATGGATTTATTGTAATAAGTTTGTTTAAATAATATACATTTTCAAATACTTTCAATGCTTTAGTAAACACGGAGTATTTATTTATTTTTTTATATTAGGAAATTACCCATGGCAACTTTAATGTAATACAGTTTGCTACATTTACTTTCGGCCCACAGCTCTCAATCAAGCTTCGATTTTAGCTCTTCATAAGAAAAGGTTTGGGCACCCCTGTTCCAGAGCATCTATGTGTTTGTGTATATTAAAAGATTGATTTTCTTATAGGTAGACTGGATTAAGCACTTGAGGACAAATTCCTGCTTAATATATTGACTAGACTTCTAAAAAATCTACTGAAACCGCAACAAAACCATCATAAATAACTAAATATCCTGCTTTGTCATCAAATAATGAACTCCACGGGACTTTTAATGTGTAACCTCTTACACTTTGGTGCTATTTTGGGATTTCCGCCTGGATTTTGCCTACCTTTTCATAAAACAAAAATTCATAAAACACTGTTGAAAGTGATTAAAATAATTGTATATGTTGTCAGTGTTATCATAAACACCTAAAAAAGAGGCGCTTTCTGTATTTTTTCTTTATAGACTCAAATTTTTAAAGAGTACCTTTTAGGTTCTGTGTGGTCTAGGTTGCTGTAATTTAATTTTGGTGGTTTCTGCTCATGTCAGTAATCATAAGAAAAACGAAAAAATGGCTCTATGATAATCTATGCAAAAGTTATTGTATTCCAACTGATGAGAGGTGCTATACCTTTTTTTATGTAATTTCCGCCTACCAAACTTGGAAAGTCTTCCATATCCAAATGCAGTGGTATAAATGACAAATTCCAGTGTTATTGGACAGAAAACCATTTGAATTTACAAAAGAAACTGCTGAAAGTAATAAATAATATGTGTTATGTTTTCTGTTTTATGATGAACCACTTCAACATTGGGCGCTTTTTAATTTTTTGTTCTAAAATGCTTTTTTGAAAATGTGTAGATAATCCCATAAGAGAATAAGACAACCCCAGACAGTTCTGCTTGAGACCAGCAGAGAGCAG
The DNA here is from genome assembly GCA_903798035.1 of Danio albolineatus. Taxonomy (NCBI): domain Eukaryota; kingdom Metazoa; phylum Chordata; class Actinopteri; order Cypriniformes; family Danionidae; genus Danio; species Danio albolineatus. Next base: position 3,506,866 of record CAIGQQ010040406.1, on the reverse strand, counting down.
CAAACACTAGGAAAGAGAATTTTGTCTCTACCATAGAGTATGCAAAGGTTATTGTAATTCAACTGAATATTGGGATAATATGGCATGCGGATAGACTATTGTTTTCATATTTTCACGATCTTTGGTTTGATCAAACATAATTCACTGTGTTTTGACCACATTATACATATAAAAGGAACACTTATGCACATCACCTCAAAAACAGCGGAGAACTGGCCTGTTTTAAAGCACTCAGCATAAGGTAAGAGATGATGAAGCATTTGTGGCTTTCTGTGCGATCTGGGGCTGCTTATTGATCATAAATATATTGTTTTCACTTCTGCGCCATAAAAAACGCGGTGATACATTCGACAACTGTTTGATATGTGAATATATTCAGTAAAGGAACGCTAGAATCATACATGGACGGGCAAGAGCTTTTATTTGAGCTATGACTTGTACATGTCTCATATATGAAGCATATAAAAATATGAAAATGACAGCTCGGGTATCCAGTATTTTGTTGTGTAATTAAATGTTAATAACTTTTGTACAGTAAAATAAAAACCTAAGTGATGCATATGTGCATAAAATATAGCTTCTACGCTTTCAAACGGAACCACTTATAGGGGTCTTGCGCAACCATGGACCTTTAAAAATGAAAGGGAAGTTGATGACGTCACAGGAGTTTGAGAGGTTAAACTTTACTCATCTTCATCGTCTTTGCTGTCATATATGATCTCTCCTCATTGTTTCTCCTCAGTTGACCACCCTGCGTGGGGCGATTCTGGAGGATGCCGTTTCCTCCACGGCAAGGCACGGGACGGCCCGCGGGCTCCCACTGAAGGAGGTGCTGGAGTATGTGGTGCCAGAGCTGAACATCCAGTGTCTCCGACTGGCCCTCAACTCTCCCCGAGTGCCCGAGCAGCTGCTTAAACTGGACGAGCAGGGGGTCAGTAACACCACACTCGGATTAAAGTAAACTAGTAAACGTAAAATATCACGGTTTTCATGTGGTCACTGCTTTGAAATAGGCTCTTTTTAAATGTCTGGGTAAAAAAACAACTACTTTTTACCCTATTGAACACAGGATATTTTATCTTAAGACACATTTAAACTATTTTGGAGCACTAAACATGCCAGGCTGAATAATTCAAATGAATCAGGCCAGCACAATTAGAGGGAAAAAATGTATAATGATACAGATTTTTTATTTGTTTGTTATGCTGGTTGACTCTGACAGTTTGAGATTTATATTATGTCTATAAAAAATATGTATAATAATGAATTGCTGTTATTTTGGCTCAATATGAAACTATATTATTGTTAGTAAGACTGCTTATTTTTGGCAAAGTTGTTTGTTTATACATCAAATGGCCTAAAAAAATACAAAGTATAATAATAACGACAAAAACAACAATAAAAATATTGATAATAATAATAGTAATAGTGTTTTATCTTCATCATCATCATTATTATCATCATCATTATTATTTATTTTTTTATATTAAATTTAAAAAAAAAATTTTTTAGTGTGAAATGTATAAAAAAGTAAGGATATTGTTTGTAAGACTACATATTTTTGCCAGATTTCTTAGATTTATACATCAAATTGCTTAAAAAACAAGTATTATTATTATTTATTTATTTATTTATTTATTTATTTATTTATTTATTTATTTATTTATTTTTCAGTGTAAAATGTATTAAAAAGTAAGGTTATTGTTAGTATCATTATTTATTTATTTATTTATTTGTTTGTTTGTTTATTTATGTATTTATCTATTTATTTATTCTTATTATTTTTCAGTGTGAAATGTATAAAAAAAAGTAAGGATATTGTTTGTTAGACTACATATTTTTGGCAGAATTTATACATCAAATTGCCTAAAAAACTATTAAAGTAAGTTTATTGTTAGTATCATTATTTATTTATTTATTTATTTATTTGATTGTTTGTTTTATTTATTTATTTATTTATTTATCTATCTGTTTATTCATTTATTTATTTTCAGTGTGAAATGTATAAAAAAGTAAGGATATTGTTTTTAAGACTACATATTTTTGCCAGATTTCTTAGATTTATACATCAAATTGCCTAAAAAACAAGTATTATTATTATTATTATTATTATTATTATTATTATTATTATTATTATAAATAAATAAATATGAAATGTGTATACTAAAAAGTGACGTTATTGTTAGTAAGGCTGCACATTTTTGGCAGAGTTTTATGATTTTTTATCAGATTGCCAATAGTAAAAATTAAATAATTTATTATTTTTCAGTGTGAAATTTATAAAAAAGTAAGGTTATTGTTAGTAAGACTACATATTTTTTGGCAGAATTCTTTGATTTATACATCAAATTGCCTATATAATAATAATAATAATAATAACAATAATAATAATAATAATAATAATAACAATAAATATGAAATGTATATGCTAAAGAGTGACGTTATTGTTAGTAAGGCTGCACATTTTTGGCAGAATTTTCTGATTATTCATCAGATTGCCAACAGTAAAAATAAAATAATAAAATAAATAATAAATACAAAACTTGTTTTACTCTAATAATAAAGAATAAACATTTCAGAAATGTTTTAAATTACAGCTGTACAATGCTGATATTTGAGTTGTTCTTAATGTTGTGTTAAACCATTAACCATTGATTTTGATGGGAAACCACAGGGAGCATTTATTTAATCCAAGCCCTCTTGAAAATCACATTTAATCATAATACGAGTTTGCTATTTGAAACGATATTATTGTTAGTAAGACTGCTTTTTTTTGGCAGAATTGTTTGATTATGCATGAAATTGTCTAAAAAAGGACAAAATATGATAATAACTACAACATTAAAAATATTGATAACAATAATAATAATATTAGTGTTTTATCATCATCATTATTATTTATTTATTTATTTTTCAGTGTGAAATTTATATAAAAAAGTAAGGTTGTTTTTAGTAAGACTACATATTTTTGGCAAAATTCTTTGATTTATACATCAAATTACCTATATAATAATAATAATAATAATAATAATAATAAAAATAATAATATCAATAAATATGAAATGTATATGCTAAAGAGTGACGTTATTGTTAGTAAGGCTGCACATTTTTGGCAAAATTTTATGATTATTCATCAGATTGCCAACAGTAAAAATTAAATAATAAAATAAATAAATAAATAAATGTAAAACTTGTTTTACTCTAACAATCAACAATAAACTTTTCAGAAAATGAACTGTTTTAAATTACAGCTGTAAAATGCTGATATTTGAGTTGTTCTTAATGTTGTGTTAAACCATTAACCATTGATTTTGATGGGAAACCGCAGGGAGCATTTATTTAATCCAAGCCCACTTGAAAATCACATTTAATCATAATATAATTTTGCTGTTTTATTTCGATTAATTGCTTAACTGCTAAACCTGTCAGGCTATATTACTTTATTCTATAACTCTAACTCTAGTTTTATGACTTAAACTCACCTCACTGTTTGTTGTCAGAAGCACAAATAGAGCTGTTTTCCCCAACTGAGCACCTGTCAGCTGGTTTCAGATGATGTCTCGGTTCTGAGGGAGAAAATCAGCCGATATCATGTTAAGAGCGGATCAATAAGAGCTCCAGTCGCTCATTGATTTCCCGGCTCTGAGTGGAAATGTGATTGGGGACAGACTCAAATATCTGACGTTACATCTGATTTCATAAACAGAGACGCTGCTTTCCCACACTCTCAATAAGCTTTCATTATCACCATAAAGAGGAGTGTTTGTTGTAGATCGCTCCAGTGCTAAATATAGACCGGGTGTCAAATGAGACCACGGTCATTTCTTTTTGTGCGTTATACACTACTAGCCGCCCCACGGTGGCTCAGTGGTTAGCACTCACAGCAAAAAGGTCGCTGGTTCGAGCCTCGGCTGGGTCAGTTGGCATTTCTGTGTGGAGTTTGCATGTTCTCCCCGTGTTGGCGTGGGTTTACTCCGCGTGCTCCGGTTTCCCCCACAGTCCATCACAAGCGCTATCGGTGATTTAAACTAAATTGGTCCTAGTGTATGAGTGCATCAGTGGTGTAGTCTTAAAAAAAGGGTGGTGTACTATTACCCACCCAATCCAAGTTTTAAATAAAAGTAGGCAAAGTAACAAAGAAAGTCAATGTTTCTTTGATTCGTTAATAATATATGAAGAAGAAAAGACAAATGCTATGGAAGTCAATTTTGTCTAAATAAATTAAGATCAAATAAGACACGTCACTGTAATTTTACTGTAAAATAAAGACATTATTTAAAAACATTGATTTATTTTCATGACTGTCTGTGTTTCATTAGCTGTTTTCTTCCTCCAAATAGGATTCACTGAAGTTAGCAGATCATTATCATGCTGAAAATTAAAAAGCTTTACCATGGAAGTCCTTTCCAGAAAGATTGACATAACGGATTAAAACCTGTCTGTACTTTTTAACATTTACAATTGCAACAGTTCAGACAATTTTGCTAACAACACTGGTAGAAATGCAGCTCAAACCAGGACAGTCTCTTTCCTACATTGTTTTTCACGTCTTAAACAACTAAACCAAAATAATTTAAACCCATCCAAACAAACCATACATCAACTGAAAGATCGTTTATTATCCCTGTATGAATCTTAAGAAAAAAATACACTTATGACTGGTACACTCACTGGCCACTTTATTAGGTACACCTCATAGTACTGGGTTGGACCCCCTTTTGCCCTAAGAACTGCCTTAATCCTTCGTGGCAGAGATTCAATAAGATACTGACAATATTCTTCAGAGATTTTGCTCCATATTGAGAAAGTTGCTGCAGATTTGTCAGCTGCGCACCCATGATGCAAATCTCCCGTTCCTCCACATACCAAAGGTGCTCTATTGGATTGAGTTCTGGTGACTGTGGAGGCCATTTGAGTACAGTGAAGTCATTGTCGTGTTCAAGAAACCAGTCTGAGATGATTCACGCTTTATGACATGGTGTGTTATCCTGCTGGAAGTAGCCATCAGAAGATGGGTGCAGTGTGGTCATAAAGGGATGGACATGGTCAGCAATGATACTCGGGTAGGATGTGGCGTTGACACAATTCCCAATTGGTACAATTGAGAGGAAAAGCCAGGATGATCCATGCTTTCATGTTGTTGACGCCAAATTCTGACCCGACCATCCGAATGTGGCAGCAGAAATGGAGACTCATCAGACCAGGCAACGTTTCTCCAATCTTCTATTGTCCAGTATTGGTGAGCCTGTGTGAATTGTAGCCTCAGTTTCCTGTTCTTAGCTGACAGGAGCGGCACCCGGTGTGGTCTTCTGCTGCTGTAGCCCATCCGCCTCAAGGTTGGCCGTGTTGTGCATTCAGAGATGCTCTTCTGCAGACCTCGGTTGTATCGAGTGGTTCTTTGAGTTACTGTTGCCTTTCTATCAGCTGGAACCAGTCTGGCCATTCTCCTCTGACCTCTGGCATCAACAAGACATTTGCACCCACAGAACTTCCGCTCACTGGATATTTCCTCTTTTTCAAACAATTCTGTGTAAACCCTAGAGATGGTTGTGCGTGAAAATCCCAGTAGATCAGCAGTTTCTGAAATACTCAGACCAGCCCATCTGGCACCAACAACCATGTTGATGCTCGGTTTGAACTGCAGCAGAACTTCTTGACCATGTGTTTATGCCTAAATGTATTGAGTTGCTGCTATTTGATTGGCTGATTAGAAATTTGCGCTTACCTGCAGTTAGGCAGGTGTACCTAATAAAGTGGCCGGTGAAAGTATATATGAAAAAAGATCAATTATGTTAATTTTGTATGACAGTTTTTTTAAAGATGTTAGGTTAAATATGTAAATAAGGCAAATTTAAATATACAGACACCAACTAAATAAAGGTGTATAGGTGTACCTAATAAAGTGGCCGATGAGTGGATACCATCATGAAAACAACAGATTTAATGTTGGCCTAAAGCTTTTGCACTGTACTGTATATTTTCGTTTTTGTCGTCAGCTTAGAATGGGAGCTCTGTCCTTTAATGAGTGACTGTTGAGTTGAGTGTGGTATTGCTGATATTAATGTGTGTGTTGTTGTTGTGTTTCAGCTGAGTTTCCAGCATAAGGTTGGCGTTCTGTACTGTAAAGCGGCTCAAAGCACAGAGGAGGAGATGTACAATAATGAGAACGCAGGAGCGCCGCTGGACGAGTTTCTGGATCTGCTCGGTCAGAGAGTTCGGCTGAAGGGCTTCACCAAATACAGAGCTCAGCTGGACAACAAGAGTATGTGCTAATGCTAACGCTCACAACACAGGGATACATTAGAATACAGCACAAAATACACACCGCATATGCAGTCATGAAAAATAGAATTGTCTGTTGTATTGTTTACTTGTTAATTTATAATAATTAAATTTATGATTGTTTTTTTAATAGTCATAATAATACAAATAATAATAATAATAAAAATAAAAATAAAAATAAATAATAATAATAATAATAATAATAATTATTATTATTATTATTATTATT
>CAIGQQ010040406.1:3487798-3499955 GCA_903798035.1 Danio albolineatus | reverse complement strand
TTTTGTTTTGTTTTGTTTTGTTTTGTTTTGTTTTGTTTTGTTTTGTTGTTTTGTTTTGTTTTAGTGTTTTGTTATTTTGTTTTATTATTTTAATTTATTTTACTTTATTTCTTTTTTTATTGTTTTATTTTATTTTATTTATTTTTTTTATTACTTTATTTATTTAAATTTTTATTATTTAATTTTATTTATTTTAGATTTTGTCCACTAATAATTTAATTTTGTTGCATTTCATTTCATTTCATTTCTAATCATTGCTTTTTTTAAGGGAACAAAATCAAATAATATGTGACAGATTAATGTCAGCCATGTTTTGATTCCACCCACTTTAAGACAGCAGGCGACTTTAGTTTTGTTAAAAGAATGGATTGCATTAGACACTAAATGTAATGCCATTAATTCAGTCATTCAGTCATTCATTTAAGCAGACATGATTATTGTTTTTTATATAAATATGTTTTTATATAAATTATATATATAAGATCTTGGTATATAAATGTAAATCTAGATATAATATTTAAATACTGAATATGTAAGTACTTAAGAATCTATAGTATGTTAATATTCAGAATTACATTTTTGGCCCTCTTTTTAACAATCTTCGAACAATTTATAATTATAACTATGCACTGATTTTTTTTCAGGATTTATATTGCCCCCTTTTATTTAATTTTATTTAATTTTATTTAATTTTATTAAATTTTGTTTTGTTTTGTTTGGTTGTTTTATTTTATTATTTTATTTTTTTTTTTTATTTTTTTTTATTTCATATTATTATTTTAATTCATTTTATTTTATTTCTTTTTTATTTTTTTATTTATTATTTTATTTTACTTTATTTTTATTTTATTTTACTTATTATTTATTGTTTTTTATTATTTTATTTAATTTATTATTTTATTTTTTTATTTATTTTAATTTTTATTATTGTATTTTGTTTATTTTGGATTTTTTCCACTAATAATTTAATTTCATTGCATTTAATTTCATTTAATTTTTAATCATTTAATTTTTTAAGGGGAATAAAATAAAATAATATGTGACAGTTTAATGTCAGCCATGTTTTGATTCTACCCACTTTAAGACAGCAGGCGACTTTAGTTTTGTTAAAAGACTGGATTGCATTAGACACTAAATGTAATGCCATTAATTCAGTCATTCAGTCATTCATTCAAGCAGACATGATCACTGTTTTTCATATAAATTTGTTTTTATATAAATTATATATATAAGATCTTGGTATATAAATGTAAATCTAGATATAATATTTAAATACTGAATATGTTATTTTATTTATTTATTTTTTACTTTATTTTATTTTTTTAATATATATTTTTAATAAAAATTTGTTTAATTTCATTTATTTTTTATGATTTTATTTATTTTTTTATTTTTTTATTTTTTTCTTTCTTTTTTTTCTTTTTTTTTTGTCCACTAATAATTTAATTTCATTGCATGTCATTTCATTTCATTTTTCATCATTGAATTCTTTAAGGGAATAAAATCAAATAATATGTGACAGTTTAATGTCAGCCATGTTTTCATTCCACCCACTTTAAGACAGCATGTGACTTTAGTTTTGTAAAAAAGACTGGGTTGCATTAGACACTATAAATGTAATGTCATTAAATATATTGTATGCTTTATATAAACAGTTTTCTGCTCTCCGAGTTGTGTGTGTCTGTAGTAAAGCAGAGTAAGATGATTGTGTGTGTTTGTCTTCGCCGTGTCTCACCTCTCTGACAGTCGATTGGCAGGATTAGAGGATTTTCCCTCTTTTTCTTCTCCAATCTTCAATTCTATTTGATTGCGCAGGATTAGGGAATAAATCCCTGTCCATAAGCTTGAAGACTCCAGCACAGTTCAGCCTCTCAGGTCCTCATCCGCCCATCTTACTCGCAATCCTGTTTGCAGCCCACAGTTAATGTGTCAATGGAGAACAGCAGACGCTCTTTTCTGAGACGCTGGAGATATGAAGACTGACTGACACACACATTGTGCTTATGGATGAGTTTATATGTGGGATTTTAAATAGTCTTCCATTATTATTGCATTACAGCTTTATTTTGCGTCAGCTAAACAACACCTGATGGCCTTTGTGTTTATAATATTAATTATAATGGGTGGCACCGTGGCTCAGTGGTTAGCATTGTGCCCTCAAAGCAAGAAAGTCGCTGGTTCGAGTCCCGGCTGGCCTAGTTGTCGCTTCTGTGTGGAGTTTACATGTTCTCCCTGTGTTGGTGTGGACCCCAAAAGCGAACTTTGACGCTCTCACTGCCCTCGATGTAAACGTACGGTCAAGCTGAAAAGAAAATCAATGTATGTATTTATAAATTGTATTTTAATGTCATATGAAATCATTTAAATAAACACCATGAATGTGTTCATGCGTTATCAGGTGAATGTTTACTTTCACCGTCTCATTTAGGGAAACTCCTGAGATGAATAAGATATATCTCTGAACTCTGTTAATAGATAGGTATATAAAATGTGGCGCTTCCTGTCTCCTTCAGTCATCGGCAATGAGTTCTGGGAGTTCTCGAGGGAGTTCTGCATTCGATGCATCCTCGATTTCAGGCACACATCAGGATTCTGTCACGGGTCCTCCATTACTGCTGCGAAACTAGTGATTATGCAGCCTCATGATGGCGATTGCCGTTGTACTCCTAACAGATACTATTTAGTAGTTTGGTATTTATTTGACCAGCATTAAACATTGCCTAGGAAGTGGTTTGAATTTCTGTTTAGTAAGGCAAGGCAAGTTTATTTATATAGCACATTTCATACACAGTGGCAATTCAAAGTGCTTTACATAAACAGAAATAATATTGAAGTATAAGAAAATAAAATCAAATAATAAAAAATTCAGATTAAAAACAGATTAAAATGAGTTAAGACAAGTTATAAAAATAGTGCGATCTGTCGAACGTAGCACAGTGCTCATTCAGTAAAGGCACAGCTAAACAGATGTGTTTTCAGTCTTGATGTGAATGTGCCTAATGTTGGAGCACATCTGATCATTTCTGGAAGCTGATTCCAGCAGCGAGGGGCGTAATATCTGAAAGCAGATTCACCCTGCTTTGACTGAACTCTTGGAATTTCTAGTTTATGTGATCCTAATGATCTGAGTGATCTGTTAGGTTTGTATTCAGTGAGCATATCTGTAATGTATTGAGGTCCTAGGCCATTTAGTGATTTATAAACAAGTAGTAATACTTTAAAATCTATTCTGAAAGTAACTGGGAGCCAGTGTAAAGACCTGAGGACAGGTGTGATGTGCTCTGATTTCCTGGTTCTGGTCAGAATCCTGGCCGCAGCGTTCTGGATGAGCTGCAACTGTCTGACTGTCTTTTTGGGAAGGCCAGTGAGGAGGCCGTTACAGTAATCCACCCTGCTGCTGATAAAAGCATGAACGAGTATCTCTAAGTCTTCACTGGAAACAAAGCATCTAATTCTTGCAATGTTTTTGAGATGATAGTATGCTGATTTAGTTACTGCTTTGACTCCAGAGTCACACCAAGATTCTTGACCTTATTTTTTGTTGTTTGACTCTTAGAGCCGAGGTACGCATTCACCTTGAGAACCTCATCTCTGTTCCCAAATGCAATGACTTCAGTTTTCTCTTTGTTTAACTGAAGGAAGTTTTGGCACATCCAATTGTTAATGTCATCACTGCATTGGCAAAGAGTGTCAATGGGGCTGTAGTCATTAGGCAGTAAGGCTATGTATTTTTTAGTAAAAAAAAATTAAAAAATCTATTTGGGATGACGCTAAACTGTATACTACACAGTTGAGTGTATAAGTGTATAGTGTGTTATTTGGGACATGACTATTGACTTGTGCCGTTTCTCCTCTCTCGCAGCTGCTCAGAAAGAGACACATAGGAAATGACATCGTCACCATCGTGTTTCAGGAGCCTGGTGCCTTGCCCTTCACTCCCAAAAACATCCGCTCGCATTTCCAGCACGTGTTCGTCATCGTCAAAGTGCACAATCCCTGCACTGAGAATGTCTGCTACAGGTCAGTCACTGTGAGCTTTCTCCATAAGACACCGCAGGTCAACTGTTACACAGTATAGTAATTCCCCAAATGATTGATTACATTAAGAACTGCATGTGTTGTTGTGTATAACAGTTGTTCTGAAATTGTATGATTAAATATGCAAATTCTATTCAATTATATTTGTATAGTGCTTTTCACAATAATTATTGTTTCAAAGCAGATTGCAAAAGGTGCACGCTATTGCATTACAATAAAAGCTTATTAGTTACCAAGGTATGCTACAGGTCAGTCACTTTTTATGGGAAGAGGAAGCTACTATTCTTTTTCGTACTGTTAATGTTGTGTGGGCGCCACGGTGGCGTAGTGAATAGCACGTTCGCCTCACAGTAAGAAGATCGCTGGTTCGAGCCTCGGCTGGGTCAGTTGGCATTTCTGTGTGGAGTTTGCATGTTCTCCTCGTGGTTGCGTGGGTTTCCTCCGGGTGCTCCGGTTTCAAAGACATGCGGTACAGGTGAATTGGGTAGGCTAAATTGTCCATAGTGTATGAGTGTGTATGAATGTTTCCCAGAGATGGGTTGCAGCTGGAAGGGCATCCGCTGTGTAAAAGAAATGCTGGATAAGTTGGCGGTTCATTCCGCTGTGTCGACCCCAGATTAATAAAGGGACTAAGCCGAAAAGAAAATAAATGAATGAATAATGTTGTGTGATGAACAAATCGCCCCAAAAGGGGACAATAGAGTTTACAGTGCAGGTCAACTCTTACACTGTGATTCCCCAACTGATTGATTACATTAAGAACTGCATTGTTTTGTATTACAATTGTTCTAAAATTGTACAATTAAATATGCAAATGAGGCAACACTTAATTAAATTTCCCCACGAAATCAAAATGATACATTTTTTAGATGTTAGTATCAGTATGTTTAAGGATATCTTGAATTTAGTGTGCTACAAAACATTGAGAAAATTTGCATTTAAAAGGTATATAAATTTGATGTTAACATCCAGTTTATATAGCTTTATATATAGTTTAAATATAGTTTATAACAGTTTATATCTTATAGAGGAGGATCTGGCCAATGGTTGCACCTAGGATTCAGGAGGAACAATGCGGTTTTCGTCCATGTACACTGGACCAGCTCTATACCCTCACCAGGGTGCTTGAGGGTTCATGGCGGTATGCCCAATCAGTCCACATGTGTTTTGTGGACTTGGAGAGGGCATTCGACCGTGTCCCTCCTGGCATTCTGTGGAGGGTGGTCTGGGAGTATGGGGTCAGAGGCGCTCTGTTAAGGGCTGTGTCATCCCTGTATGAACAGAGTAGGAGTCTGGTTCGCATTGTCGGCAATAAGTCAGACTTGTTTCCAGTTCATGTTGGACTCCGGCAGGGCTGCCCTTGGTTACCAATTCTGTTCATAATTTTTATGGACAGAATTTCAAAGTGCAGCCTTAGGCTGGAGGGGGTCCGGTTCGGGGACCACAGAATTTCATCTCTGTTATTCGCAGACGGCTTCATCGAACAAGGAACTACAGTATGCACTGGGGCGGTTTGTTGCCGAGTGTAAAGCGGCTGAAATGAGAATCAGCACCTCCAAGTCCGAGGCCATGGTGCTCCACCGGAAAAAGGTGGTTTGCTATCTCTAGATTGGAGGAAGGTCCTTACCCCAGGTGGAGGAGTTCAAGTATCTTGGGGTTTTGTTCACGAGTGAGGGAAGGATGGAACGTGAGATTGACTAGCGTATTGGTGCAGTGGCAGCAGTAATGCGTTCGATGTACCGGTCCGTTGTGGCAAAGAAGGAGCTGAGCCGAAAGGCAAAGCTCTCGAATTACCGGTCAATTTGTGTTCCTACTCTTACCTATGGTCATGAGCTTTGGGTCATGACCAAAAGGACAAGATCTCGGATACAAGTGGCCGAAATTAGTTTCCTTAGCAAGATGGCAGGGTACACCCTTATAGATAGTGCTCTGTCACCAGGGAGGTGCTCGGAGTAGAGCCACTGCTCCTCCGCATTGAGAGAATTCAGCTGAGGTGGCTCGGGCATCTGTTTTAGATGCCTACCAGGAGGCCTCGGGGAAGACCCAGGACACGCTGGAGGGACTATGTCTCTCAGCTGGCCTCGCAATACCTCTGGAGCCCCCCGGAGGAGCTGGAGGAAGTGTCTGGGGAGAGGGAAGTAAGGGGTTCTCTCCTAAGAATTCTGCCCCCACGACCCGGCCCTAGAAAGCTGTTGAAAATTAATGAATGAATGGGCTGGATATATTCACAGACTGCTGCCACACAACTGTTTAAACCCCTTATAAAAGTGATTTAAGTAAAGTGTACAAATTTGGAGATCTGTGCAAAGACTCAAGTCTCTCCCCATTTTTTTTTGTTTGCTTTATCCGCAGTGTTGCAGTTTCCAGATCAAAAGATGTGCCTCCATTCGGCCCTCCGATTCCCAAAGGCGTGACTTTTCCCAAATCAGCCGTGTTCAGGGACTTCCTCCTGGCCAAGGTGATCAACGGCGAAAACGCGGCGCATAAATCTGAAAAGTTTCGTGCCATGGCCACCCGAACGCGCCAGGAGTACCTAAAGGACCTGGCGGAGAACTTCGTGAGCACGACTACTGTGGATTCAGCTGTAAAGTTCAGCTTCATCACTCTCGGAGCTAAAAAAAAGGAGCGTGTGAAGCCGCGGAAAGATGCTCATCTGCAGAGTAACGGCGCGGTCACGTGGAGCGTGGTGGCCAGAGATTTCGGCCAATCAACAGATGTCGAGTGTCTGCTGGGAATCTCCAATGAGTTCATCGTGCTGGTGGAGGAAGAGTCCAAAAACGTGATCTTCAACTGCTCCTGTCGGGACGTGATCGGATGGTCGTCTGGAGTCATGAGCATCAAGATCTTCTACGAGCGCGGAGAGTGTGTGATGTTTTCTGCACATGATAACTGCGGAGAGGACATTCGGGAGATCGTGCAGAGATTGGAGGTAAGAGCGTTTCTCTGGGATTTATGGGAATATGTTTGGTTCATTTCTGTTTATTTCTTATGGGATATGTTTGGTTAAGATTGTTAAAGTCTTGTGTGGTCTTGTGTGGACACACAAAGATGATGGTCAGTTGTTTAGCTTTGTTGGTCCATCAATCAGCATTGGTCCAGCTATGTGTTTTTTTTTTTTCCACATGTCGCCTCATGCCTGGTTAACGATGGAGCTTGTTAGCCTGATTTGGCATGTAGAATCAGTGTTGGCTAAACAGCGCGCCCTGATTGGTGATTTGGCAAGTGAAGCAATTCAAGCCAACAAACTAACAATTTAGATACGTTTCTCAAATATTTGCTAACGATATGGATTATTAGTGGCACAGTGGGCAGCACGATCACCTCACAGCAAAAGAAGGTAGCTGGTTTGAGCCTTGGCTGGGTCAGTTGGCATTTCTGTGTGGAGTTTGCGTGTTCTCCCTGTGCTGGCGTGGATTTCCTAAGGGTGCTCCGGTTTCTCCCACAGTCCAAAGACATGTGGTATAGGTGAAATAGGTGTGCTAAATTGTCTGTATTGTATGTGTGTGAATGAGTGTGTTTGGATGTTTCGCCATTGGGAAGGTGCTGCTACCGCAAATGGACCTGTCAGATGAACGCAGCTCACTTTAACGTTAATTTTGCCGAATAACTGCTTTTTACTGGGTGACGAGTGGTTATAATACGCTGAAAGCATTGTGTAAATAATATATATAATATATGTAGTCAATATAACTTATTTCTAAGACAACAACAAACTCTGAACCTCATCGGATGTCATTGACGCTGTAAATGCTAGCGCTCTCAGGTTTTTTCTACAACCTCACTGTGCGCGCATCCTGAATGTTTACAAACATGGTAATTCATCTATAACATTACAGCGCCTCTGCCCACGCCCCTTCGATGCGCAAAGTGTGTGCGCGGGGTGAATGCTCAGAACCTGAAGGGTTTATGACATCATTAACCCGGATGTAGTTTTTTGTTGTCCCTAAACTTCGTTCGCTGTAGGCTTTGCTAAGCTAAATCTTTAACCCTCTAAGACCAACGGGAGCGCCTCTGTTTAAAAGCCAATAAAAAACGAAAGCATATAGGTAGAGCAATACTTTTTTTGCATATGAAATCTGAGACGTTATACTTTCAGATCAAGCCCAAACAGTCTCCTGTTGCAATGTTTTCATTCTTTAATGAGTTTACACAAATAGCCTAAAATGTTTACAACAAAAAAACACTTTATTACATTGCACGCCTTCGCAAATGTGTTTTATAAAGGTTGTTATTGGTTGCTATGTATGTGACGTAATTACCTCGTGTGCACTGTGAACCTATCAGGTCTCCCGTGGTGATGCCACTCAGCGCGCTGTTTGATATATGTAATATGCACACGCTTTTCTATGTATGTGTGTGCGCTCTTCTCGTCGCGGTTTCTCTTATATACGTATCGGAACATCAGAATTTCTTTCACACACACGCACACAACACACACACATCCACATTTACACATACAGGCACAATATCAGACACACACACACACACACACACTGGAATGGAGTCGTGACCACATAACAAACAAAAAAATAGTCCGATGTTTTGGAGTTATTACTCGCGTCAAACAAGGAATTCTCCGACTCATCATCTGCTCAAGATTCTATTGCCAGTAAAGACGAAGCTGACTTTTGTGAAGGATTAGATCCATTCCAAGACATGTTAGTATATTCTTTATAAATGCTTTGCTTTTGAGTATTATATGCTCATAAACAATGCTTTGCTTTGTGTATGAATATAAACAAAACACGCTATTTACTCTTATGGTTTCACTTTTATGCCTAAAACATCAAGCTTTTATACCTTTTATACTTAAATTTTTTGCTGTATTGCTGAATCGTGCTTATTATTTTACTTACATTGATGTCGTTTTGAACACTGAAGCCCTCAAAACCCCTCATGTGAGGTAATTTGTAGAGATTTTTTTGTTGATCAATCAAATTGTTGTCTACACTATTTATAAAAATAAGTGTATCTCACAAACGAATTGATGTAATTAGTCCAAATCAGTTTTATATCGTTTTTAAAGTGTTTTATGCATGTTTTTTACATTGACAAGTTTGAGGTTGACCTTTGTGTTATTTCTGTATACAGTAAAAACAAAACAAAAAAAAACTAAGCGATTTTCAATTTTTTTGTGGTTTATTGCACTTTTAAGCTATTTAACTAGTTAATATGGATTTATGACATACATAAACTTAAAGTTGGGGATGTAAAGATTTTATTGATATATGGCATTTGAAAATACTCAAAAGAATGACACCACAGCATGTAAAAATACTAAGATATACCCTGGCAGAGTTGTTCTATGTCAGGTCTTAATGGGTTAATAGCCAATGTCTCCCTTTGCATTGAACTATGAGTGTTTTACGTTCAGAGATGTTGTTTATGTTCACACAGCTACATTACATATCAACTAAAGTTTAAAATATGATATCCTAGTGGACCACCGCTTTAAAGAATAAAGATATATGAAAGCTAATTTGGTTTTACACAGACTTTGATAGCAAATTTCTGCTGCGTAATGTATTGAATCTGTGTGTCACCTGATTTACTACTGCTAAATATCACTTTGTGTGATTGTATTGCAGCAAAAAGTTACTGTATTTTCCCCAGCTCTTTATATACTGTTGGAAATAGAATAATGTTCAGTTTTATCCACCACATACACTCTTATGCCAAGTTCAGACTGCATGATTTTCAAAGTAGTCGTGTCACAGATGTGTTCACACTGCATGACTATCTGGGCTAGTGTTCTGTCGCTGCTTTGTTTACACTGCAAGATGGATCGGCGACAGGGAGTTTGACACTGCATGACTTCAAAATAGGAAGAATCGCAGACAACTTTGTCCAAACTACGTCTCACACCCAAAAACACGTAGTATATCTTTTGTTATTTACTACATAACGAGAAAGAAGCCTTTAATGGGGTAGAAAATGTACATATTTGCTCACCTGGCTTTGAAGGCAATTAGCAATTTCTCCTCAACTTTTTTATTGTTTGACCGGGTTGGGTTGTGATATTGCTCACATGACACGTCAAACAGACACGGGGGCTCCTGCCAAATTTACACTCATTTTCCCTCCATTTTTTGGGTCATAATAAACACTGCATGACTATCTGAGGTAGCGTTCTGTCGCTGCTTTGTTTACACTGCAGGATGGATCAGCGACAGGGAGTTTCACACTGCATGACTTCAAAATAGGAAGAATCGCAGACAACTTTGTCCAAACTACGTCTCACACCCAAAAACACGCAGTATATCTTTTGTTATTAAACTACATAACGAGAAAGAAGCCTTTAATGGGGTAGAAAATGTACGTATTTGCTCACCTGGCTTTGAAGGGAATTAGCAATTTCTCCTCAACTTATTTATTTTTTGACCAGCGTTTGGGTTGTGATATCGCTCACATGACACGTCAAACAGACACGATGGCTCCTGCCAAATTTACACTCATTTTCCCTCCATTTCTTGTGTCCGAATAAACTGAAAATGAGCTTTTAACTTCTCCCTCAACCTCCCACTGGCCTGCAGTACCCACCACACTAGTGAATGCTGCTCTCTGATTGGCTGTAGGTGATCGCTGATGTTATTTACAGTCAGAACACATTTCACACAGCATGATTTGAATCTCCGACAGCTCCAGATATTCAGCACGCCAAATATCTCCCGGGCATCGGCGACTCCTCAGCGATTCTCTCAGATCGCGTCTTTGATAGTTCATATTGTGTGATTGTCACTCGCGTGCACGAGCACCGATTTGCCTGTGATTTCAGGCATTTGTCTGCGATTTCTCAAAACCTGTCGGCGAGTCAAAATCAGGGCTAAAATCCTGCAGTCTGAACTCGGCATTATAAGGCTATAAATATTTTATACACACATCTCTATAGTTCTCACTGGCATTCTTGAAAGCCAGACACTGATAGTCGAGCGACTTTAACTGGCTTGAACATTCAGCCAAAAACACAGACGAGGAGCAGCGCCAAGAATAAACCCACGGCAGTCAGAAATGTCAGACATCGATATGTTCCTCCGAGAAATCCTGTAAGAGGATTAGGATGATTTCTGAAGCTCATTCAGGACAGATTCCACCAGGCCCAGTCCTTCACAGGTAGACATGAGCATACTGTATGTACAGCAGGGCGTTTAATTAAAGATCCCTTTACTTTCTGATAAAAGACTAAGCCTGGAGATCCCCAATGAATAGTGATTTGAGGAATAATTAGACCGTTCCCCAAGATAACACGACCACCAGCTTTCTTTTACAGCCCGGAGAGGAGAAGAGTTGGCATGTTTTGAGTTGGACTGATTGGATTTGGATAAGAGAGAGAATTGAGTCGAGGAGAACGAGTCTGAATGAAAGTGTCCTGAAGTGTTGAGAAAGATGATTAGGAAGGGAAGCTTGTTTCTGATGCGCAGTAAAAAAGCAGAATTGCAGGATTTCATTTAATAGGATTGCAAGATAACATTACATTGAAGGGGAAAGTCTGAATATTTGGATGAAAACTCCAGAAATCTGAGGGGGATATAAAGAAAGGAAAGAAGAAATTAAGTTTAAAAGATGTAAATAGAATTTGGATGAAAAAATCTGAATCGCAAGATGTAATTTCTGAAGAAAAAAAAAACGGGATAAACAGGGCTGTAATAAAAATTATTATTTTTATTTGTTTATTTGTTTATTTAATTTTAATTAATTTTTTCAATTAATTAATTTTAATATTTTTTTTTATAAATTTTAATTAATTTAATTATTTATTTTTGGCTTTATAGTTCTGTAGTTCAAAAGTTTTGTAAAGTAAATATGTTTTTATCCAGCTATTTTTATTCTCATTTTGGATCTGTGCATAAAAAAACGGTTGATGGAAACAATGTGATGCGCATACATTTTGAAGATGCGCATAAAAAATGTATGCGCATAACTGAGTAGGATAAACTTTATTCGATAAGAAAAGATGCGCATAAACTGCGATGGAAACACTTTTACCGCATAAATTCCAGTATGTGCATTGAATAAAGGAAAGTGTCTGGTGCAAATGTGCAAAACTGGTGCAAGTCTTTGAAAAAAACGTGTCGGAGAGATGAAAGAGTGTGTTTTCTACAGGTGGTTTGTCAAACCCACT
>CAIGQQ010040406.1:3475812-3487234 GCA_903798035.1 Danio albolineatus | reverse complement strand
TTTTTTTTTTTTGAGAAAAAAATTAATTAAATTTTATTTAGCAATATATTAATGAGAATTTGTTTATACTATAAATATTTATACTATAAATACTATAAATAACTTACTATTACTAATATTACTGTGATGCAACAATGTTTGGATAGGAAATGTGCTTATAGATACAATTATATTACGAATAACCATAATGACAAAGCAAAGAAAAACATTTACTGAGAAATTGTAGGGACATACTATTATTATTATTATTATTATTATTATTATTCATTCATTCATTTTCTTTTCGGCTTAGTCCATTTATTAATCTGGGGTTTCCACAGTGGAATGAACTGGCAATTTATCCAGCATGTGTTTTTACACAGCGGATGCCCTTCTAGCTGCAACCCATCACTGGGAAACATCCATACACACTCATTCACACACATACACTATGGTCAACCCACGCCAACACAGAGACAACATGCAAAATCCACACAGAAATGCCAACAGACCCAGACGAGGCTCGAACCAGCGACCTTCTTGCTTTGCGCCACCGTGATTATTATTATTATTATTATTATTATTATTATTATTATTATTATTATTATTATTATTATTATTATTATTATTATTAACGAAAAGAACATGTAATGTGTCTATTTCTTGCTAAATTAAATGCAAATCCAATGTATTACATTATGGATGAGAATGTTCACAGCAGTAATACAGCTGCAAAATTTAGCCTCAAATGCAGAGTGGTGTCGAGACATGTTTAATTCTGTTGCATTTTTTACTATGTCAATTGTGCAAAACATAAATACACAATAATATTTGAGATTGTGGAACATATTGAGCTTATACTATGGTGCACATGTTATGTGTATGTTGTGGTGAAGTGTGTTTCCTCATAATCTCCTGTCTGTAACTCAAACCTCTGCTTGTTTCTGATTTGCTGGACTTTCTGATGACTCTGACATTTCCTGCAGCTCTGCACAAGCACACAATTATTGTTGCCAGGGGTTATTGTTGCCATGGAAGCAGCAGCAGCATCATCATCATATTGCAGAATAAGTTCATATCTGATGGACGCTTTATATCTGAGCTTCAGCTGCGGGAGAGAGAATTCCACATTTGCGTTTATTACTCCATGTTTGAAGTCAAAATTATTCGCCCTTCTGTGATTTTATTTTATTTTTTATTTCCCAAATAGGGCAGTGGGTAGCATGATCGCCTGACAGCAAGAAGGTCGCTGGTTCGAGCCTTGGCTGGGTCAGTTGGCATGTCAGTCTGTGTGGAATTTGCATGTTCTCCCCGTGTTGGCGTGGGTTTCCTCCGGGTGCTCCGGTTTCCCCCACAGTCCAAAGACATGCGGTACAGATGAATTGGGTAAGCTAAATCCGTAGTGTATGTGTGTAAATGAATGTGTATGGATGTTTCCCAGTGATGGGTTGCAGCTGGACGAGCATCCGCTGCGTAAAACAGATGCTGGATAAGTTGGCAGTTCATTCTGCTGTGGCGACCCCAGATTAATAAAGGGACTAAGCAGAAAAAAATGATTTTTTTGCGATAGTCTACAGAACAAACCACTGTTATACAATGACTTGCCTAATTACCCTAACCTAGGGTGCGTTTCCGAAAACAATCGTTAGCCAACTAAGGTCGCAAGTTGCGTCGTTACAAACATAGTTCATTGATTTGATGTTTCCCAAATCCGTCGTTCCAACGAACATTTGCAAACTGCGTCGCAAACTTGTGCACTCGCAACTACACTTCTGGAGCTGTAGTTAGAAGCATAGTTCCTGGCTGTGTTCTATTCCCCGTTATCCCCCCTATGCCCTATTCATTCAGAACATTCTAACATTTAAACTTGGAATTATTAAAAAAAGCATTAAGGTCATCTCTCTTAGGTGTAATTTGCTTTCAAAGTATTTTTACATTTCAGTTTTAGCGATCTTCAGGTTTACAATCGTGCTCTCTTCGCAGTGCACTTTGAAAACATTGATGTCATTTTGAACACAGGTGTATGGAATTTATGTTACATCTCTAAGGCTAGTATATTTTTACAGTCATTGCTCCAAAGCTTGTGAAAACAAAAAACATAGCATACATTACTGCTTTTATTTTATAATAGGTTATTTATTTAGAAATGTGGCCTGCTGTATATGACATGGGCCTGTTGGGTAGAACATTTCTGCAGTGGTTTAGATGTGTCAAATTGTAAAAGTAGAATTTTCAAAAATAAAAATAAAATAAATAAAGTCCTACTGGATTGCAGGAAGGACATGGAGTGAAAAACAAGCATCAAATGAGACAGACATCACTCACAGAGAATACCGGACCAGGAACTACATGGAGATTATGACACTGATGATACACAGGGGTGAGCCACAGGTGGAACAAATGACCATTGGGAAATGGCGGGAAACGGAACAAAGGAGCACATGGGGAAGGCCACATGACGAAAACATAAGCACATGGAAGACAGGACCTGACACCTACTGATTAATAATAATAATAATAATAATAGTAATAATAATAATCATCATTAATATTAATATTTAAAAAAATGTCCTAATAAATAATATATATAAAATTTCTTAATAAATAACCTCTTTATTTTTTTATATGACTTTTATATGATATTAGAATTTGTGTTAGCTTTTGAAGGTGATTTTATGTTAATTTAGAATAGAATATAGTTACTCCACACCATTTAGAGCATCATTGTGGGTCTTGACGCTATAACTAACGTGGTTCAAATGACGGATCTGTAACAGAGAAACTACAGGTTTTGGGAAACTCGTTGCTACATGGTTCTTTTCCCAAACGATGCATCGTGCTATGATCGTTCAGCCGCGAGATACGTTGTTGTTTGGGAAACGCACCCCTGCCTAGTTAACCTATAACCTAGTTAAGCCTTTAAATGTCACTTTGAGCTGTATAGAAGTGTCTTGAAAAATATCTAGTCAAATATTATTTACTGTAAGAAATCAGTGATTAGAAATGAGTTATTAAAACTATTATGTTTAGAAATGTGTTGAAAAAAATCTCTCTGTTAAACAGAAATTGAGGGGAAAAAACAGGGGGGCTAATAATTCTGACTTCAAATGTGTGTGTGTATATATATATATATATATATAGTGTAACTAACTCAACATCGATGGAGACTGCTGTTCTGCATGTGTGTTGAAGATCTGCGTTCACTGCAGAGGGATTACGCATGTGTCATTTATAGGGCACTAATAATATTTGCACAGAGCCAGACAGGAAGTGGAGATGTGACACATTGTGAGATGTGGGAAGTGGTTGTTGAGTCAATGTGACAAACAGATGCTTCATCCGTTCCCACTGAAAAATACTGGGAACCCAGTCTAAAAGTTAGCAGCTGTTGTAGTAGCTGTAGTAATTTTGTTGTGCAGCGGCATGGTGGCTCATTGGTTAGCACTGTCGCCTCACAGCAAGAAGGTCACTGGTTTGAGTCCTGGCTGGGTCAGTTGGCATTTCTGTGTGGAGTTTTCATGTTCATTTAGTTTACCAAAATTCACTTATACCACATGTGTTTGGACTGTGGGGGAAACCGGAGCACCCTGAGGAAACCCACAACACGGGGAGAACATGCAAACTCCACACAGAAATGCCAACTGACCCAGCCGAGACTCGAACCAGCGACCTTCTTGCTGTGAGGAGACAGTGCTCACCACTGCGCCACCATGCCACCTTCAATTATATATTTCATTCATTCATTCATTTTCTTTTTGGCTTAGTCTTTTTATTAATCTGGGGTCGCCACAGCGGAATGAACCGCCAGTTATATATTTCTATATTTTAAAAACAAAAGTCATTTTGCTTAAAATTCTCATAGGCTTAATTTGTTTTTACTTTTTTTGTTGGTTTATTTTTCCTCTACTGTGAGTCACTTCGGATACTAGCATCTGCTTCATGCATGAAAAGCAAATGTCCTTCAAATGTGTTTAACTATAAATTCACAGGAAAATATTTGAGCAAACTTCAATTTAACCGAGGTAAGCAGGAGAAAAAAAAAGCATTTTATTGACTTTACAGAGATCATTAATGTCCTCCGTCTGCTTCATTAGGACGAGAGGAAACCGCTTGTGCGACAGACGTCTGTAAAATAAGTGGAGAAGCACATCCAGACTGCAGGACAGATGCTGCTTATTTACATCATTTACAGTGGTAGACAACATTATTCACCCTCCTGGGAAATTTTCATTCTTTTTAATATATTTCCCAGGTTTATTTTAATAGAGATTTTTTCAACACAATTTTAAACACGATAGTTTTAATAATAATAAAAATTAAAAAAAAAACTAAATTATTTTGTCTTTGCCATGATGACAGTACATAAAATTTGGTAACACTTTAAATGAAGGGATGTTGATAAGACCGTCTAATCATGACATCTATGTGAATGAGAGTTTATGCATACTTATGACGACTGTTAATGAGAGTCATTTGCTCAGTTAGGACATTTTAAATGCAAAGGTGACAATAGCCCCTTTCACTCATACAGATCTTTCTGGAAAATTACCGTCAATTTTCCAGAAAGGTCTGTATGTGTGAACAGGCCCTTTTTGAAAATACCGGTAAATTAATTCTGGCAATTTTTCGTAAAGAGAAGTCGTAACATTACCGGTAATTCTGCTCTGTGTGAAAGCAGAAGGAAAATTGGCGGAAATATCGCGTTCACACTTAGAACGCTGACGTGAGACGTCTACTCCAGCCAATCAGAACACTCAGACGCATTCACATCCGCGCTGTTTATGAAAATAAAAGCCTTTGAATATTTCTCCAGACACGTTTAGCTGCTAGATGTTGCTCAGATAATGTTTCTATGGTCCTTCTTAATGCCACTGTGTAAATAATTGTCTATAAAATGCTTATGATAAACCGCTGTTTGTTTACTTTCCAGCTCCGCTTCAGTTGCTTGACGCATGTGCACGCGAAGCAGCCGGTGAGCGCCAGCACACACACAAACCATGTACAACTCGAAATGCGAAAGTTATCTCCCATATGTTTTCATCGAAGTTGTTCACAATACATCCACAGAATTTGTAATGTTGACAAATGTGTAAATGTTTAGCTGTGGTTCATGCTTCTGCTTTTGGATGTCTCTGGGACAAAGCAGCTGCATGAATGCTAAAGCTTTAAATAAAAGTGAAACCATCAACAAAAGCCCGAGCCCTTCTATGTTTACAAACAAGCTCGGCCGTTTCGAGCTCATTTCTGCTTAATAATGCCAGAGTTTACCGGTATTTTGGAACGGAAGTCTGAATGAACTTTCCTGGAAAAATTCCGGAACATCCTCGCCTGAGTGAATGCCACGTCTTTTAATTTACCAGTGAAGTTGTTCCAGTAATTTTCTGGATATTTAGCGGTATCGCTGTGTGAAAGGAACTATTACCAAGATAGCATAAACATGAAAAAAAAAAGGACTGGGTGTGTTTATATCACCCCAATATGACGGTCTAAACACTATACCTACACATATGTCTGTCCAAATTTTTCAGTATAGGTGCCCTTTAAATCAATGAAGTAAATCAAATGATTAATTTTCTTTCAGTGTACCTCAGGTTTACATAATATATTATGGCCGTTTCCACTGAGTGGTATGGTACAGTATGGCTCGGTTCGCTCATAATTTCCACTGTTTAAAGCGTACCAAACCGAATCGTACAGTACCACTTTTTGGTCACCCTTTGCAAAGGGTACCAAGGGCACCAAAAGGCGGAGCTAGACGTGCAGCTGAACGCTATTGGTTTGCAGAGATACGTCATTCGCTCACGCAACAAGCCTGAATGAAAACAAATGAACACCCGTGCTTAAATACACAGCCAAAAAATTACAGTGAAACTATATATACATATAATAACGAGCCATGGCCGACCCGAGCTCAAACAAACACTTGATGAACAGCCACAAAGCCAAGAAGAAGAGCAGATTCTTCCCTGTGCCGCTTAAAGCATGAGCGGTTTCTCTTTCTCACTTGCGCGTCTGTATTTGAAACAACAAACTTGTTGAGCTGATGATAATAACCTGTGCTTGATTATTGACGTGCTTTTGAAACTCGATCCTTTCAGAAACAGACAAACGCGAGACTGACGCCTGCAAACACAAAGGAGAAGCCGGAAAAAACAAAGGAGCAAGTTATTGTTTAAGCAAACATGAAGAAACTGCTGTTTAACTATTATCATCACCATCTGGACTATTATGAACTCAGAATGACGGAGTTACTCTCTAACAGAGGTTACATGTGCTGGTGAAGATTACAGACACAGATGAGAGCTCTGCACTGACTGTGGGCTATATTTCCTGTTGTTTTTGAACCTAAATAAGGACTTAATGTCTGCTGTGTGTAGTGTTTCTGTAACTGGTATCATATCAGAGACTGTAAGGGGCTGTATGTGTTCATATATGCTGCATTTATTTATTTATTTGATATAATCGCAGACAGTAGGCTATTTCACATCATTGATCTGCAGTTATAATCAGATCATGTTCATAGAGAGGTCAGTAATGAACATTTATACAGCAGTGTTTATGTGTATAATAAAGCCTCTGTGTTGTGAGAAGTGCTCCTCATATGATATATGAGCGACCCGTACAGCTTTACTGTAAACATTTCCTCCAGCGAGAATGACGTCGACTGAAACTTTGTCGTACACCACGCTCACCAAAAGAGTACCCTTTAGCAGTGGAAACGCAAGCCTGATAAAGGTGACCCGTACCGTACTGTACCACTCAGTGGAAACTGGCTATTAGGTTTGCCTTCACTGTATTTCAGATCATCTATTTCTTGATTTCCAGCCTGTGGAAGCAGCAGTTGTTCAGATCACCACAGAGGATTACGGGTAAGAAGTAGCTCTGTATGTTAGGTTAGACGCAGCTATAATAGCCATCAATGCTGGATTGTGAATCAAACATCATCCGGTTTTCATGTACAGCCATAAGACTGCTGGTTTCCGGGTTTATTAAAAGCAGCGCTGATGTGGAGTCACAAACCTTAATCAGGTCAGACATGTTTATTTGTCATGAATGAGGCTGTGAGGGACTCAACCTCTGTTCAGGCATGCTCTCCTTAAACGTTTGTAGAAAAAAAGTGTTTCGTCGCTTTCATTCATTTCAAATTAACATCAGCATCTGCTGTGAGGAACGGCCAACATCACTTTTAAAGGGTCAGGAAACACCAAAACACTTGTTGAGCTGTTGACAGTCATATATGTGTCCCGCGCTGCTATAAACACTGTGAGGACACGTATATCTCACTAAAGAGTGAAAATTGGTTGTTTTTGCATTATTTCGAGCAAATTCGTTCTGCCGGTTTGGAATGTATTTTTGAAGCTGCGTCACGCCGATGAGATCCATGCGTGTATTCCAGTGTGGAGAGTGGACGTCTGTACCTGCGAGTGCATCGTGACGTCTCTGAGTGTGCAGCTTTAATTCATGAGAAAGACTTGGTTCAAACCAATCAGCGCGCTCTATTGTGTATGCGGTGCAACTTCATTAATATGCACGATCGCTTCCAAGATTGTTTGTACCTGTTAAGGCTCGAACACACCGGGACGCTTTTCGTTTGCGTTTTTCGAGCCGTTTTTCAGCATTCAGTCGAGCAGGAGAGCATGCAAAATCACTCCTTGACGTTAGATGGCGCACGCGGTGGCGCCAAGCTTCTGACACCCACTTGTTACACAGAAGTTGTTGTGATCGGCAAAGCATGGATGGTTCAAGTAGCAGCTCTAGCGATGAAGAGATGATTATTGTTCACCAGTGCAATAAGCAGCTCCACGTTCATATCGCCTCTGGGCATCTGCGCTCGCATTGACAGTTTTGCGCTTGAGCGCCTCCAAGGGGTGTTTACTGTAACTTCAGCGGCTCCGTACACGTGAGCAACAGTGGGAATCTGATTGGTGGAGAAGGTTTTGACGTGGGGCGTCAAAACCAAAAAACGAGCATGAGGCGTTTCTTTAAAAATGACACTTTTACGCCTGGCGTTTTGCGCGTTGGTGTGCACAATCACATTGGCGCCCTTTATTTAGTCTCGAGGCGTCAAACGCCGACCGAAAACGTGAGCAAAAAACGTCTCGGTGTGCACGGGCCTTTACAGTGTTCAGACAGCAGAGAGACGCCACGTCTCATTGCCAAAACAAGTGGAAGCAGAAGAATTGTTTGGAGACACAGGTCGCCAGTGTTGTGCTTATGTGCTGCAACGAATGTTGTGTTTTCATTTCCCGCTATGAGAGCGCAGCTGGACTCACGTGTGGACTACAGCGCACGTGACAGAAATGCGTTTGTAAGTAATATGTTTTACCCGACAGCTTTCCGCATCTGGAAATGGTGAAATCCGGATTTGCCGCTCGTCTCCTTTTAAAACAGACGCCGCTCCAGTTCATGTTGACAGTCCTGTCTCTACAGATTTGGTAAGTGAGCGATCAGTGCTCTTTTTTTGTTTATTCAGATGGCAAAGTTAGTTGGTATCATCAGCATAACTCTTTCAGTGTTTAAAGACAGACCTCAGTCAAAATGATCTGAACTGTTACTAAGCTTACAGTATGTTAATATTACTACATTATAGACTGAGGCACCACGGTGGCGTAGTGGGTAACACAATCACCTCACAGCAATAAGGACGCTGGTTTGAGCCTCAGCTGGGTCAGTTGTGTCATTTCTGTGTGGAGTTTGGATGTTCTCCCCACTTGCCTTTGGCAGCAAAAGCCGCTATAACCCGAGAACCAATCAGAAGGCGCAAATCGAATTATGTTTTTAATGTAGCGGCGCGCTGATGAGCCGGCTTTTATGAGACTGTTTTATTCTGCTTTCGATTTTAAAAGATGGAGTTTGATGAACTGGATGAGCGTTTCCCACTGTCAGTGAATGGCAAATGAAAACGTCCCGTACCTTAAACCTCTGTGCATTATAAGAAAAAGTCAGCAGCGACGCTACTTTGAATGAGTCTGATTTACTATACATTAAAACAGTGTTTCTCAACTGATGGGTCGCGACCCAAAAGTGGGTCGTGGGAACATTTTTAGTGGGTCGCAGAGTGCGTGGTCAAAAAAAAAAAAAAAAAAAAAAAATATTTTACTTATACTGGACTTTTATTTTGAAATGCGAGCGACAACAGTTTAATTTAGTTCGGGAACTAAACATTTATTTACCCTAATCGCTGTTTACAGTATTTATCGTTTTTACTTTGTAATATTTCTATAATTTGATACGTTTTGTTAAATGCAACAATAAAATATTGTTTATTTGTAAGTCTTACTGATTTTCTTATGATTTATCTGTCAGTACTTGTGTATGTTAACAAACAAATTTGTTATCATTTCTAAAATTATGGCTCCTATATTGGATCGCGGCTTGATGACCATGTAAAAATGTGGGTCCCGTGGCCAAACCAGTTGAGAACCACTGCATTAAACGACAACTCGGTTTCACGGAAGACAGAGTTAAGATGCCATTCTTTTTTCCCACATAGATGCTATGAGGTTAACAAGAGACGAAAAAGAGACCAAGACCTTGAGTATGGTGAGGATAAATGAATGGCAGCTTCTAAAAATGTCTGAGAGACGTCCCCTTTAACCCAGTAGGCCTACCTTGTGTTTTATTTGCTAATTTAAGCTATTTTTTTAAAGATAAACATAACGTATAAAACTATACATTGTTTATATAACTTCATATTACCTAAATATCTGATAATATTAATGGACAATGCACAGATATTGATGTTTCACGATGTTTTTACACTACACTATTTGAATCCAGCAAGCTTAGCTTACAATGTTTGCAATGTTTACATCGCTCTACTTACATCTAAATCCCAAATATCAGAATGACGACAGATTGTTAAGATTTAATTAATGTCTGTTTTAATGTTATTGATTAATGCACAGGTGGCAAAGTGGGTAGCACGATCACCTCACAGCAAGAAGGTCGCTGGTTTGAGCCTCGGCTGGGTCAGTTGGCATTTCTGTGTGGAGTTTGCATGTTCTCCCCGTGGTTGCGTGGGTTTCCTCCGGGTGCTCCGGTTTCCCCCACAAGTCCAAAGACATGCGCTATAGGTGAATTGGGTGAGCTAAACTGTCCGTAGTGTATGAATGTGTATGGATCCCCAGGTTTCCCAGTGAACATATGCTGGATAAGTTGGCGGTTCATTCCACTATGGCGACCCCAGATTAATAAAGGGACTAAGCCGAAAAGAAAATGAATTTGAAAAACATCCGCTAATAGAGTTCTGTTTAATGGTAAGCTTTGGCCTATTTTGTAATACACTGCTCTAAAAATATAATTTATTTTATTATATTACTTTTATAATATATTACATATTACATATTATATATACTTTTACTTTATATTACAGTATATTATTTTTAGGGCTGTCAAAATTAGCGCGTTAACGCACGCCGATTAATTTGAAATATTGATAGCGTTAAAAGAATTAACGCATTTAACGCAGAGGTAGTTTTTTCTTATTTCCTATTCTGGCCAACGTTTGTTCAGGGCCGGCGCGTCCACAGAGGCGGCCGAGAAGGGCGGCAGAATAGTGAGCGAACCCCCCGCGACACCTACCCCCTCCCTCGGCAAGTATAAAAGCCTCGAGGTGCGCGTGCATTCAGCTCCCTCCCTCCCGGTCCGCACGTTTATCCGCGAACCAGTCACTTTCTTTTTCATATTCGGGTTGAGGGCGGCGTGATCACCGTTCACCTAGAGCAAATTTGATGAACGCGACCGTGCGCGATGATGACTCTGAAGGGAGTCGCTTATACCGGGTGAGCTCGCTGTACTGCCCGCGTTGTCTGTGTGTGTGTGGGTAAGAGAGAGTTTGTGTGTGTGTGTGTGTGTGTAAGAGAGAGTGTTTGTGTATGTGTGGATATCCTAACAACAAGATTAAACGCCTAACATCGCAGACAGTCGCTGAAAGCAGTTTAAAATTTAATGTTTAGAGATGGCGTGACCAAAGTCCACTGAAAAAGTAAAGTAACTAATTACTGTTCATTTTTAGGTATTTTAATTACAGTTAGTTATAATGTACCTGCGTTACATTGTAAAATAATTAAACTCGCTGAATAATCTGATTAATTTGATTAATTTATGTTCTAAAGGTAAAAGTAAACTCTGGCGTTTTAAAATCATCGTAGTGCAGATGCATGTGATAGCGCCGCGCGCCAGTTTGCTGCTAGTCATAAAGCTGAAGATGTCGGACTCAGCTGAAGCGAGTGGCTGTTTTACCAAATGAAAATATTCCCAGACAAGAACAGTACAGTATTAATCAATTTCTTTTTCCTCATTGCGCGCCTGCGTGCTGTAGCGCGCGGCTTTTTCAAGGCTATCGCGCACCTTACATGGGCTGGTTTATGAAGATTACTATGAGAAAGGCTAGGATGACTACGCAGATGTGACAGAGGGAGTCGGCGAATTTAACATGACT
>CAIGQQ010040406.1:3391893-3417120 GCA_903798035.1 Danio albolineatus | reverse complement strand
TAGCAGCACTCTAACAACGCAAAACAACCCAGCAATACAAAACCAACTACACAAAACACCTTAGCAACACTTAAGAAACCTCACAAAACACATTGGCAACCCCCTAGCAACCACAAAACACCCTAGCAGCACTCTAACAACACAAAACAACCCAGCAATACAAAACCAACTACACAAAACACCATTGCAACACTTAAGAAACCACACAAAACACATTGGCAACACCCTAGCAACCACAAAACACCCTAGGAGCATTCTAAGTCAAACACTCCTGCAACACCTAATAAACCACACAAAACACCCTAGCAACACCAGAGCAAACATATTAACACAGTAGCGACACCCTAGCAACCACAAAACACCCTAGCAGCACTTTAACAACACAGAACACCCTAATAATACCAAAGCAACCACACAAAACACAAAACCTGAGCAACCATACAAACATCCCCAACAACCCCATAACAAAAGCACACAGCAATGCCCTGGCAACCTGCAATCTAAAGAAATGACTGGAGCAGAGCTGCATGGGGTTTAGTTCTCCTACACAAACCTCATGCAGCAGAATGAGAACACTCTGTACTGTTTCCCATCTCATATTCACCTGAACACAACAGCTCTGGAGATGGAAATATCAATCAGACGTCGAGTGTGTCAGGCCAGTTTGTCATGTGCCACCATCCATGAGAGAGAGAGAGAGAGAGCTGACAAAATGAAAACAGATCAGCACAGTAAACCCTCCGCACTGCCTGAAAACAACAGTCTGGAGAGTCTCAGGGTATATTTCCATATTTCTGACAAGACACCTTAGTTGTCAGAAACTTACACTGTGACAATGAAGTTTTCAAAACTTTGCACTTTCAGGGCGGCGTTCTTCATACATGGATTACTCCATTAGCTGGATTTGCTTATTGATGATTTGACATGATGCAGGATCGTTTCGTTCTTCAAAACTCACCCGAGAGTTGTTGTCATAGCACAACTATAACTCAAACCCATAGATATATATACACTACATCAGTGTTTCTCAACTGGTGGGTTGCAGAGTGTGTGGTCAAAAAAAACAACAAAAGTTAAATTTTTTAACCTGTTTTGTGTATGCCGGACTTTTATTTTGAAATGTGCACGCGACAACTGATCCCTTTGGATTCGACGTGGAAAGCGTCACGTTGCCGAGCAACAGACAGAGTCAGCTGGTGGAGCTTTATGTGATAAGACGCTGATAAAGACATTCAGTGAAGTAAGCCTCTCCCAGTTTTGGCGATCTGAGAGTGCGATCAAACCCATCCCATTCAGAACTACGTATCTGTATGAAAGTGGCTTCTCTTCCTTGGTGCAGAGTCAAAGCAGAGAAACAGGTGGGACATAGAGCAGGATCTTCGGGTAGCACTGTCTACCATCACTCCTGACTTTAAAACTCTTATCACATCAGTAAAGGACATCCTCAGTTATCTCATTATCTTCCCAAATTACTGTTAAGTGAAACAGATGTTTATAATTGCTGTCATATTAGTAGATGTAATGAATATTTAAATCATTTTACAATTTGCTGGTTTGTTCTGTTCAACAGGATCAGTGTTCATGTTTTATTAACAGTTCAGTTTTGTTTATGGGAACTGAACCTTTCCTCACCCTAACCACTGTTTACAGTGTTTGTCGTTTTTACTTTGTAATTTTTCTATAATTTGATACATTTCGTTAAATGTCAGCAATAAAATATTGTTTATTTGTAAGTCTTGCTGATTTTCTCATGATTTTTCTGTCACTACTTGTGTATGTTAACAAATAAATACAAATTAATTATAATTCCTAAAATTATATTACAGTTCCTAAAAATTTGGGTCGCGGCTTGATGACCATGTAAAAATGTGGGTCCCGTGGCCAAACCAGTTGAGAACCACTGCACTAGATATGGCACACAGACCCTGAGCATGCATCAATACCACCGCCACATTTGTTCAGTGCTTCCAGGACAAACGTCATTCAGTCGCACTAGTCAAGACAGTGTGCCAAAGTGAAATCTTTAAGATTAAAAATCTTTAAATCTGTAAGACTTTTAATAATAATAATAATAATTCCTTACATTTATATAGCGCTTTTCTAGACACTCAAAGCGCTTTACACAATCTCCTCATCCACCACTAGTGTGCAGCATCCACCTGGATGATGCGACGGCAGCCATTTTGCGCCAGACCGCACACCACACACCAGCTGATTGGTGGAGAGGAGACAGAGTGATGAAGCCAATTATGATATGGGGATGGTTAGGAGGCTATGCTGGACAGAGGCCAATGGGCAGATCTGGCCAGGATGCCGTGGTTAAACCCCTACTCTTTTTCGAAGAACATCCTGGGATTTTTAATGACCACAGAAAGTCAGGACCTCAGTTTAACATCTCATCTGAAAGACAGCGCTCACTGAGCAGTATAGAGTCCCCTTCACTATACTGGGGCGTTAGGACCCACACAGACCGCAGGTTGAGCGCCCCCCTGCTGGCCTCACTAACACCACTTCCGGCAGCAACTGAGCTTTCCCATGTGGTCTCCCATCCAGGTACTGACTGGGCGCAGCCCTGCTTAGCTTCAGTGGGCGACCATGTGAAAGTTGCATTTTTTCAGATCATGGTGATGTTTTAACTGAAATCACTATTGCTTGCTGACTACATCATTTTGGTATGTTGAGTCAGAACATCCGCGTTAAATATCTTAACTTTAACCATCGCTACTGTGTATCTAACCTCAGAAGCAGCCTCGCACACATATTGTACACAGGTTGTTATCTTGTGGGCTGTATTTAAATTTGAGGGTGGGAAGATGGTAGTGGTCATGTGTCCTCTGAATACAGGTTTCAAAAAATGTATAGCTGAGTTTTTATTATACATTATTTATTCGGATGGTTTTCAATCTTGCACCTAACAAATATCCTTATTTAGAAAAAAAAAACTGAAACTTATACTGAAACTAATGAAAACTAAACTAAAACTAAGCCATTTCAAAATATAGAAACTAATAAAAACTAGTCAATCTCCATCTAAAAACTAATTAAAACGGAATTTGAAAGCAAAAAGTCAAAACGAAATAGAAACTAAAATTAATGAAAAATCCAAAACTATTATCACCTTGGTCATTTCAGAAAGGTAATATTGAAAGTATGTCCCGAATGCTGACATTTTCATACAGTAGTAACCTACAGGTTATATACACTCGGGAAAATAGTAAAGTAATTTAAAAAAATTATATATGCATTTATAGTTTTTAATAATTATTAATATTTAATATTTGTTAATGACTGTGATATAATGTTTGTTATTGTGTTCACCTTTCATGATATGTTTATGTTGAATATTTATATACCTTTCTTTGTTTTGTTTCTTTTCTTTCTCTCTCCTTTATTTGTATATTTGATATTTACGGTTAATTTGTCTTACAGAAGTGTTCAGTGGAAAGGGGAGGTCTTTTATTTTGAATTGATTACCATTACGGATATAAACGGATGCATGAAGGGAGATCGCACATGGTGTCCCAGCTGTGCGGTCTACTACGGCCTAAAGGTTTAGCTTCTGGTTTGATTGGAGAACAAGGTACTGACGCTTCATGTTTAATGTTTGTTTGTATTGAGTTTGCATTGTGCTTGCTTGCGTACGGTTTTTATGTTTGCTTACATTTTTTTGTTTCATTTTTTTGTGCAATCTCTTACGGTGTGAGGTGTTGGCGTCCATGTCTGACATCCATAATGCTGCAATTGCTCAGCTATTGTCCTGTAAAAATGGCCTTATATAATGGCAGATTCCTTGTGTTTCATCAGGAAATTGTTGTACTTAATTGTTTCAAAAAACACTGTCACTTAGTTAAATCACACTTAAAAGCATAGTTTACTCAGAAATGAAAATATTCTGCTAATTTATTCATCATTTTTCACTTACCATCTCAATTTATAAGGTGTCGAAGGTTAGAACATAAAATTTATAAGATGAATTTAAGCGAAGGGCAGAATAAATCAAGGAAAAGCAACAAATGACGTTATAATCAGCATAATCAGCATGTGTGTATGAGCTATTTACTATGCAAATAAAGGGAAAGGTACTATAAAACTTGGGGGGGGGGGGATTACTAGAGTGGTACCAAAGCAAAGAAATCAACTAAACCAAAAAGCACATAATCTAATACTTAATATGTTTATCGTTGCCTACTAAATACTACAGTGTTTGTGAACCACGTGATAGTAAAGTACTGTAATCAATCTGTTGTGTATTTGTAAATTTGTTGCTTACTAACCAAATAAATATGTGGAAAGCAATCCCAAAACTTTAGCATATCTGACATCCATAAATATATAAAAATAATAAAGCAATAAACGCAAAAGATGGTGCTCTCCTATTTGCAAAGTGTCTAACACAAGCAGAAAGTATCGCACGACCTGCTTACTTATTCCCAGTTGGGGGCTCGTGCGGGATTTGACCTCTTGCACTTATGCTTAGTAAAACATTTAAGTAGGTTTTTAGCTGAAAGCATTCTTGGAGACTCACGTACTGTAATGTCTGCTGAGACTTTAAGAGTCAAAATTAATACCCGTCACTCTTGCCAAAACACCAAAGTCTAATGAAGTGAAATGATTACACTACAGTACAATATTTACAACATTATACCTTCAATCCACACTCTAAAGTCTCTGCAAACATCCTGAGCATGCATGTTTACAACACTAGCCTTGTCCTATACAATATTAATGGAGAAACGGATGCATGACTGGATTCTGATTGGCTGTCAGTGTTTTTACAGTTTATCAACACTGGCTCGTTGGAAATACATGCTTCAGCCTACATTTCTGAAATGAAACTACAAAACAAATAATTCAACATACATATGACTGCAGTTTTAAGGTAAAATGGACACTAGGGGGCAGTATGACGGAAGTATGACTACTTTTGTTCCTTTTCACACTATTGATTTTTACAGGGAGATATTACTAATGAAGTAATGATTACTTTCATGCAGTTCTTTGCCAAATACACCAAATAAATTCCACTAAACACCTTAATGTTGTCTATAACAGTGGTCATCAACCACCAAGCGGCAGACCAGTACTGGTCTGTGGATCAACTGGTACCGGGCCGCACAAGAAATCATTAATAATTTCCTTTTGATTTATTATCCAAGTCTGAACGGTCTTTTATTTAGAAAAGTCTTTTATTTTGAAAAATGACCATATTCTCTCACACCTCGGTCACTTGAGCGCCCACACAAGCAGCAAAATGAGTAAGAAACAGACGTGTTTGGAAATTTCTTTGCTAAAAGGCCCAGTGAAGGACTCGCGAACTGCCAAGGAATGAACCCATCGTTCATTCCTTTTTTTATATTCCTTTTTTTGGGTGAATTTTACATTCACGTTTTTGAAACTGCATTAGGACGTACAAATTACGGGAGTTTCCCGGGAGAAATTACAAACCGGGAGGGTGGCGGGAGATGAATGTGAAATACGGGAGACTCCCGGGAAAAACAGGAGTGTTGGCAGGTATGGCTGGGCCAGTTGGCATTTCTGTGTGGAGTTTGCATGTTCTCCTGGTGTTGGTGTGGGTTTCCTCCACCAGTTTCCCCCACAGTCCAAACACATATAGGTGAATTGAATAAACTAAATTGGCCACAGTGTATGCGTGTGTGTGTGTGTGTGTGTGTGTGTGTGTGTGTGTGTGTGTGTGTGAATGAGTGTGTATGAGTGTTTTTCAAATACTGGGTTGCAGCTGGAAGGGCATCCGCTGTGTAAAACTTATGCTGGATAAGTTGGTGGTTCATTCCTCTGTGGCGAGCCCTGACAAATAAAGGGACTGAGCCGAAGGAAAATGAATGAATGAATTGGGAATGAGAAATGAAATTAATTAAATTAAAATGAAATAGGAAATGAATAGAACTGAAATGAATTCAACTGAATTGGGAATGAAAAATGAAACAAACTAAATAGAAATTAAGCGAAGTTTCATAAACTAATTTCAAGAAGAGCACGTGATATGATTAAGCACGCCTGGCTGCTCATCTGTAATCAGTAATAATCCAATCAGATCGATCCAAGTTTACTATAAACGGATCATTTCTCCCTACTGCTCAATCTTTGTTTTGGAAGAATCCCCCCTTCCACCCCATCTCCTCCTTTTCCTCCCTTTTCTAATGTGGAGCTTTCAA
Source organism: Danio albolineatus (assembly GCA_903798035.1). Classification (NCBI taxonomy): domain Eukaryota; kingdom Metazoa; phylum Chordata; class Actinopteri; order Cypriniformes; family Danionidae; genus Danio; species Danio albolineatus. The sequence continues at coordinate 3,410,947 of CAIGQQ010040406.1, read as the reverse complement.
GACCTGTCTGATCTCGGATCCCCTTATATGCTTATTGACTGGACGGGAGGCTTGGGCTCAAATATCTCCGAGCTCAGGGTTCTGTCCCGGGACAGCATGCCAAACCTGCTATAAACGCTAAGCATATCTAAGTGTGAACTCTTGAAATTAGTAGAACTGAAATGAAGAGAATTGGGAATGGGAAACTAAATTAAATTAACTGAGTTGAAATCAAACGGTAATGGTTAATTAATCGAATTAGGAGGTAAATAAAATCACAGAATTATAAATGTAAAAAATTACAACAATAAAAGTATTAAATGTATTATTGACTGTCTGCACAAAAGTCCAGCCGTGTGTCTAAAAGCTTGCGGTCGCACACGAGACGACAGGACAGAGAGACGCATCAGCAGATTCACCAAAACCAGGTCAGTGAAAAGCAAACACTTTCAATTCATACAGTCTGTACAGCCACAAGCAGAACAGTGAAGAGTAGAGGTGTGGAGGATCTCCTGTGCTCAACACTGACACACACACACACACACGCACACACACATAGCCAATGGGGATGCTGTAAATGTTATTACACAGATTCTGCCTGTTTTTGTTGTAAATGAAAGCTGGGATTACCTCACGTGTCACTCAGTGGCAGACTCACATCCCAGTGTCTTCAGAGCCTTTAGGTGGAGATGAAAATCATCTGGAAGTAAATTTATGAGAGAAAGAGATTATTATAAATGAATCATTGTAAACAAACTAATTAATACTATTAATAATTACTGTTTTATGCTAAAATGTTGATTGTTAAATGTACAGTTTATTCCAATATAGGATTATATTTTTATTAATATCATTTTTTACTACTACTATTTACTGTTTATTCATTCATTCATTCATTCATTGTCTTTTTGGCTTAGTCCCTTTATTAATCTGGGGTCGCCACAGCGGAATGAACCGCCAACTTATCCAACATATGTTCTACGCAGTGGATAATCTTCCAGCTGCAACCAGTCTCTGGGAAGCATCCATACACACACACATTCACACTCGTACACTATGGAAAATTCAGCCTACCCAATTCACCTATACTGCATGTCTTTGGACTTGTAGGGGAAACAGAAGCACCCGGAGGAAACACACGCAACCACGGGGAGAACATGCAAACTCCATACAGAAATATTTACTGTGTTTACTATGTTTTTAAATAAATGTTGTTGTTTTTTAATGTAAACTTTATAAATGCTTTATTAATTAATAAAGCAATTATTGAATTTAATTGAATTTAATTGAGGGAGAGAGAGAGAGAGAGTCTTTATTTTTTTTCTCTTTGTCATTTATTTATTGTTTATTTTATTAATTTGATGATGTTAATATATTACATATCTAATACATACAGTGCATCCGGAAAGTTTTCATAGCGCTTCACTTTTTCCACATTTTTTTTATGTTACAGCCTTATTCCAAAATGGATTAAATTGATTTATTTCCTCAACATTCTACACACAATCCCCCATAATGACAATGTGGGAAAAAAAGAGTTGCAAATTTATTAAAAATAAAAAGCTGAAGAATCACATGTACCTCAGTATTCACAGCTGTGAAGCTCTACATTGAGCTCAGGTCATTCTGTCTCCACTGATCATTCTGGAGATGTTTCAGCAGCTTCATTGGAGTTCATCTATGGTAAATTCAGCTGATTGGACATGATTTGAGAAGGCATACACCTGTCTATATAAGGTTCCAGCGTTGGCAGTGCATGTCAAAGCACAAACCAAGCATGAACTTTACAGAAGAAGGAGAACTTTACAGAAGGACAACCATCTGTGCAGATCTACCAATCAGGCCTGGTAGAGTGGCCAGACGGAAGCCCCTCCTTAGCCTGGAGTTTGCCAGAAGGCATCTGAAGGACTCTCAGACCAAAAAAAAACTAAACTCTCTGGTCTGATGAGACTCAAACTGAACTCTTTATAGTGAATGCCAGGCGTTACGTTTGGAGAAAACCAGGCACCGCTCATCACCAGGCTAATACCACCCCTACAGTGAAGCATGGTGGTGGCAGCATCATGCTGTGGGGATGTTTTTCAGCAGCAGGAACTGGAAGACTAGTCAGGATAGAGGGAAAGATGAACGCAGCGATGTACAGAGACATCCTGAATGAAGACCTGCTTCAAAGTGCTCCTGACCTCAGACTGGGGCGATGGTTCATCTTCCAGCAGGACAATGACCCAAAGGACACTGCCAAAATATCAATGGAGTGGCTTCACAACAACTCGGTGAATGTCCTTTAGTGGCCCAGCCAGAGCCCAGACCTAAATCCCATTAAACATTTCTGGAGAGATTTGAAAACGGCTGTACACCGTCGCTTCCCATCCAACCTGATAGAGCTTGAGAGGTGATGCAAAGAGGAATAGGCAAAAATTCCCAAAGACAGGTGTGCCAAGCTTGTGGCATCATATTCAAAAAGATTTGAGGCTGTAATCGCTGCCAAAGGTGCATCAACAAAGTGTTGAGCAAAGGCCGAATACTGATGTACATGTGATTCTTCAGGTTTTTATTTTTAATAAATTTGCAACAATTTCAAAAACTCTTTTCTCACATTTGCCATTATGGGGGATTGAGTATATAGAGACTTTATATAGCTAATATTACCCTTCATGACAACTGTGAGGGGGATAATTTTTTTTACAACTCATCCATTTCGTTTTTATTAAGTTATATTAAGTCTGCAAAAATTAAGGGCGTGGCCACTTGAGTGACAGCTAGGTCTCGATGGTCACTGTCATGTCATTCTGGCTGATTAGCCGCTGAACTCTGCATATATATTGTATTTTTGTTTTGTTTCCTGCGGCTTTACACAGTCAGTTGCCTTTTAGAATTATCTATCAGCTAATATGGCAAGCTGTATGCACTTAATTGTGCTCAGAAACCAATTCACGTGTCCTCCATTTCCCAGGTAAGAGAAATTACATACTTATATACCATATTTATAAATGTATTAGTTTTAATTTAAGATCATTTATCATTTATAATGTTCTTTAGAGCTTTAATGCACTCCAGACTCTGCCAGATTGATTAGCTGTAGGCTCTAGAACAGTCATTTGAAGCGTTGTCATACAGTGTTATGCCTGGAGTTCATCAATAGCCTTCATTTACTAACACAGACTGTATCTGAAGTGTTTGGAAGTAATTAGCGTTTTCCTCCAGCAACGTCATAAGAACAATGTTTAGTGGCTTAATATATCACAACAGTGTTTTTAAAAGGCTAAACACTTTATTAATATAGTTTACAACCCAGCACGTGGTCAGAACACAAACGAGTCGCAGGTAATGAAGTATTAAGGGTTTCCCCCCTAAAGAAAAACCCATCTAAGCAAAATGCTAGCAGGCGTCTATAGCTCCGCTCACGCTCCACCTCTTTGCCCTTGTTTGGTTACCCCCCGTGTGAACAAAATGCCACCGTTTGGCCACGCCTACTCGTAGCTTCATTTGCGCTTTTCAAAAACCTATGGGTGACGTCACAGATACTACATCCATATCTTTTACAGTCTATGGTTTCAGAATGCGTCAGTCTATAGAGACTCCTGTCACTGTTCATTTGTGCTTCATTTAAAACACATTTAAAATCCTCTTAGTCTTATCTGATATTGTCTTCAGCAGCTCAAAACTCTAATGGTGGACGGCTGCTTCTCACTCAGGGCTGTTTATGCGAATGAGGGAGAGATGAGTTACTATTGGGCGGGGTTTCCCTCCTTCTGATGAACGTGTAAATAAATAAAGTGTAAATTAAAAGCGTTTCTGCAGACTGTTTTGATCGTGTGATTATAACAAATTATAAACAATTTAATTAGTTAATGTTTACCATTACAGGCTGGCTATATTCAAAACTGCTGCCACACTGTGTTTAAACCCCTTATGCAAGTGATGGTAGCTGGTTTGCATAACAGCTACCCCTTTAAAATCTCATCCTCAGATTTACTGCCTCAGTTAGCTTAAGCATACAGAAAACGGGTAAAACTTGAGCCCGATTATGTTTATTAAATGAGTCTGGCACAAATTGACACAAAAGCCCACATTGACGGCATTCTCCAGCCAAGAAGAGGTTAAACCAGAGTCACCATGCCAGATTATGATCATGAGTTGCAGATTACTGATTTAATAGAAGCAGCCTCCAGATGACCTTTTGTGTCAAAGTGTGGCTTAAAACACACTCCAGTCCTAATGCACACATTTAATGTATGTTTACGGTGTGTGCGGAGGATTTGAACGGCCTGCAGAAATCCTCACATAAAGGCAGCGTGTTGATTTCTATAACGGCGTGGTTTAATTAGATTTGCGTAGATGAGCATGTGAATAATTTCCGATGGAAAGCAAGCTTTACACTAAAAACTACTTAAAACTGCTTTTAAAACAGCTTCAAACCTAAAACTGTGAGAAAAAAATGGCTTTTAAAATAGCTTTAAACTTTAAACTACTTAAAACTGCTATTAAACTGCTTTTAAAACAGTTTCAAACTTAAAACTGTGATAAAAAATGGCTTTTAAAATAACTTGAAACTTAAAACTACTTAAAACTGTTTTTAAAATTAGCTTTAAACTTAAAACTTCTATAAAACTGCTTTTAAAACAGCTTCAAACTTAAAACTGCAATAAAAATGGATTTTAAATTAGCTTTAAACCTAAAACTACTTAAAACTGTTTTTAAATCACCTTTAAACTTAAAACTTCTATAAAACTGCTTTTAAAACAGCTTCAAACTTAAAACTGCTATAAAAATGGATTTTTTAAAATAGCTTTAAACCTAAAACTACTTAAAACTGCTATAAAACTGCTTTTAAAACAGTTTCAAACTTAAAACTGCAATAAAATGGCTTTTAAAATAGCTTTAAACTTAAAACTACTTAAAACTGCTATAAAACTGCTTTTAACACAGCTTCAAACTTAAAACTGCAATAAAATGGCTTTTAAAATAGCTTTATGCTTACTTAAAACTGTTTTTAAATCAGCTTTAAACTTAAAACTACTTAAAACTGCTATAAAACTGCTTTTAAAACAGTTTCAAACTTAAAACTGTGATAAAAATGGCTTTTAAATCAGCTTTAAACTTAAAACTACTTAAAACTGCTATAAAACTGCTTTTAAAACTGTTTTAAACTTAAAACTGTGATAAAAAATGGCTTTTAAAATAACTTGAAACTTAAAACTACTTAAAACTGTTTTTAAAATTAGCTTTAAACTTAAAACTACTATAAAACTGCTGTTACAACAGTTTCAAAATTAAAACTTTGATAAAAATGGCTTTTAAAATAGCTTTAAACTTAAAACTACTTAAAACTGTTTTTAAAATCACCTTTAAACTTAAAACTACTTAAAACTGCTATAAAACTGCTTTTAAACAGTTTCAAACTTAAAACTGAGATAAAAAATGGCTTTTAAAATAGCTTTAAACTTAAAACTACTTAAAACTGTTTTTTAAATAAGCTTTAAACTTAAAACTGCTATAAAACTGCTTTTAAAACAGTTTCAAACTTAAAACTGTGATATAAAATGGCTTTTAAAATAGCTTTAAACCTAAAACTACTTAAAACTGTTTGTAACTTAGCTTTAAACTTAAAACTACTTAAAACTTCTATAAAACTGCTTTTAAAACAGCTTCAAATTTAAAACTGCAATAAAATGGCTTTTAAAACAGCTTTAAACTTAAAACTATTCAAAACTGTTATTAAAATTAGCTTTAAACTTAAAACTACTCAAAACTTCTATAAAACTGCTTTTAAAACAGTTACAAACTTTAATAGTCAACTGTGGAAAGAATTTGATTGGAAAGTAAAAATTAGATACTTTAATACTCCATTTGTAATTTCTACATATATAAAGGGACCATCTGTTGCTTTGTGTTGGAGAAAGTGTGGTAAGATTGGAGATCATACCCATATTTTTTGGGACTGTCCTAAGATTAAAGAATTTTGGAAAAATATTAAAAAAGAAATTGATAAGATATTAGATATAGAAATACCCCTTGATCCAGTTGTGTGTTTATTGGGAGCACTGCCCAAAGAAATGTTTAATGATAAAACAAGATTTGTCCTAAGGATATTATTACTGGTTGCAAAAAAAAATGATAACAGTACATTGGATGGAAGAAGGTTCTCCAAAGGTGGCTCAGTGGATCCAGAGACTAAAACAGGTCTATATAATGGAAAAAATGACTGCATGTCTACAAATGAAGACTGATATTTTTCTGAAAAGGTGGAAAAGTATTACGACATATCTAGATATGTATATTTAAAGGTTACTTAACCAGTCATCACTGTAATTTGAGGTACAATGTAACTTGATGCACAAATGTATCCCCTGAAAAGTGATTATGATGGCAGTATCCCCCTTTTCTTTTCTTTTTTTTTCTTTTTTTTTATTATTATTTTTATTATTATTATTTTTCATTATAATTTCATTATTTTTTATGTATCTCCCTATATGTAAGGGATTACATTGTTGGGGAAGGGGCTGTTCTGTAAAAAATATTTTGAAAAAACTTAAATAAAAAGTTTTTTAAAAAAAAAAAACAGTTACAAACTTAAAACTGTGATTAAAAATGGCTTTTAAAACAGCTTCAAACTTAAAACTACTTAAAACGGTTTTTAAAGTTAGCTTTAAACTTAAAACTACTTAAAACTGTTTTTTAAATTAGCTTTAAACTTAAAACTACTTAAAACTGTTTTTAAAATTAGCTTTAAACTTAAAACTGCTATAAAAATGGCTTTTAAAATAGCTTTAAACCTAAAACTACTTAAAACTGTTTTTAAATCACCTTTAAACTTAAAACCACTTAAATCTGCTATAAAACTGCTTTTAAACCAGTTACAAACTTAAAACTGAGATAAAAAATGGCTTTTAAAATAGCTTTAAACTTAAAACTACTTAAAACTGTTTTTTAAATCAGCTTTAAACTAAAAACTACGTAAAACTGCTAAAACTGCTTTTAAAACAGCTTCAAACTTAAAACTGTGATTAAAAAATGGCTTTTAAAACAGCTTCAAACTTAAAACGGTTTTTAAAATTAGCTTTAAACTTAAAACTACTTAAAACTTCTATAAAACTGCTTTTACAACAGTTTCAAACTTAAAACTGTGATAAAAAAATGGCTTTTAGACTAGCTTTGAACTTAAAACTACTTAAAACTGTTTTTAAAATAGCTTTAAACTTAAAACTACTTAAAACTGCTATAAAACTGCTTTTAAAACAGTTACAAACTTAAAACTGAGATAAAAAATGGCTTTTAAAATAGCTTTAAACTTAAAACTACTTAAAACTGTTTTTAAAATTAGCTTTAAACTAAAAACTACTTAAAACTGCTATAAAACTGCTTTTAAAACAGCTTCAAACTTAAAACTGCAATAAAATGGCTTTTAAATCACCTTTAAACTTAAAATTATTCAAAACTGTTATTAAAATTAGCTTTAAACTTAAAACTACTCAAAACTTCTATAAAACTGCTTTTAAAACAGTTACAAACTTAAAACTGTGATTAAAAAATGGCTTTTGAAACAGCTTCAAACTTAAAACTAATTAAAACGGTTTTTAAAATTAGCTTTAAACTTAAAACTACTTAAAACAGTTTTTTAAATTAGCTTTAAACTTAAAACTGCTATAAAAATGCTTTTACAACAGCTTCAAACTTAAAACTGCAATAAAAATGGCTTTTAAAATAGCTTTAAACCTAAAACTACTTAAGACTGTTTTTAAATCACCTTTAAACTTAAAACTACTTAAAACTGCTATAAAACTGCTTTTAAACAGTTACAAACTTAAAACTGAGATAAAAAATGGCTTTTAAAATAGCTTTAAACTTAAAACTACTTAAAACTGTTTTTTAAATCAGCTTTAAACTAAAAACTACGTAAAAGTGCTAAAACTGCTTTTAAAACAGCTTCAAACTTAAAACTGTGGTTAAAAAATGGCTTTTAAAACAGCTTTAAACTTAAAACTACTTAAAACTGTTTTTAAAATTAGCTTTAAACTAAAAACTACTTAAAACTGCTATAAAACTGCTTTTAAAACAGCTTCAAACTTAAAACTGTGATTAAAAAATGGCTTTTAAAACAGCTTCAAACTTAAAACGGTTTTTAAAATTAGCTTTAAACTTAAAACTACTTAAAACTTCTATAAAACTGCTTTTACAACAGTTTCAAACTTAAAGCTGTGATAAAAAAATGGCTTTTAGACTAGCTTTGAACTTAAAACTACTTAAAACTGTTTTTAAAATAGCTTTAAACTTAAAACTACTTAAAACTGCTATAAAACTGCTTTTAAAACAGTTACAAACTTAAAACTACTTAAAACGTTTTTTAAAATTAGCTTTAAACTTAAAACTACTTAAAACTTCTATAAAACTGCTTTTACAACAGTTTCAAAATTAAAACTGCAATAAAATGGCTTTTAAAATAGCTTTAAACCTAAAACTACTTAAAACTGTTTTTAAATCAGCTTTAAACTTAAAAATGGCTTTTAAAATAGCTTTAAACCTAAAACTACTTAAAACGGTTTGTAAAATTTTAAACTTAAAACTGCTATAAAACTGCTTTTAAAACGGTTTCAAACTTAAAACTGTGATAAAAAATGGCTTTTAAAACAGCTTTAAACCTAAAACTGCTATTAAACTGCTTTTAAAACAGCTTCAAACCTAAAACTGCAATAAAATGGCTTTTAAAATAGCTTTAAACCTAAAACTACTTAAAACTGTTTTTAAAATTAGCTTTAAACTTAAAACTTCTATAAAACTGCTTTTACAACAGTTTCAAAATTAAAACTGCTATAAAAATGGCTTTTAAAATAGCTTTGAACCTAAAACTACTAAACCAGGGTCACCATGCCAGATTATGATCATGAGTCGCAGATTACTGATTTAATAGAAGCAGCCTCCAGATGACCTTTGGTGTCAAAGTGTGGCTTAAAACACACTCCAGTCCTAATGCACACATTTAATGTATGTTTATGGTGTGTGCGGAGGATTTGAATGGCCTGCAGAAATCCTCACATAAAGGCAGCGTGTTGATTTCTAAAACGGCGTGGTTTAATTAGATTTGCGTAGATGAGCATGTGAATAATTTCCGAGAAAATTAAATGAGCGCGATTGAATATAATGAAGTACAGAGTCATTATGTATTTCAGACTAATCAGCCGTTACAATAGTCTTCATAGTGAGCGTTTGTTGAGTGGTATGCAGAAAAACATAATGAACGGCTGCGTGCTTCAAGTTACTGAACAAAATTAATAACTACCAGCATATTTGTAGACGTATTTCAAGGCTGCAATGCATTGTGGGATGCAGACAACTGATTTTAAAACATGAGAACACAATTCTGAGTGGATTATGAGATGGTTAAACTCAAATATAAAGACTGCTTGAACTTGAGTAGGGATGGGGTTTTCTTTTTGTACCACATCTGTCTCTCAGCTAACTAATGGTAAGAGGGGTGAGGCTAAGGCCCAATCCCAATTCTACCCCTTAGCCCTTCCCCTTACCTTGTCCCAAATCTCTTTAACTTGAAGACGTAGGGCTAAGTGGAAGGGCTTGACCAGAGATGCCCAAAGTAGGGCCTTCGGGCCAACGTTGGCCCATTGTAACCTTTGATTTGGCCCACCATATCATCTGAGGAGAGAGAGAGAAAGATGGAGAGAGTTAGGGAGAATGTCTTTAACAGTGATTGTCGTTTCGAATTTGACGTTAACTTTTTTGTTGTTGGTTTGTTTGTTAGTTTTATTGCTGAGCTACAAAAAAAACTGAAATTAAATTAATCTGAGTTTTAAAAATGTAAATACTGCCACTAGATGGATAGAGGACTATTAAGAACTTTGCTTTCACAGTCCAAAATAAATAAAGTTATCCAACATGTGCACCTGACAGCTTAAAACTGTTTTTAAATCAGTTTCAAATGTAAAACTACTTAAAACTGCTATAAAAACTGCTTTAAAAACGGCTTCAAACTTAATTGCAAAAAACAGCTTATAAAATAGCTTAAAACTGCTAAAAAGTTCTTTTAAAACAGTTTCAAACTTAAAACTGTTTTAAAAACTGACTTTGAAACCGCTTCGAACTTAAAACTGCATACAAAATGCTTTTAAAACAGCCTAAAACTACTTAAAATTGCAGATCTAAAAAAAGCCTACAACTACTTAAAATTGCAGATTAAAAAAAAGCCTACAACTACTTAAAATTGCAGATTAAAAAAAGCCTACAACTACTTAAAATTGCAGAAAAAATGCCTTAAAAACAGCATCAGACTTGTTACTGCTGTAAAATGCTTTTAAAACCAATTCAAACTTCTATAAAAATCAGTTTATTACAGCTTCAAACTCAAAACTACATAAAACTGCAGTAGAAAAACTACCTTAAAAACAGCTTTTAACTTAACTACTTAAAACTGTTTTTAAATCAGTTTCAAATGTAAAACTACCTAAAACTGCTATAAAAAACTGCTTTTAAAACGGCTTCTAACTTAATTGCAACTTAAACAGCTTATAAAATAGCTTAAAACTGCTAAAAATGCTTTTAAAACAGTTTTTAAACTTAAAACTGTTTTAAAAACTGATTTTGAAACAGCTTTGAACTTAAAACTGCAGACAAAATGCTTTTAAAACAGCCTAAAACTACTTAAAATTGCAGATCTAAAAAAAGCCTACAACTACTTAAAATTGCAGATTAAAAAAAAGCCTACAACTACTTAAAATTGCAGAAAAAATGCCTTAAAAACAGCATCAGACTTGTTACTGCTGTAAAATGCTTTTAAAACCACTTCAAACTTCTATAAAAATCAGTTTATTACAGCTTCAAACTTAAAACTACATAAAACTGCAGTAGAAAAACTACCTTAAAAACAGCTTTTAACTTAAAACTACTTAAAACTGTTTTTAAATCAGTTTCAAATGTAAAACTGCTATAAAACAGGTTTTAAAACGGCTTCAAACTTAAGTGCAATAAAAACAATTTAAAACAGCCTAAAACTACTTAAAATTGCAGAAAAAATGTTTTAAAAACAGCTTCAGTTTTAAAACTGCTGTAAAATGCTTTTAAAACCACTTCAGACTTAAAATTGCTGTAAGTAAATGCTTTTAAAACAGCTTCAAACTGAAGACTTCTATAATAATGGGTTTTAAAACTGCTTTAAACTTAAAACTACTTAAAACTGCAGTAGAAAAACTACCTTTAAAACAGCGTTGAACTTAAAACTACTTAAAACTGCTATAAAAAACTGCTTTTTAAATGGATTCAAACTTAAGAGCATTAAAAACAGCTTATAAAATAGCTTAAAACTGCTGAAAAATGCTTTTAAAACAGTTTCAAACTTAAAACTGTTTTAAAAACTGATTTTGAAACAGCTTCGAACTTAAAACTGCAGAAAAAAAGGCTTTTAAAACAGCCTAAAACTACTTAAAATTGCAGAAAAAAATGTCTTAAAAACAGCATCAGACTTGTTACTGCTGTAAAATGCTTTTAAAACCACTTCAAACTTCTATGAAAATCAATTTATTACAGCTTCAAACTTAAAACTACATAAAACTGCAGTAGAAAAACTACCTTAAAAACAGCTTTTATCTTAAAACTACTTAAAACTGTTTTTAAATCAGATTAAAATGTAAAACTACTTAAAACTGCTATAAAAACAGGTTTTAAAACGGCTTCAAACTTAAGTGCAATAAAAACAATTTAAAACAGCCTAAAACTACTTAAAATTGCAGAAAAAATGTTTTAAAAACAGCTTCAGTTGCTGTAAAATTCTTTTAAAACCACTTCAAACTTAAAATTGCTGTAAGTAAATGCTTTTAAAACAGTTTCAAACTGAAGACTTCTATAATAATGGGTTTTAAAACTGCTTCAAGCTTAAAACTACTTAAAACTGCAGTAGAAAAACTACCTTTAAAACAGCTTTGAACTTAAAACTACTCAAAACTGCTATAAAAAACTGCTTTTTAAATGGATTCAAACTTAAGAGCAATAAAAACAGCTTATAAAATAGCTTAAAACTGCTGAAAAATGCTTTTAAAACAGTTTTAAACTTAAGTGTTTTAAAAACTGATTTTGAAACAGCTTCAAACTTAAAACTGCTGAAAAATGCTTTTAAAACAGCCTAAAACTACTTAAAATTGCAGAAAAAAATGCTTTTAAAACAACTTCAAACTTTAAAAAAAACTCCTTAAAACTAAAGATTGCTTTAAACTTGAAGCTAAAAGTAAATGCTCAGGTAGTGTAAGGGTACTAAATGATCAGCATTACCTGAGCCTTTACACTTCATCGAACACCGCGTTAAGGAGCCAAATGACGATAGTCTAAATGAACATTGAGTACTTCACCATCCCCCTCTACACAATGGACAATAGCACTGAATAGCATGTATGAAGACTCTCCCTGATGCAGCAGGTATCAGCATCAACCCCTTCACCAAAAGCAAGGATGATTTGAGGCTCAGATTGCACCCCTGCAGGTCGTGATTCGCCATCTGTGGGGTTTTTTTTTTCCTCCACAACCCTTTCTCCTTGTCTTTGTCCTTGTATTCCCACAGCAGCGCTCCGTCTCCGTCTTTCCTCCGGCTATGATCTGTCTGGCTGTGATGTGGTCACAGTCTCTCACCCTCCGTCCCACTGCTCATCTTGGAGGAAAATCTCAACAAAGCTGTCAAGAACATTTCCAGGTCATCACATATTGCTCTGGAACATTACAGTCGTGCGCTGTGACATTTTGCATACCCTGTAGTGACAATCTGAAACGGCATATTCACTGAAAAATATCATTCGTTGGATTTACTCAATTATCTTTAAGGTAAGTGCTTGCAAGTAGGGCTGTGCAATTAATCGCAATCGCAAAAAAAATCGTGATTTAAGCACATGCAATTTCTAAATAGCGTAAGGCTACAATTTTATCTATTAATTTATTTAGATTTTTGTTCACGTTCTTGTGCGCATGATTTTAATATGTTAACCAATCAGAGCTGACGCAGCACACCGGGCAATTACAGCTAATCTGAGCAGGAGAAAGATGTTAACCAATCAGAGCTCACTCCGCGGACGACGAAGTTGAGTGGGAGAAGCGAATAGGTGGTTTTGATTTACGTTAGTTTTTATTTATTGTTCTGACTGGAATTGAGGTTAGTTCATCTTTATTTCTTCATGTTGTCTGTTTTTAAGATGATTTATTACAGTTTTGTTGATCCAGCAGTGAGTGCTGCTGTGTACAGTATGTGTTTAACTGGAGCTGAGGTTACTTCATCTTCAGTTATTTTATATTGTCTGTTTTAAAGACAGTTTTACTACAGTTTCATTTATTGAACTCAATACTATGTTATTTCATTGTGAAACGTTTTTTGTATGCACTTCCTGTGCACTGAACACATTTAAGCAGCCTTTCCACTGCACCAACATTTGGACACGACTGTCGGAATACTGATTTTGAAACCGCTTCGAACTTAAAACTGCAGACAAAATGCTTTTAAAACAGCCTAAAACTACTTAAAATTGCAGAAAAAATGCTTTTAAAACAGCCTAAAACTACTTAAAACTGCAGAATTTTTTTTTTAAAACAGCTTCAGTTTTAAAACTGCTGTAAAATGCTTTTAAAACAGCCTAAAACTACTTAAAACTGCAGAAAAAATGCTTTTAAAACAGCCTAAAACTACTTAAAATTGCAGAAAAAAATGTTTTAAAATCAGCTTCAGTTTTAAAACTGCTGTAAAATGCTTTTAAAACCACTTCAGACTTAAAATTGCTGTAAGTAAATGCTTTTAAAACAGCTTCAAACTGAAGACTTCTATAATAATGGGTTTTAAAACTGCTTTAAACTTAAAACTACTTAAAACTGCAGTAGAAAAACTACCTTTAAAACAGCTTTGAACTTAAAACTACTTAAAACTGCTATAAAAACTGCTTTTTAAATGGATTCAAACTTAAGAGCAATAAAAACAGCTTATAAAATAGCTTAAAACTGCTGAAAAATGCTTTTAAAACAGTTTCAAACTTAAAACTGTTTTAAAAACTAATTTTGAAACAGCTTCAAACTTAAAACTGCTGAAAAATGCTTTAAGCACATGCAATTTCTAAACGGCTACAATTTTATCTGTTAATTTATTTAGATTTTCGTTCACGTTCTTGTGCGCATGATTTTAATATGTTAACCAATCAGAGCTGACGCAGCACACCGGCCAATTACAGCTAATCTGAGCGGGAGAAAGATGTTAACCAATCAGAGCTCACTCTGCGCATGACGAAGTTGAGCGGGAGAAGCGAATAGGTGGTTTTGATTTACGTTAGTTTTTATTTATTGTTACCTCTACTCTGATCGCTGGCAGACTGGCGTCACTAAAATCTCTGTGATTGTGAACAACAGCAAGAAAAGAATAAACGGTCCATTTAAATGATTACATTTAAAACAGGAGAAGCAGGTCGGATTGACTGTACTAGGGCAATACCTCACACTTGCGGTGCTAAAACATTTGCCGTCGGTATGCAGAGGAATGATCTGCTCTGAATGCTGCAGGTGAGAGATGGCTGTGTGGTGCTGCGGGGGAGAGACAGACGGCATCACCCACAGCTCGTTGCCAAGAGTAACATTAGGAACTGTACAGCACAGACACGTGAGAGTCTCTTAAATCTCCAGTAACACCTAAATACACTCACTAGCAGCTTTTTAAAAAAAAATTGCCACTAGGGGGGGGGGTCTGAAAAGTCACTAAGTTGGCAACACTGTTCGCAAAGTTCCTGAAAGCAAAGAAGCTCAAGGTGCTCCAGGATTGGCCAGCCCAGTCACCAGACATGAACATTATTGAGCATGTCTGGGGTAAGATGGAGGAGGAGGCATTGAAGATGAATCCAAAGAATCTTGATGAACTCTGGGAGTCCTGCAGGAACGCTTTCTTCACCATTCCAGATGACTTTATTAATGAGTTATTGGAGTCATTGCAGAGATGTGTGGATGCAGTCCTCCAAGCTCATGGGAGTCATGCACAATATTCATTCTGTCTCCACTGCAGCATGACTTTATATTCTATACTGGACATTATTGAAGGTTCAGTGATGAGACTTTAGTCTAAGCAGAGTCAGACTGCACTGTCCTCATTAAATCATAAAATTATCCAAAATCAAGACATGATCATATTTTACTGTGGTAAAAAAAGCTTAATCTAGAGGCCTTTACCTTTCATATAAACCACTTCTGAGACCAAATGATCAACTAAAAGTCAAGTTATTATTTGTTGTTCCTAAAACTTGGATAAGCGACAAGACTTTTGCCAGGTAGTATACAATCCAGTGTTGCTCATATGATTAAACATTCACTTACTGCACACATGCATACTTACAGAGAATAAAAAAATCTTATTCACTGGAAATGAGCAGACAGGTGACACTGAACATGCTCGACTGGAGATTAAACAATTTTTTTTAAAAGCAAAAAATAGCTTACTGTTTTTATAGTGGCCACAGCAGCTAAAATGTAGTTTTGTGCGGAGAGAGAAGCCACTGTGGTCTTCTCTAATAAATGAGTTGCGCCTCAGAAGATGAAGACAAGAGGCAATGAACGCAATGCGGTGGCTTTTCGAGGCATGAGACGCTCTTTGACAGATGCTCAAGACAGTTCTGGAGGGAAGAATAATAATACTGAACCACTGTGATGGCAGACTTTAGCTGAGGGGTTTCAGAAATGAGCAGAACAACATTTCAGATGTTTTACAATGTGCTGGAAACGCTGAAAGTCCATTAATGCACATTTATAAGATCTCGTGATATTTTGAAACTACATCACATCACTTTACTGAAACAATGCTGGAATTTATTCAGTTTCTTCTGCTGCTGTAGCTCATCCGCCTCAAGGTTGGATGTGTTGTGCGTTCAGAGATGCTCTTCTGCAGACCTCGGTTGTAACGAGTGGCTAATTGAGTTACTGTTGCCTTTCTATCAGCTGGAACCAGTCTGGCCATTCTCCTTCAGCCCATTCTCTGTAAACCCTAGAGATGGTTGTGTGTGAAAATCCCAGTAGATCAGCAGTTTCTGAAATACTCAGACCAGCCCGTTTGACACCAACAACCATGCCACATTCAAAGTCACTTGAATCATCTTTCTTCCCCATTCTGATGCTCGGTTTGAACTGCAGCAGATCGTCTTGACTATGTCTACGTACATGTCTAAATGCATTGAGTTTCTGACATGATTGGCTGATTAGAAATGTATTAAGAAATGCATCAATACCGCATTAAAAGTATTATTGTGCTAACTTCTCTTTTCTTCAGAAAATGTGAAAACGACTCACTTGAAGAGTGTCTCTTTGTCCAGCATACCTGTTATAATGTCTTCACACACTTTTCATGTGCTGCTCACTGAGGGAAGGAGACGTGTGAAACACCTGTGGTTTATCCAGCAGAGTCCTCATCCATCAGATCCATCGACCGGCTCATATTTCAGCCCACAGGTGAAGCTCACAAACCCAAGGTGAGCTGAAGGCTGTCTGGATGTTTGCAGCAAGAGAAAACTCAAAACATCAATTGCTTCACTTTACAGGCAGATCTTAAAGGCTAGCTATTGTGCCAAACGCACTTTTATAAGAGATTTAAACACAGTCGTGTTGCAACAGTCAGTGAATATAACCAGTCACTAATGGTAAAACTGTATTAATTGTGTTTTTTATACACATGATAAAAACAGTCTGCAGAAACACTTTGATTGACATTCTTCCTTTGTGCGTGTCTTCAGAGGGTGAAACACCTCCAAAACCTCCATCATTGAATCAGTCATCTGCACTTCAATAACTGTCTGGTTTAGCTCAGCTACCAAATCTGACCTTCGAAGACTACGTCGAATAGTTGGGACTGCTGAGCGAATCATTGGTACAACCCTCCCTACTCTCCAAGAACTGTACTTTGAACTGTTACCTTCTGGTGGACGCTACAGAGCACTGCGCACCAGAACAGCCCGACACAGAAACAGTTTCTTCCCTCAGGCAATCCATCTCATGAACACTTGATGATAATAATCGTGGAACCAACATCACTACTTGCTATACACTTTTACACACACATACACTTATTTAACAACACACTTTACATGCCAATTTACACATAACAGCTGCACATATAACGCTGTATATAGTAATACACCTATTATTACACCTTTATTATCTGTTTTTTGTCCTGTCTCTGTAATTCTGTTGAACTGTAGAAGCTCTGTCACCAAAACAAATTCCTTGTATGTGTCGTTTACCTGCCAATAAAGCTCTTTCTGATCTGATTCTGATACTAGGCATGAGCCGGTATAAGTTTTTGCCGGTATGATAACCTTGGATAAAATTATCACGGTTTCACGGTATGACTGTATTGTGATCACTGCTCTAAAATATATAATTTTTAAATGTCTGTGTAAAAAAACTAAAACTTTTTTTCGCTTTGAACACAATATATTTTATTTTTTGAAAGATTCATAATATTTTGGGGCAGTAAACATGTCAGGCTAAATAATTCAAGTGAATCATTGACTTCGGCTGCCTTCATTAGTTTCAATAACACAGATTTCATTACAATTTAAAACGGCATCTTTGGATATTTTTTTCTGCTGGAGATGCTGTTGTCCTAAAAAAAACGAAACAAAATTATTAAAAAAGAATAAAATAATACCTTAGGGACGATATTACAGAAAATTTGGGCGGTATGAAACCTTGACTTTTCCATACCGCAAAAATGGTTATCGTCCCATGCCTAATACACACACACACACACACACACACACACACACCAATTTTACCCGAGGCCATGATGGGTAAAGCATCAATGCATTAGACCGTCAGCAGCAGTAGGCCAGCTCAGAAACTCCTTAAAAATACTGTGGTATAAATGAATTTCCAAGACAGGATGCGAAACAAGAACTGAACGCAGCGCTTGTTGCCCAGTGTGAAACCCACTTCATATTATATCTCAATCAGGCAGTAAAGATCACTGATTTTAAATAAATCAGATCTTCAACGCATCAATTTTACCCAAGCTGGCTTATTCAAAATTAAAAGCCCCCCTGCAAATAGCTCAATTAATGGATGGGGATGACTGAAAGGCCATGATGGGTAAGAGCCAATTGACCCCAACTCTTTACGAGAAGTGCCACCCCTAAACTTTCAGTACTGTCCTGTGTTTATAGGCCTGAACTGTCACCTATAGTTAGGCCTACACCGAATCTGGGCAGAATTCCAGATTTTTAGCCCATCATTGATTCTGTTTATTTACTTGTGTAAATGTGTGTAAATTTATATTTATTCAGTTTTCAAATTAATTTAATTAATATTATTGACTAATATGGAAATATTTATATGATTTATTTTCAATACAGTCTGTAATGTAATATTTTCTGTCTTACAGTGGAGATTTTATATGAAAGACTTTCTTTGTTTACCAAATAAAGTGGATCTAACTGGATTTGCATTGTAAACATTAAAGAAAAGTTAAAAAGGTATTACTTTTTATTTAATATATTAAGGTTTTAGTTCAGATACTCCCAAAATCATTCCACATAAATCCGCAGATTTTTATCAAAATACTCTGCAGAAATAGAAAAAATGTCAGTTGATTCCGTCTGGCCCTGCCTATACACTCTAAAAAAAAAGGTTTTTCAGTGGTTCTTCAGTAGTTCTTTGCGATATTTGAGGTGCTATTTAGCACTTTTACTGTGTAAAGAACCTTTAAAGCACCATAAAGGTTCTTCAGTGGTTCTCCAGTGGTTCTTTAAGGTGATCAGGGTGCTATATAGCACTTTTAATGTGTAAAGAACATTTAAAGCAACATAAAGGTTTTTCAGTGGTTCTTTGGGGGGGTTAAAGTGCTATATAGCACCAATACTACTGGTAAGCACTTGTTCTTATAGCTAATTCTCATAACTCTTATGCCGGTTTTATTTGCGGAAGAGTAAAGTAACATTATGAGCACCTTAAAATATAGGTGCTATATAGCACCATTTGACAAAAGTACTATATAGCACCTATTTTTTTAAGGTGCTGTATAGCACCAAAAAAGGTTCCCCCCTCGTTACGACCAAAGAACCAGTTTTGGTGCTATTTA
>CAIGQQ010040406.1:3357740-3384800 GCA_903798035.1 Danio albolineatus | reverse complement strand
AGGACTATCAGTCATTTAGGACTATCTGTCTGGGCAGGACTATCAGTACTTTAGGGCAGGACTATGAGTCATTTAGGACTATCAGTACTTTAGGGCAGGACTATGAGTTATTTAGGACTATCAGTACTTTAGGGCAGGACTATCAGTCATTTAGGACTATCAGTACTTTAGGGCAGGACTATCAGTACGTCAGGACAGGACTATCAGTCATTTAGGGCAGGACTATCAGTACTTTAGGGCAGGACTATTAGTCCTTTAGGCCGGAACATCATTAAGGGCAAGACTACCAGTCCTTTAGGACAGGCCATCAGCTCTTTAGGGCAGGTTAATCTTCTTTTGCATTTCAGGGCCATTTCGATTGAATATACATCACAATACAGGAAAAAAAGAGAATGTTAACTCCCTTTTTATGCCGACTTTTAGAAAACTAGAGCACATTAACAGTGTTGAACAAAGCTGTGCATCATTCAGACCTCATGCAGAGCTTTTCTATATTTTTAAAATTAATTATTTTTATGGGTTATTTTTTTATTGGGATAGGATAGTGAAGGACAGACAAGAAAGCATTGGGAGCAGAGAGATGGGAAGGATCGGCATAGGACCTCAAGCTGGGAATCGAACTCGGGTCACCATGAGCACCATGATTCATGGGACCAACTCAGCCTCATTGGAATAATTTTGTATGCGCACTTAACCACTAGGCTATTGGCGCAGACACACAGAGCTTTTTTGGGGGGTTGTGAATTTGATTCAGTCACAGGCATCAATTAAAAAGTTAACTGGAATTCTAGATTTTACATGGTTCACATATTTTATTCCTGTATCCTGACAAACCTCTGAATTAACATGAAAATAGAGTGCTAATCACAGTTCAGTTAGTTCATAAAGATACATTTCAACACTCAAGTTTTCACAAATCAAACATTTTGTTACGTGTATGTGGTTTGGAGGGCATATCAAATTCTTGAGGTCACAAAATTCAGTAAACAGGTCTTCCTTGGTGAATCACTGAACAGGTTTCATACTTTTCACCTCATTAAATTGATAAAAGGGAAATAAAAGCTAAAACGGTAAAAAAAACTTCCTGATATTCCATGACAAAATATATACATATATAAACTCCTCATCTTTCAATGTTTGGAATGACCTTTAGTCCATGATACTCCAGAAATGCCATGACCCGTGTGGAACCCTGGTCTTACTAAACTAAACATATAAAACTTTCAAATGATATTGGTTGTTGGTTTACATAACAGTAGTATTGAGATCTCCAAATGCTAACATTTACTTTTTTACCTTTTTGTTTTTGAATACAGCGCATTATCTTCTCTCTGTAAACTTCAAAATTGCGACTTACAGTGAAAACGTAGAGCTAATCCGTGTTCTGCTGTATGATGTTCAGTCTATAGCCTTGAATACTTGACAAAAGACCAAACACAATGGCGAAGTACAGGAGTGAATGAACACTGATGCTTTAGGATGCCCATTAAAAGCAAATTGTAAGGTTTTTGGTCCTCTTTTACAAACTACGATCTTGTAAAATAAAAATACAATAAAACTTTTGAGCCAACAGTATACTATGTATTTAAAAACACAAAATAATAATAATACAAATTTGGGGGAAAACGGAGTAAGGTGAAAAACAGTGGCGAGTAAAGCTAACAATGATGCAATTAGCACAAACAAACAAATGACATTTTCACTGAAAGAGACAAAAAACAGCTTACATATGAAAAGTGCTTGGCTAACAGAGATTATGGGAAATTAAATAAAGCACATTAAGACTCAATACAAGAAAGCACCTGTTTCTGTGTCATATAGGGAGACAATATAAACTGTTTTAAAAAGACCAACTCAGGCTCACTGGAATAATCTATTTCAGCCTACATTTTTAAGAAAACACAAAAATGTACTTCCGTATGTACATTAAAATGCGCATCCGGTGTGCGGCCCCCTTTACAACCCTTTTTGTATCCTGTTGGAACACACTGCTAGCGATCGAAGGTTTATATTAATTCGGCAAGCTGAACGCATTCTGTACTGTACAGGAGACACGGGGGAGAGGGATTGACAATGTTCTACAGCCAATCAGGATGCAGAACACAATGCGCTTATAAAATAAATAATAAAAAATTCAAATTGCACTAAAAAAAAATCTGAAAGGTAAGCCACGTTATAGCGAGGGACCACTGTAAATACCAAAATACAACTTAACAGTGTGTATTATTTGTAGTCAGATATGTTTGCATCACTTATTTTTATATGGACTTTTCTGCTGTGCTTTTTTACATTTGCTTTTGAAAACAATATTGGTTGTGCTTAGTTGCTAGCTGATCTGGGGTGCATTTCCGAAAACCATCGTTAGCCAACTAAGGTCGCAAGTTGCGTCGTTACAAACATAGTTCATTTATTTGACGTTTCCCAAATCCATCGTTTCAACGAACATTCGCAAACTGCGTCGCAAACTTGTGCACTTGCAACTACACCTCTGGAGTTCTAGTTAGAAGCATAGTTCCTGGCTGTGTTCTATTCCCTGTTCTCCCACCTATGCCCTATTCGTTCAGAACATCCTAACGTTTAAACTTGCATTTAATATTTTTAAAAAGCATTAAAGTCACCACTCTTAGGTGTAATTTGCTTTCAAAGCCTTTTTACAGTTCAGTTTTAGCGATCTTCATGTTTACAATTGCGATCACTTCGCAAGCCGAGCGGAATTAATGTTACGTCTCCAAAGCTAGTTTATTTTTACAGTCATTGCTCCAAAGCTTGTGAAAACAAAAAGCATAGCATACGTTAATGCTTTTATTTTATAGTGTTGGAATATACAATGAATTCCATGCATGTTCAATAAAAAAGGTCAGGAGAGGTTTTTCTTCAATGTCAAACATCTTAACGATTAATTGTATACAAATGAATAATTCAACTCACAGAATTCTGTTATCCTCAATGCAATGCAAAAGTTACATTCAGGAGGTGCGCAACAGTTCTTATTTTCTGACTCCAACTTATATAGGCAGCTGATATTAACAGGTGGAGTTTAGTGAAATTTGTCACTTGTCAATCATTCTCCAGTCCTTCATTGGCCGCACCAATTCATACATCCTTTTTTGTACAAATTGTCTGCACAACGTTAAAAGCCTAAGCCTTTCTCAACTGCAAATATTCTGTGCTCACAGGAAGTTTTGCCGCAGAGCTCAAGTTACTTTTAGACAAGCATTTATCTACTTCTGCAAAAATGCATCATTAGTATGCAAACATATCAGACTCAACAGAAGAAGTTTAGTTAATATTTCACCTTAAGCCATACCAATACAATTTTGTCATGAACAAAAAAGAAACAAAAAATAATAAAGAATATTTTATTTTTTTCCCAACAATAGTAAGTTATTTATTAAGAAATGTAGCCTACTGTATATAATATTTAATATTTATTATTTATTAGGAAAAAAAAATCCAACTTTTATAATAATAATAACAATCATTATTATTAAAGTATTATAACATAATATAATTATAATAAATATTAAATTTAATTTCTTAGTAAATAGCCTCATTATTTATTTATTTATTATTGATTTCTATATGATATTAGAATATGTGTTAGTTTTTGTAAGTGATTATATGTTTTATAATAGAATATGGAATATTTTCAATAATATTTGTAAAGGAAACACAGGCCCTGTATGTGCCGTTTACATATATTTTAGTTAATATAGAAAGCGAGTGCATGTTTTTACCTAAATTAATATTGGATTTTTTTAAATGCATGTGCAAGTAAAACAATATAATGTGCACAAATAAATTGCGGGGTTCTTCTCTAAAGAAGTAATTACTTCACCTCGTTTAGAGCATCATTATGGGTGTTTTACGTTATAACTAACATGGTTCAAACGATTGAGCTGCGACAGAGAAACTACGAGTTGTTGGAAACACTTGTCACTACATCGTTCTTCTCCTAAAAAATGCATCGTACTATTATAGTTCAGCCACGACTTACATTGTTGTTTGGGAAACGCACCCCTGTATGACAATTGCAGCTAATATTAACTATAATAAGGATGTGTATCTGAAACATATAACAAAACACACCGTAAGTAGCATATTTCAGATTTGCAAAAAAGTAAACAGCGCCCTCTAGTGGATTTGTCATCTGAAACGCATAACAAAACGCACAGATTTTAAAGTTTACAAAAATTATACGCTGAGGTATGTGTTTTCCAATGAGTCTGGGTTGAAAAAGGCACTTGATGCTACATGTCTCTTATAATTCACACAGAACAAAACCAGCCTGAGGTGAAGCTCAACATTTCAGTTTCAAAAGTCAAAGCACCGCATACTTCAGTCATGAACCCAAGAAACCCCAGAGTTCAATCGTATAGTGGAAATGAATTGAAGCTACATTTTAACAAAAGTGGTCGATCCTGAGTTTGCATGCTGAACTGATGCTCTTAAATGTGGTCCTAGATCCAGATTTTCGCGCGTACATATATGGGTTTTTAAAACAATAATATTTCAGAACATAAATATATACAAAAATAATAAATAGGAATGCCATGCTTTTTAAATATACCAAGTTAGTAAAAATAAAATAAAACAATTAAAAGTGGGCCTAAAAGATCCTCTGGAATGTGAAGTAGAAGCACCAAAAATAGCAGTAAAATATAGTACGTTAAATAAATATGCACGTATTGATGAGAATAAAAATACAATAGTGGTTTGCAACACTGGCAGGACTTTTAATTTGTATGTAAAAATACTGGTTAGTGGTCCTAATAAAGATACAAAAGAAATAAATGAAAATGCTGGGTTGTTTTAACACAACGTTGGGTCAATTATGGACAAACTTAAAATTGGTTGATTCTTTTCAATTGAATTTAAATGACAATTTTTCAAGAGTTCAAACTTTACACATTTTTTAAAATCCTAAACGATTGTGGTATGTCAGACCAGGGCCGTGCACAGGGGGGTGGCCCGGTGGCTAGAGCCACTGCCCCTCTGCCCTCATCGGCTTAGATGCCCCTCTCAGCCTGTACCCCATCCCTCCCCCTCCAACGCATCCATGCCCCCGCCCCTGGCTGTTTAGTTACCACTTCACTAAACATCCACTGATTCCGTTAATCCACTCCATGATTTACCGCACGCTCCACAGTCCGCAGCGTCACTCACCCAATCTGTGTGCCCACTCTTTGGAAAGTGGAGACAACAGTTCTTTACGATCGCTGCATTACAAGGTAGATAGTCTCATTACAATCCACATTGCAGTCAGTGGTCTTCTAAAAGTGCTGACAACTTGTGCTAAATATCCATGTTCTTAGAATTTGATGGCCTAATCAAAATCAGATCTAATATAAATAACAATTTTCTATTATAAATGACAATTTTCAATTCTTAGAACAACTGGAACGTTTGTATTTGCAAGAATCCACCCATTTAGTGCCCCTTTTTTTGGTTTGGACCACTGCCCCTCAAAATGTCTGTGCACGGCCCTGGCTCACTTCACACTGTAAGATTTCAGCTATCATAAAGTCAGATTAAACGAAAATGAAGACACGCCAAACACAAAAGAAAACGTCTCCGGAGTTTGACATCATCCACCTGTGACACTTTCACTATCCTGCATTCTGAAATGATTCCTCAGAGCAAACGTAAACAAACTGTAGCGTCAATTTTGAACAGCACGCCTCGATAATAAAACCAGGAAGAAAAAACCTGTTTTGACTTTTCTCCGTGGTCATTTCAATTGTCGCATGGATTGCGTCATCAGATTCTGCGCTCCTGTTGGTACTTGAATTGACACTAATCGTAGCTGCTGTCACTAGGCCTGTCACGATATCTATTTTTGTTGTACGATATATTGCACCAAAATATATCGCGATAAACGATATTATTGTCATTTTAAGACCATTTTAAGCCGCTCATTATATATAATGCCAGAATGACAATATAATATCACATGCAAGTATACTCTTCCAAAGAGCTCATTATATTTTATTCTAAAGAATATTTCATTTAATTTTAATTTTAATAATTTACTAATTAGGCATTGGAATTAGAATGTGAAAACGCATATCCAAAACAAATAATAATTGTTAACAAAGAAATGCAAGGTAAAAAGTAACAAACCAGCGACCTTCTTGCTGTGAGGTGACAGTGCTAACCACTGAGCCACCCTGGGTTAAAACAATCCAGCATTTTTATAAAGCATATGATTCCTCCAAAAAATATTTCACTTGATTATTTACTCGTCCACGTCATTCCAAACACATTTTATTCTCATTTACATCAAATGTTACTTGATTATAAATGAGAATGTGCATGATTTTGCTTTAAAACAAAAGCAGATGATCGTTTTTTACTGTCAAGATCCTATAAATGATTGTACATGACATAGGAACGAGTAAAAAAACCTTGTTGTTTCTAGATGGACTGTTCCCTTTAAGTGCTGCGTAGAGCTCAGTGCAGATGATGTGATGGAAAACCATAAACATAAAACTATCCAGAGACACTGTACATGTATAAACATGAAAAGCTGTTTCCATTTAAACATGTAAATTAAACGCATGCGCAAAATTGGAATATCGCATAAAACTTTCCCAAAT
Source organism: Danio albolineatus (assembly GCA_903798035.1). Lineage (NCBI taxonomy): Eukaryota > Metazoa > Chordata > Actinopteri > Cypriniformes > Danionidae > Danio > Danio albolineatus. Next base: position 3,378,201 of record CAIGQQ010040406.1, on the reverse strand, counting down.
AAATCAGCGTTTCCATCCAATGAGAAACAAAAGCGAACAAAATCGTTGGTAACTTATTTTGATGGTCCATTTGAGTATTAGTAGACTGTCTACTTAATATCTGCTGATACTGACATTCAACATTTACCTGACTATAAGAAAACTTGCAAGTGTCAACTTACACTAACCCCAACCCCTAACCCCAACCTTACAGTCTACTTATAATCTAATGAGAATTAGTTGCAATGTAACTTAAATTCAACAAACGGACCATCAAAATAAAAATAAAGTGTGACCAAATCGTCACTTCCTGATAAACTGGAGCAAATATCAGACAGAAGCCCCTTTCACACAGTGATACAGGTAAATAACCAGAAAATTACCAAAACGACTTTACCGGCAAATTCAGAAAAGCGCTGTTCACACAGACGAGTATGTTCCGTAATTTTTCACACATACATTCCAAAATACAGGTAAAGTCTGACATCAACCAGAAATGAGCTCTAAACGGCTAAGATTGTGTTTGTAAACACAGAAGGGGTCGGGCTTTTGTTGATGTTTCACTTTAATTTAAAGCTTTCGCATTCATGCAGCTGCTTTCTCCCAGAGACATCCAAAGGCAGAAGCGTGAACCGCAGCTAAATGTTTACACATTCGATGATAATACAAATTATGTGAATGGAAAAGTGTTGAGAACAACTTCGATGTAAACATATGGAGGAACACTTTCACATGTCGAGATGTACATAATATGTGTGTGTGCTGGAGCTCACTGGCTGCTTCACAAGCACACGCGTCAAGCAACTGAAGCAGAGCTTGAAGGTAAACAAACAGCGGTTTATCATAAGCATTTGATCGATAATTATTGACACAGTTGGCATTAAGAAGGAACATAGAAACGTTCTCTGACTAACATCTAGCAGCTAAACGTGTCTGGAGAAATATTCAAAGGCTTTTATCGTCATAAACAGAGCGGATGTGAATGCGTCTGAGTGTTCTGATTGGCTGGAGCAGACGTCTCACGTAAGTCCGTTCTAATTGTGAACGCGCTCTTTCCGGCAACGTTCCTTCTGCGTTCACACAGAGCAGCACTCCGGCAAATTCTCGGTAATGTTACAACTTCTCTTTTCGGAAAATTGCCAGAATTAATTTACCGGTATTTTCAAAAAGGGGCCGTTCACACATGATCCCTTTCCGGAAAATTGCCGGTAATTTTCTGGAAATGTCTGTATGTGTGAAAGGGGCTACTGAAATGGACTACTGCAAATGTAGTTTTGTGTGGTGGGAGAAGCCACTGTGGTGTTATTTCTTCTCTAATAAATGAGTTGCACCTCAGAAGATGAAATGCAATGAACGCAATGCTGTGGCTTTTGGAGGCGTGAGACGCTCTTTGGGAGCACAGACAGATGCTCAAGACAGTTCTGGAGGGAGGAATAATAATACTGAACCACTGTGATGACGGACTTTAGCTGAGGGGTTTCAGAAATGAGCAGAACAACATTTCAGATGTTTTACAATGTGCTGGAAACGCTGAAAGTCCATTATTGCATCTTATTATGAACATTTTTACCATCGCATGATCTGTTCAAACTAAATCACATCACTTTACTGACGCGCATCCGCAGAGTTTATTCAGTAAACGTGTTTCCATTGCAGTTAATGCTCATTTTTTTCTAACAGGATAAAAGAGTTTGTCCAACTTACGCGCATGTTTTTTAGCTCAAATCTAAAACCTGCGCACATCTCGACCTTCCCATTTCGCTATGCAGTATTCCAATTTTCGTGTGCATTAAAATGTAGGTGGATGGAAACATAGCTAGTGTCGAGTCTGTTCAGATTTCCCAGCTGTCACTGAAGTAATGCTCCTCCTCCAGGTCTTCATCTTCAACCTGTTCTTCTTCATCGTCTTCTACATCACAGTATTTCTCTTCTTCTTCATCTTCATCCCCATCTTCCTCCTTCAGCTGAGAGAGCATCGCCTGGAGAGCAGCTTTCAGCTCCTGGACCTCAGTCTCTAGAGACAGTGGCTTTCAGTTAAGGAAAAACTGAAGAACTAGAAGAACTCAAAATGAGCACAAGTCAAATGATGACATATACTGTATAGAGTTAAAGTCTAAATTATTAGCCCTCCCGTTATAATGCATGGCCAATAATGAAATTACAATAAAAGTGTACAGAAAATAAATTTCATACAAACAATAAACATATAATAAAATAGCTTATTAATTAGCATTGATCTATTATACTGTAATTTTAAAGTGCAATAATTTGTAGTTAGTAATAAACTAATAAATGAATAAATTATTATATAATGCTATGTGCTCCTTATTTTTTAAAATAAAGATATTGCATAATGCAAGACTGACTAATTTATACATACACTATAAAAAAACTGTTAAATAATTCTAATTATAACTGATTTCTTGTAAACCATGCATTTTTTTTTCAACAAAAATAAATTGCATATTTTATCAGTAACCATAAGTTATAATGAAGAATATATACACACAACACACACACACACACGCACGCACGCACGCACGCACGCACGCACGCACGCACGCAAGTTATATAATTAGAGTAATGTTAAACTTGTTTCCTTGTGTGTGTATATAATAATATAATAGTGTTATATAATAATTTATGTATTAATTAGTTTTATCACTAACTATGAGTTATTGCAACTTTTAAAAATTACAATATAATAGATGAATGCTTTGCATTGCATTACGCACGACTAAGGCCGAATACTAAGGCCCAATCCCAGTTCTACCCCTTAGCCCTTCCCCTTACCCCTACCCCTCGTTTTGCGCATTCACGTCCAGGGGTAGTGGTGTCCCAATTCTCTTTAGCTTGAAGGCGTAGGGCTAAGGGCAAGGGGTATACACCCCTTCCAACGAAGATTTTTCAGGACCACACTTCAATGGAGGGGTAAGAAAATTTCCCAGAATACACCTGCCACAACGGCAGGATAGCTGAACCCGGAAGTAAGGAGATCCACAAATTAGTGCTTTTTTGTCATTATTACAAATTTTTACGACAAACAAACACGTTTTAATATATTCATAACCGCATTCGTGTTTTACTGTCATGCTTTAAAAAAAAAAAAAAAACGCTAAATTTCTAAAGTGCTAGATACCCCTTGAAATGGAGATTTTTCAGGACCACACTCGAAACCAAGGGGTACGAACATTTCCCAGAGTACACCTTCTATAACAGCAGCACTGCTGCACACGGAAGTCAGGGAATCCACAAATTAGAATTTAGAACAAACAAGCAGATGTTTAATACATTCAAATTTTGCTATCTGTAATCCATAATAATAACTTCTGTATAGCAGTCCCACAACATTCTGTCACTCGATGATAACAGTCTAGTGGCTGGGAATGAGCATTTAACAGTGTCTGCTATTGACCTTATTCTCCGTGTACGAGTGGACGCAGCCATTTGAGTCTTTTTGTCTCGAGACTTCCGCTCTCATTCACTTCCATTCATTTTTAGACATTAAAAGCAGCTTGTTCTGCTGCTTGATGTTGCAAACTGATGTTTTCTTATTTTATTATTCTATTTTGTCTGTGTAGTCATGCAAACACTTGTTTGTAGAGCGAGTAGTTTGACCATTTTCTGCCGTTTATTATTCCTAGTCATTTCTCCCATCGGAGACTGAATCAGAAGTTCTAAAACAATCGCAAAAACGAGCGACTTCAGCATTGAAGAATAAGCTCAACACCTCACAAATGAAGAGATTTGACCAGATACTCAGTCTGCTGATGGTAACTGAGTCAGCAGCTGTGTATTATTACACAGATACGTTAGCATACTGTTTACATTTATGGCTTACTTATGTTAACGCTTACAAGATATTACTGTTTATTTATATATTTACTTGCCTTCCATAATATAAAGGCTGCGTGGCTACAGGACCTTCCTAAACCAGCGATGCACGAACATCCTGTAGTCTCCACTGATCCCTGCTTACTAAGTATCACCCACGCTGAGTGGCCTGGACTGCTGGACTGGCTGGGGTGCACATTTGCTTTTAAAGAGACGAAATCCCCCTCACTGTGTATTAGAACACCACCAACTTTCCCACTGTGTAAATATTGGTACGCCTCTGTACTTTTATAAGTCTTCAGAAACGCTCCATCTACTCCTTCTGACAGGAGAAAGTGATTAAAGATATCCACTGAATTACCTCTGGCTCATATCGTCTACACACATTGACGGTAACTTATGAGACCATCTGATGGTTGCAGTGAGGTTTCACCGTACTCCCAGCTCAAAACGTTTACTGTACTAGCATTATATGCCATTGTTCTAAAATTACAGCTAACTATACACTATGTAATGACTTTCCGAACCAGTCATCTGATGTACTGTGTCAGCGTACCGGAAGTTGGATGACAAAATGCAGAAGAGCGAAGTAATAAAAGTGGGCGGAGCGGAATAAGGTCAACAATGTTAATGTTGTTTTTGTGTGTTTAGATGAATATGGTCATGGTGTAAATGCACAGTATAGTTACGATCTTATTTCCACATTATAATGAATGATAACATGATATAAGCCTTCAGTGATTTCCTGAAGATAAACACCAAAACAACACAACTGGAATAACTCCAGCAGTCGAGATCGTCTGATCTCATATGAAGCAAGAGATCGAGATGACATATGATGACGCGTGCAGGTGCTCTAGTGCCATCCCATTTCTTAGGTGTACATTGTGAAGCCCTTTTCCTTCACACTCTGTTTCAAGAGCCAAGGGGAAGGGGTAGGGGTAGAAAAATAGAATTTGAATTGGGCCTAAGTTTTACACACACAATAAAACAACTTTAACTTTAATTGTAACTGATTTCTAATAAATCATGCTTTTTTTTGCATTATGTCCAACATTTTTTCATTTCAAAAGTCTCTCAGATAAATCAGTAATAAACACTTGCATTATGTCTGGCCTGACACATCGATTTCACGATTATACGCTAACAAAAGACGAACCCTCTCCTCAACAGCACTTCATAATTCAGATCTCGGCTCATCTCCCCGTTCACTTCAACCAATCTCTCCTAAATAATTGATGCCGCTTTTATGAGACCGTCTCAGCCCTCATCAGCGCTGGATTGTTTAACTCGCCGGAGCGGGACGAGTGTCCGGTATAAGTGGCGAATCAAAGGGACGCCGCTGGTGGCAGATGGAGCCTGACGGGCACGTTTTGCTCTCCAAATGGCCCCAGATTGTCCCCATTCATAATTAAGCAGCCGTTAAAGAGCGCTTCATGAATTATGAAGGAGGATCGGTATGATCTCCCTCCGCTCTAATGAAGTTCCTCAGGCACAAAGCAAAGTATGCCTTATTATGAGTTTATTTGCTCATCTATCTGCTTAACAAGTGCAATCAAACCAGCTTCATGTGTTACTGTGGGTTTCATTAGCGCTTTTTTGTTATCTATATGAAAAGCAAACCTTATTAACAATTTCCGGGAGAGATTTCTGAGCTGTTTTGTTTATGCACCCTTTTTGATGGTAATATATTTTTGCATTCATTTAAAATATATGCAGTTTAAGTCAAAATTATTAGCTCTAAAACTTATTACTTTTTTCTTTTTTTCTCAAATATTTCCCAAATTATGTTTAACAGAGAAGGGAATTTTTAACATTATTTTCTATAATATTTTTTCTTCTGAAGAAAGACTTATTTCTTTTATTTGAGCTAAAATAAAAGCAGTTTTACATATTTTTAAAAGCATTTTAAGGTCAATATTATTAGCCTCCATAAGCAATATTTGTTTTAATGGTCTACTGAACCAACCACTGTTATACAATGACTTGCCTAATTACCCGAACTTGCCCTTACCTACACTATCCTGACTAAAGTCTTGTCGCCTATCCAAGTTTTAGGAACAACAAATAATAGCTTGACTTCTAGTTGATCATTTGGTTTCAGCAGTGGCTTATATAAAAGGCAAAGGCCTCTAGATTACACTTATTTTACCACAATAAAATATGATCATGGCTTGATTTTGAATGATTTAACGAGGACAGTGCGTCTGACTCTGCTTAGACTAAAGTCTCGTCACTGAACAGAAATAATGTCCAGTATAGAATATAAAGTCATGCTGCAGTGGAGACAGAATGAATATTGTGCATGACTCCCATGAGCTTGGAGGAGAACTGCATCCACACATCTCTGCAATGACTCCAATAACGCATTAATAAAGTCATCTGGAATGGCGAAGAAAGCGTTCTTGCAGGACTCCCAGAGTTCATCAAGATTCTTTGGGTTCATCTTCAACACCTCCTCCATCTTACCCCAGACATGCTCAATAATGTTCATGTCTGGTGACTGGGCTGGCCAATCCTGGAGCAGCTTGACCTTCTCTGCTTTCAGAAGCTTTGATGTGGAGGCTGAAGTATGAGAAGGAGCGCTATCCTGCTGGAGAATCTGCCCTCTCCTGTGGTCTGTAATGAAATGGGTAGCACGAATGTCTTGATACCTCAGGCTGTTGATGTTGCCATCCACTCTGCAGATCTCTTACACGCCCCCATACTAAATGTAACCCCAAACCATGACATTTTCTTCACCAAACTTGACTGATTTCTGTGAACATCATGTGTCTATGCGGGTTCCAATAGATCCAATAAAGTATTGGTGATGATTGGGATGCAGTTCAACAGATAATTCATCAGAAAAATCTCCATTGTGCCACTTTTCCAAACGATCAACTAGATGTCAAGTTATTATTTGTTGCTCTTACGACTGGGATCGACAACAAGACTATTGTTAGGTAGTGTAGTTAAGCCTTTAAATGTCACAGGGAGAACATGAAAACACCACACAGAAATGTCACCTAACCCAGACAAACCAGTGACCTTCTTACTGTGAGGCGATTGTGCTACCCAATGCGCCCCCGTGACACCCCAACTGCGATTAGTTTTTCAAAAATCTGAAGGGTGTTTAAGTCCTAAATTTAGGTCATAACATAAACTGGGGGCTCGTCCGGGATTCAACTGTTCAATTTACACAATAATGCACTATTTAATGCTGCATTTAATTATAAACATTGCAAATACTTTAGAGCATTTGTCAGACACTATTATGCAAACTCCATATTTAAGTTCACAGCGATGAAATTGAGCCAATAGCTTTGGTCAGGATGGTGTGCTGTTCAGTTAAATAGTTAAGTAATTTAGTTATTGCTAAAGGGCTCTGGGTGATAGCTAGAACATTGTTAGAATGTTTTAAGTCTTTTATGTCTTTTTTAACATGTCTGCAGGGCTACTCTGAACTATGCTAGGATGTTAAAATGGTTGCATTCTGGAAGTCTGCTAAAGTGCTCTTTTTTAATTAAGATAATGCTATAATGTGGGACTAGTAATCACCAGGAAGGTATTAAACAATGCATTTGTTCTCAGTAATGAGTGTGGTAAGAATAATCTAAACCAGTGCCTCTTGATGTCTAACTCAGAACTTTGATTTCCAAGTAGAACCACTAGATTATACAGCTACAAATGATCAAATTCAAACAAAGTTTTAAGGGTAAATGAATTTATACATTCACCAAATATAACTGATCTTCAATATACTGAAATATGGACTGTCATTTGTCAAGAACTTTACAATTTGTTTTTATATTTTTTATGGTTATGTGCATTTTTCAGCTTGTGTTTACATTGTGCACATTGAATTTTCATATTTATGATTTGTTGTTACACTGATTATTTAAAATAAAATACAAATAAAAAAAAGTGTGTGCATCTATTTTGTTTCAGCCACTGCGATTAGTTTTTCAAAAATTTGAAGGGTCTTTAAATGGTTCCCAAATTTAGGTCATAACATAAACTGGGGGCTTGTCCGGGATTCAACTGTTCAATTTACACAATAATGCACTATTTAATGCTGCATTTAAGCATAAAGAGTGCATATTTGCCAGAAATCTTTATGCAAACTCAGTATTTATGCTCACAATGATGCAAAATAACCTTGGCAGGAATGGGGAGTTGTTTTGAATGAAAGATTTTTAAGATAAAAGTGCAAATTAATAAAAACAGTTGTGTGCAGACTAATTAATGTAGTCTAAATGTGTATTTCATGAATATAACCTAGCCTTGATATTAAATCATGGATTCCATGTCTGCAAATTAGATTAGATTAGTTTTTCAAAAATTTGAAGGGTGTTTATGTTGTTCCCAAATTATGGTCATAACGCAAACTGGGGGCTCGTCCGGGATTCAACTGTTCAATTGACACAATAATGCACTATTAAATGCTGCATTTAAGTATAAACATTGCATATACTTTAGAGCATTTGTCAGACAATATTATGCAAACTCTGTATTTAAATTCACAATGATGAAATTGAACCAATAACTTTGGTCAGGATGGTGTGTTGTTTAGTTCAGTTAAATAGTAAAACTAATTTAGTTATTGCTAAATTATAATGTGGGACTACTAATCACCTGAAAGGTATTAAACAAACCAATTTATTTGTTTCAGCAGCTGCGATTAGTTTTTCAACAATTTGAAGGGTGTTTAGCTTGTTCCCAAATCTTGATCAACACAAACTGGGGGCTCGTCCGGGATTTAACTGTTCAATTTACACAATAATGCACTATTTAATGCTGCATTTAAGCATAAAGAGTGCATATTTGCCAGACATTTTTATGCAAACTCTGTATTTAAGTTTACAATGATGTAAAATAACCTTGGCAAAAATGGGGAGTTATTTTGAATGAAAGATTATTTAAGATAAAAGTGCAAATTAATAAAAACAGTTGTGTGCACACTAATTAATGTAGTCTAAATGTGTATTTCATGAATATAACCTAGCCTTGATATTAAATTGTTGATTCCATGTCTGCAAAACTAACATTTTAGATGAAACACTGATGACAAATCGAATCAAAACCACACAAATAGGAATCAAATCGAATTGCCAAACTGATTGCAAAACCCAGGCCTATTAATTTGAATGAAATGTAGCCGAACAAGATTGGATGTTCAAATCAATCTCATATATACGGTTTCCTCTCGGTTGATGAAAAAAAGTCAGCACGCAGGTGGGCAGAAATATGAAGATGTCAGAGCGATGACAGCGCACTATGTCATAACCTTTCCCTTCATCTCATGGCTTTAATCTCACTTCAGAGTGACAGGTGCAGCAGTCTCCCTCTATTCCCCTTTTCTCCGTCTGTTGCCTCCTTTCAACCTTTACCGAGCTCTGAATTTCTCCAATAACTAAAAGCAGCTCCTTTTTCTTATCCTTCATATTCAATATCCCTCAAAAAGAAAAAAGGCTTTTATATTCTCGGTCAAAACTTGGTGATTGTATAAACTGGGGGCTCGTCCAGGATTTAAGGGATAGTTCACCCTAATGTGACATTTCTGTCATCTTTAACTTGAAATATACCTGTTTGAGACTTTCTGTTCTGTTGAAGACATTATTGGAAAGAAAAATCTGAACCAGTTGACTTCCACTGTATTAGATTCAGGAAGTCAATGGTTACAGAATTTCAAATATTCTCAAAATATCGTAGTTTGTGCATTTTAGTGCATTACATAGACTATTTTGTTTTGTTCACTGGTTAAGATCATGTCGATATTTATATTTCATATCCCTAAAAAAGAAAAATGGTATAAACTGGGGGCTCAACTGGGAAGCAAATGTCCAAAATCACATACTTATTGGAAAATAAATGGAAGTCAATGGTTACAGGATTTTGTTTTGGTCACTGCATGAGTTCATGTTCATATTTGTATTCAATATCCCTCAAAAAGAAAAAAAAGGGTCAAAATATTGGTCAATTCTTGGTCAAATTTTGCTGTTAGTATAAACTGGGGGCTCATCTGGAATTTAAAGGCATAGTTCACTCAAAAATGACATTTCTGTCATCATTTACTAACGTTTACTTGTTATGAACCTGTTTGAGATTTTTGTTGTTCTGTTGAAGACAAAGGAACATATTTGGAAGAAAGTTGAAAACCTGTAACCATTGACTTCCTCTGTATTATCATTTTTTCCTAGTAGGAAAATAAATGGAAGTCAATAGTTACAGGATTTAAAATTTCATCAAAATATCTTAGTTTGAGCAATTTAGTGCATTTGGCAGAACATTTTGTTTCGGTCACTGGATGAGTTCATGTTCATGTTTGTATTCAATACCCCTCTAAAATAAAAAAAAGGTTTTATTTTCTTGTCAAACCCGTCAAACCTTGGTGACAGTATAAACTAAGGGCTCATCCCGAATTTTAAGGGATAGTTCCTTAAAAAAAAATTATTTATGCCATCTATAACTAATGTTTACTTTGTATAAGCCTGTTTGATATTTTGTTCTGTTGAAGACAAGAGAACATATTTGAAAAGAAAGTTGAAAACCTGTAACCATTGACTTCCACTGTATTATTTGTTCCTACTAGGAAAATAAATAGAAGTCAATGGTTACAGGATTTTGTTTTAGTCACTGGATGAGTTCAGGTTCACATTCATCAATACCCTCAAAAAGGGTCAAAATATTGGTCAAATTTTGGTCAAATATCAGTGATAGTATAAACTGGGGGCTCGTCCAGGATATAAAGGCATAGTTCACTCAAAAATTAAATTTCTGTCATCATTTACAAACATTTACTTGTTATGAACCTGTTTGAGATTTTTGTTGTTCTATTGAATACAAAAGAACATATTTGGAAGAAAGTTGAAAACTTGTAACTTCCACTGTATTATTTTTTCCTAGTTGGAAAATAAAAGAAAGTCAATAGTTGCAGGATTTCAAATTTCTTCAAAATATCTTAGTTTGTGCATTTTAGTGCATTTGGCAGAATATTTCATTTCATTTCACTGGATGAGTTCATGTTCATGTTCATATTTATATTCATATAGTTTAATATAGTTTCATATTTTTGGTCTTGGAGATAGTATAAACTGGGAGCTCAACTGGGATTGAAATGTTCAAAATCACATACTTATTGTTTTGTTTAGTTAAATCAGAGGTGTCCAAACGGTCCTGGAGGGCCGGTGTCCTGCAGATTTTAGCTCCAACTTGCCTCAACACACCTGCAAGGATGTTTCTAAAAAGCCTGATAAGAGCTTGATTAGCTAGCCAGGTGTGTCTGACTGGGGTTAGAAGTAAACTTTGCAGGACACCGGCCCTCCAGGACCAAGTTTGGCCACCACCGAGTCAAAACATACAGAAATGCATTTGTTTTTTTATGTGATTTTAAATCAACATTGAGTAGAACGATTTGTTAGGAAGTTTTATAATACAGCCGTAGTGTAGATTCAATAGCTCACCAGTCCTTATGGTAGTTTTATGTTTTTATACTGTGTTGGATTCTGTTATTTTCATCTAATTTCTTGGTCATACATAAACCGGGGGCTCGTCCGGGATTTAAAAGTCCATTTCACATACAGTTGATGTCAGAATTATTAGCCCCTGTTTACTTTTGTCCCCAATTTCTAACACATTTCTAAACATAATAGTTTTAATAACTCATCTCTAATAACTGATTTTTTTTTTTTTTTTGCCATGATGACAGTAAATAATACTTGACTAGATATTGTTCAGGACACTTCTATACAGCTTAAAGTGACATTTAAAGGCTTAACTAGGTTAATTAGGTTAACTAGGCAGGTTAGGGTAATTAGGCAATTTATTGTATAATGATGGTTTGTTCTGTAGACTATTGAAAAAACATAGCTTAAAGGGGCGAATGATATTAACCTTAAAATGGTTCTTAAATTTAAAACTGCTTTTCAAGAGTTCACACTTAGCTAATGATTGGTAATAAGCTAGTTTGGCATGCTGTCCCGGGAGAGAACCCTGAGCTCATAAGATCCTCGAGCCCGGGGCTCCCTCCCGTTTGCAGGGCGAGAGGGGAGTTTGAGCTCAGGTAGATCTCGAGAACCCCCCGCCCTCCTGCTGCTTATAAATTGCTATGAGGGTATGCTGCTGGTGGAATTTGGATATGGTGCTGATTTGTTTAAGTCAATTTACTTAAGTCTCATGTTTTGGACTGTGGGAGGACACCGGAGGACCCAGGGAAAACCCATGCGAGCACGGGGAGAACATGAACTCTGCACAGAAATGCCTACTGGCTGGGTAGAGGCCCGAACCAGAGGAATTCTTGCTGTGAGGCAACAGTGCTAGCCACTGGGCCGCCGTGCTGCCCTATAGAGGAAAAGGGAGGAGAGGGGGTGGAAGGGGGCATTCTTCAAGACAAAGATGACTAAGGTAAGATGCTTTGGTTATTTATACTCAGCTGGGAATCATCTGATTGGTGGATTGTGCATTAGCTTGACTCTGGGCCAGCCGTGTCAATCATAAGCACGTGCTCCTCTCGAAATTAGTTTATGAATAAACTGCTTTTATTCTAGCCAAAATAAAACAAATAAGACTTTCTCCAGAAGAAAAAATATTATCAGACATACTGTAAACATTTCCTCGCTCTGTTAAACATCATTTGGGAAATATTTAAAAAAGAACAAAAAAAAAACTCAAAGGGGGGCTAATAATTCTGACTTAACCTGTATGCATGCACTATTTTATGTTGAATTTAAGTATAAACGGTGCACATACTTTTATGCAAACTCTGTATTTAAGTTCATGTTTCATGTAATCGAACCAATAAACAAAGGTAATTTAGTTTAGTTTAATCAAAATACACAGAAATGCATGAAGCATTAGCTTTAATGAGAAAAGATAATTAATAAGAAAGATTTAGTTAGGAAGATTTAAAAGACAGTTGTAACTTAGATTCATTAGCTCACCAGTGCTTATTTTAGTTTAATCTGTTTCTGTATTTTATGCAATTTTCAGAATTCCTCCAATAACTAAAAGCAGTTCTTTTCCTTAATCATTCATATTCAATATCCCTAAAAAAAAAGGAAAGAAATAAATGACCAGTAATGCATTCAAGCTTATCCTGTCCGAAAGAGAGCATCGTGGGTTGTCAAATGAGACGCTTTTCTATGAAGCAGCTCTTTTAGGGAGTTAAAGAGCCATTAGGGGCTCTAATGAGCGAATGAGACGTGTTCCTGTGGCTCTACGTGACAGCAGAAAGATGAAGCGCTGATGAGTCATTTCCTCTCAACTCGAGGTTTTTTATTAGACCCAGCTGAGAACATGAGATCTGCAGTCTAACAGCCAATAAGAGTGAACTGGAGAAACCCCATCAGACACGCATCCATAATGAGTTCAGGAAAACTGACTGCAACTTACGAGACATTCTGTGTATCCAGAGAAAATGAACCACTGAGGGTTGCTATGGGGTTTTGGGTGGTTGTATATACTCCAATAAAAAAAAAAACTATGGAACTATATGCAAATTATATATGATATAGAAGTTTATATTTGGATTTCTTATATATAAAATTTGTCATATATGCAAATGCAACATATATTTCAAAATAAAAAAAAAAATTAAAGAGGGTTAATAAATCAGACTTCAACTGTGTGTGTGTGTGTATATATATATATATATATAATTGGAGAAAATATCCAACTACTAGTATGAGCAATATAAATAGTCACACATGCCAGAAGTACTAGGTTTGTGCGCTTACTTGCACAGACAGACAGACAGACATGCACGCACGCACTCACAAACACACAGGTGTACACATTCACACACAGCTGTGTAAGGATATGAGTGAGCTCCTTGTCGTTGTTGTCTATGGCCATCTGAAGCTGCTCTTCCAGGTGATGCAGTCGGTCACTGATGAGTTCACAGTGCTCCGTCAGCTCTGTTGTTTCTCCACACAGATCCTGAGAGACACACACATACACACAATCAGCAAGGCATCATTATACACACAAACTCTGCTCACAACCACCTTTTGCTGACCAAGTGTGGTGCTGATGCTAATGGCGGTTAGCACAAATACAGCATTATATATCTGGATGCTGGTACTATTTACAGCAAACTGCAAAAATGCTTTTCTTACTTTGAGCTTTTGTCTTGTTTCTAGTCCAAATATCTAAAAATTCATAAATCAAGAAGCATTTTCAAAACAAGCAAAACATATTTACTTGTTTTAAAGGGCACATATTTTACCCCTTTAGATTTAATATAAGTCTTTTGTGTCTCCAGAATGTGTCTGCAAAGTTTCAGCTCAAAACACCCATCAGATTATTTATTAGACCTTTCAGAGGTTTCAATTTTATAGCTCTGAGCAGCTTTTAGCAGTTTTTATGTACTGTTCCTTTAAGGATAGTCCTCCCCACCCACCGTTCCCACGTGCCTGTCAGCATGCCTCAATCTCTGCCTTCGGCTGCGTCAGACAGACGTGAAGGAAGCAGATCTCATGTAACATCTGTGAGAAATACTACAGTAAGAACTTCCCCAATGACTGTTTGATGTGTTTGTTGTTGCGACGATGAGTCACACATAATGTCGTTACAAAGTTCAAAGTTCAGACATCTGTTATGTTAATGTACTAAATAAACCTGATTTAACGTCCACAAACCGGGACTGAAGCATCTTTTATAATAGTCCTGACACGTGGCTGTGCTGATGAAGTAAAGCTGAAGTAAATCGCTGTAATTCATTAACATGCACTGTTTTAAACACGTGTTAAACTTGTGAAACTCACTCTTGATCACATCTGATGATGACTGATGATCTTAGCGAACTGAACAGATCTTTTATTCCCGGTTGCTTTTATTCCCGGTCGCACTCCTACGTCAAGTTGCGGTCGGTCTCAAAACCGCTCCAATTGGTCCACCGTTTTTATGTTGTTAAATTGAAATAAAAGGACTGGATGTGTTTATATCAGCCCATTATGACTGTCTATACACTATAGCTACACATACAGTATGTCTGTCCTAACAGCTTAAAAAGTAGATTTTTCACCATAGGTGCCCTTTAAGAAATAATATGCCAAAATGAAGTGATTTTTTCCTTAAAACAAGCAAAATAATCTGTCAATGGGTTAATGATCTTATTTTTCGTTTTGACACACAATTAGATTATTACGGAAGTCCTAAGAGGCCATGCATTCGTTCATTCATTTTCTTTTCGGCTTAGTCCCTTTATTAATCCGGGGTAGCCACAGCGGAATGATCCGCCAACTTATCCAGCATTTGTTTTACGCAGCAGATGCCCTTCCAGCCGCAACCCATCTCTGGGAAACATCTATTCTCATTCTTTCTCATTCTCAACATTCTCATTCACACACACACTTTTTAGCCTACCCAATTCACCTGTACCACATATCTTTGGACTAGTGAGGGAATATCTTTGGACTAGTGAGGGAAACCGGAGCACCCGGAGGAAACCCACACAACCACGGGGAGAACATGCAAACTCCACACAGAAATGCCAACTGACCCAGCCGAGGCTCGAACCAGCGACCTTCTTGCTGTGAGACGAACGTGCTACTCACTACGCCACCGTGGCGCTCAAGAGGCCATGCATTAAAATATTATTTCTCTCTTGTTATGTCGTGATCACGACTTAATTATCTCGTGATCTCGACATAACAACTCGTTTTCTCGTGATCTCGACATAACAAAAAGTTTTGCTTATTCTGATCTCCGTAAGCAAACGCCTACGAAACATCACAGACGAACGCATTTGCTTTTATTTTGACCAGGGACTGAGTCAAACTGAGATAGTTCTATGCTAGTTCTATGGAGGCTTTCGGCTCTCCACTTTTATCGTCGAAGATATAGCGACCCTAAGAGTATCGCCAGTTTCATTGCCAGTCAGCTTGAAGGACCGGGACGTCTGAGCGGTTATGGGATGATGCTAGAAAGGTGCTGTTTAAATGGTTTGCGGCTGACCAGAGAAATGGTAAGAGATGTGCAGGTAAGTTTGAGAATAAGCAGAACTTTATGTTATATTGAGATCACGAGAAAATTAAGTCGTGATCATGATATAATAACTTTTTTGTTATGTCGAGACAACGAGAAAACGAGTTGTTGAGATCACGAGATAATTAAGTCGTGATCACGACATAACAGAAGAGAAATTTTTTTTTTAATGCACGGCCTCTTAGGACTTGTAGATTATAGCGAATCAAGTGGATGTTTTTGCAAGATTTATGGTTTTTAAATGTGTGAATTAGTTTGTTTTGGTTTTCTTAGACATCAGAAAAAAGCCCTGATGGTGGCAGTTCATCTTTTATAAACATAAGCTGTGTTTTGCTAGCCCGTTTAGTTGATTATAGTGAATTGGATATCTAAGAGCAAAACTGCAAACAAAATAGAAAACATAACAATGAGATGGCAATCGTTCAATTCATTCATTTTCCTTCAGCTTAGTCCCTTTAAGCCTGGTTTATACTTCTGGTCGAGCGATCGACGTGACCCACGGTGCATGCCTTGTGTGTTGCCTTGCATTTATCCTTCTGTGTGCTGTTTGTGTTGCTCTGCAATAACCCTTCTGAAACACTAGGCAGTTGGTTTTTATGTTCCTCTGTGTCGAGTTTCTTCGCTGGTGTTTGTTTTGTCTGAATGCTACTTTAATGGACAGCACTGTGGCTGAAGAGGAGTCATTCAGGTTCCTGGGCACCAACATCTCTCAGGACCTGAAAGTGGGACACTCACATTGACTCCATTGTCAAAAAAGCTCAACAAAGGCTGTACTTTCTTCATCAGCTGAGGAAGTTCAACCTCCCAAAGGAGCTTCTGAAACAGTTCTACACCTCCATCATTGAATCAGTCATCTGCACTTCAATAACTGTCTGGCTCAGTTCAGCTACCAAATCTGAATTTCGAAGACTGCATCGAATAGTTGGGACTGCTGAACGAATCATTGGCACAACCCTCCCTACTCTCCAAGAACTGTACTTATCCAGAGCGAGCAGAAGGGCTGCCAGAATCACTCTGGACCGCTCACACCCAGCACACTGCCTCTGTGAACTGTTTCCTTCTGGTGGACGCTACAGAGCACTGCGCACCAGAACAGCCCGACACAGAAACAGCTTCTTCCCTCAGGCAATCCATCTCATGAACACTTGATGATAATAATTGTGGAACCAACATCACTACTTGCAATACACTCTTACACACACATACACTTATTTAACAACACACTTTACATGCCAATTTACACATAACAGCTGCACATATAACGTTGTATATAGTAATACGCCTGCACATACACTTGTCAATTTGTATATTTGCATTTAACACTTACTTCTATTTTTAAAATATATTTATTATCTGTTTTTTGTCCTGTTTCTGTAATTCTGTTGCACTGTAGAAGCTCTGTCACCAAAACAAATTCCTCGTATGTGTGAACACACCTGGCAATAAAGCTCTTTCTGATTCTGATTCTAATGTACAAGTAGCTCAAACTCACTCATTCTGAGGCGGGAACCGGCGAACGTGCAACAACTTTAATAATAAGGTAAACACAAAACAAAAGTCTCCATCTGGAGCTCCTGGCATTCGACACCTGCAAACACTCGCTCCAATGGGTTCACGTGGCTCTCACCCTCGCTCACACTCGTCAGCGCTACCAAGCCGACCAATCACAGAGCTTGCGCTGTGCATTGTTGCAATGTGTAGTTACATTTTTTGAGAGGTGTGCGTCAGCGTCGGCGATGGCTACAGCAAGGGATATGCAACCACACGAAGGCTGTGCTGCAGCATACAGTAGGTACTAGTTAAATATGGCCATTATCGCCGCACCTTCTACCACCGCCGCGTAAGAACGTGTTCTCAGGTATGACCGCAGTTTGTGACTTTGCCACCAGAGGGCACAAAGTGACGGGATGCGAATGGACAGGAATATACAGTGACTGTAAATACCCTGCTACTTATGAATGAATATGAAATAATAGGACAAAACATTATAATTGCTTCATTAATCATTGAAAAAACTTGTTAACAGCTTTATTATTATCGTAAACGTGTTAAATGAAATAAAGATTCATTTTGGAAAAAGTAAAGCATTAAAATTTGACAGGAGGACTAATAATTTAGTCTTCATCTGTCTGCGTGTCAGCTGGAGTCCTGCACTGACAGTGTTTATCTACGTCAGCGATGCTCAAACAGTTGAGTGTGAGTCAGGTAAGTGGGACAGGTCCGTGCGGTCGGCTCTGTCCCAATTCCATCAACCATGATTCACAGTTTTTCTCCAGAGCAGCTCGACTGATTCACGTCCACTATTTCTCTCCGGATCGGCTCTAATGAGGTCTGTAGTCTATTCTTAGAGCTAATGAAACACCTTTTATAGACGCAAACATCACACCGAGGGCGAATTAAAGCACTTGTGAATGAGGCTGGAGTCTCCGGAGACGCATTCGAGAACAACAGCAGCAGAAAACGCTCTCTGAGATACAGTTGTACAGATGTCTAGTGGAAAAATCACAGTGGGTGCTTGTCCTTAAAGGTCAATGTGATCGCTTTACTGCATCTGAAAGGACAAGCAACTGCATATTAAGTCATGTGCAAAAGTTTGGACACCCTGTTGAATTTCATGGTATCAGGATGTAATAAATACTATAAACACTCATCAATTTTAGCAAGGACTTTGGCAACACATGGTAATTTTCAGGTCTAATATATTCAAACTCAAAGTTACAGAAAATGTAATAAAAAATTAATCTGTTCTTTCTATTAACAAAGCATAAAGTATCACTCTTAGCTCAATAAACTCCTAATCTGTTGCTTATTGAAAGCTATTAAGGAATTTGTTAGATGTAGGTTTTGGTAAGATTACAGATGTGGAATGAAATCATGCAGAATTGGTACTTAAACTAAAGTTTTATGGATTTTTATACATCTTTAGTTAATTGCATTGCATTATTTTATATTATTTGAAATAAAATTAACTAAAAAAATAAATAAACAAATCAATTAATTAATAATAAAAAAACATGTAGACATTAACATTTTAATTCAAAAATGAACAATAAATAAATAAATAAATAAATAATGATTAATTAAACGGTAAACTATTAATTGGAAACATCTGCATATGCTGAAATTATGTGACAGGATATAAAATAAATATAAAAATAAATAAAATAAATTAATAAACGAATGAATGAATGAATGAATGAATGAATGAAAAAACTATTAATTGGAAATGCATATGCTGAAATTGTGTGAAAGGCTGGGACTATTGCATTTAACTATTTTACCATAAAATTTAATTAAATAAATATATATAAATGATTGTTTAAATAAACATGAATTAAAACATTAATTAAAACATTTTAAAATAAATAAATAAAAACATGAATACATAAGTACATAAATATCTGTTCATTAGAAATATTTGCATATACTAAAATAATGTGACAGAATATAAAATAAACATAAAAATAAAAAACTTTTTAAACTCAAATAAAGCTGAAACTATTTAAAAATCCGAAATGAATACATAAATTAATGAATAAACGAATGAATGAAAAACTATTATTGGAAATGCATTTACTGAAATTATGTGGTAGACTGGGACTGAATTGATTTAACTTTTTTAATAACATATTACATGTTATTAAATAACATTTTAATTAAATATAAAAATAACAAACATGCAGATATTAACAATTTAAATTTAAATAAAGCTAAAACGATTTTAAAAATCCTCAATAAAACAATCAATCAATAAATTAATTAAAAAATTAAATTTAAATAAAAAAAAATATTGGAAATGCATATGCTGTAATGATGTAACAGACTGGGACTGTATTGCATTTAATTATCTTATAATAAAATAACTATTAAATTTAACATTATAAATATAAAAATAAAAACAATGTAGACATTAACACGTTAAATTCAAATAAAGCTAAAACTATTTTAAAATCCTAAATAATAAACAAACACAAACAAAACAAATTAATTAAAATAATAAATATAACATTTTCATGACATTAACATTTTTAATTCACAAAAAGCTAAAACGATTAAAAAAATCCTAAATCAATCAATTAACCAATCAATTAATACATTAATTAATTTAAATAAAATGAAAAAATACTAATTGGAAATGAGGGTGTCACGGTAGCACGATCGCCTCGCAGCAAGAAGGTCACTGGTTCGAGCCTCAGCTGGGTCAGTTTCCCCCATAAGTGCAAAGACGTATGCTAAAGGTGAATTGGGCAAGCTAAATTGTCCATAGTGTGTGTGTGAACGTGTATGGATGTTTCCCAGTGATCGGTTGCAGCTGGAAGGGCATAGGCAGCGCAAAACATATGCTGGAGAAGTTGGTGGTTCATTCCACAGTGGCGACCCCTGGCTAATCATAATGAATGAATGAACGAATGAATAAATGAATGAATGAATTAACAAATGAATGAACGAAAGAACGAACTAATTAACGAATGAACGAATGAATGAATAAATGAATGAACAAATGAACGAACAAATGAATAAATGAATTAACGAGTGAATAAACAAACTAACTTATTAATTAATTAACGAATAAATGAGTGAACGAATGAATGAATTAATGGATGAACGACTGAACGAATAAATGAATGAACAAATAATTAATTAATAAATGATTGAACGAATGAATGAACAAACAAACAAA
>CAIGQQ010040406.1:3344571-3356221 GCA_903798035.1 Danio albolineatus | reverse complement strand
TTATTATTATTATTATTATTATTATTATTATTATTATTATTATTATTATTATCATCATTGTTGTTGTTGTACATAACTATTATTGTTAAATATAATAAAACATTATGTGTACACATAATTGTAAATTATTATTATATACTATTATTATATTATTATTATATTATATTATTATTACTTTTAAAGTAGGTGTGGGTAGGATTAATAATAATAATAATAATAATAATAATAATAATAATAACGTTTTTGAATAATAACAACAACAACAACAACAACAACAATACTAATTATTATTATTATTAATAATTACATATATATACAAACATACACATAATTTTAAACTATATTACATAATTTTATGAGTCGGTGTCCAATTGAAATTGCCAATTATTATTTTTAATAATTATAATACTATTTTTTTGTTTTAAATATTATTATTATTAATACTACTACTACTATTACTAGCCATAATAATAATAATAATAGCAATAATGTTTTAATATTATTTACTATAATAAACTGAATTAATGACACATTTTTGTGTTATATACACAATTATAATGCATCAAATATATTATATTATATTACATTACATTACAATACATTATAGTATAATGTATTACATTACATTATTACATTATATTATATTATATTATATTATATTATATTATATTATATTATATTAAACATAAAAGTGTTTAATACTACACTATACACACAGGACAGCATACAACAGATGCGCGCACACACGCACGCACATATGCACAGTAAGTGATATAAGATTATTAGCACAGCAGTGAGTGTGTGAAAAGCGTCTGCTCACCTTCAGTCCTGCAGGATCTTCAGCACACAACAGACAACAACAGACAGACAACACACAGCCATGCACAAACACACAAAAAAGGCCTGCGAAGCTGAGAGAAGAGCAGAAACGCACAGAATGCAGAGGAGAAAAGAGGGAAAATTAGAGTCATTCAGCAAATGGAGGGTTTAATGGAAATGGAGGGAGCAGAGTTACTACTTCATTAGTTCATTAGTTTCAACAACACACACTTCTCTACTACTTGAAACGGCATCTCTGCAGATCTTTAATTTCTGTGGATGTAAAGTAAAGCCACCGCACTGCTCAGCTCTACAGCATGCTGGATGTTGGTTTACAAGCGACTTGTTTTTCAGATGTTTGCTGAATTGTGGGCTGACCAGTGACTTTTAATGTGTATTTCCTTTTCTACACTGATATACACTGTTAACAATGTCTGTAATGACCCCTTTCCACTGAGTGGTACAGTACGGGTCACGTTTATCCATACCTGTCAGCAATGGGATATGAAAATAAGGCATACGCCCACCATAATTAGGGATTATTAAAAAAATATCAAAAATCCCCATATTAAATATGTTCTTCTGGAGCAGTTTCATTGTAAATAAACAGTTAGATGGTCAGTAATATTTTTTTATATTATTATTTACAGGGTGCCACAGTGGCGTAGTGAGTAGCACGTTCGCCTCACAGCAAGAAGGTCGCTGGTTCAAGCCCTGGCTGGGTCAGTTGGCATTTCTGTGTGGAGTTTGCATGTTCTCCCTGTGTTGGCGTGGGTTTCCTCCAGGTGCTCCCGTCTTTCCCACAAGTCCAGACATGTGGTATGGGTGAATTGGGTAGGCTAAGGCCCCGTTTACACTAATGCGTTTTCGTTTTAAAACACATAAGTTTTGCTACGGTTACGCCATCCGTCCACACTACGCCGGAGTTTTCGAGCCCTGAAAACGGAGCGTTTTGGAAACGCTGGAGAGGCCATGTTCATTCTAAAACGCTGCTGCTCCGTCTCAGTGTGGATGGGGGAAACGGAGACGTCTGAAAACGGAGGCTTGGCTGCTGAGATTCGCTACTCGATTGGGGCTTTTGGGTCATTGCGTAACCTTCCCTTATTCGTCAAGCCCCTATCACATGACTATAACGCCACCGGAAGAAGGCAGACCAGCCTTCACTGTAAACAACAACATGGACACAGAAATGGGAGCGTTGTTTGCACTAGGGATGCAACAACATAGATAGCCTACGGTTCAATACTAACCTCGGTCTTTTAAAACGGTTTTCGGTTCGGTTCTGATGGCTTGACACATTAGTGTTTTATTTTTGTTATACTATGCTTAGGCATTAGGAATAGTAAGAGGATAAAGGGAAAAAATGAAAACGATTTATTGCAATACTCCTTTATTTTACTTAAAAGCCAAGAAAAGTACACTAGTTCCCCGTGTATTGTACAATTAAAAAAAAAAACACTGAAATCTCACAGCTGCAGGCCATGTACAAACTGGGGAACACATAAATTACTACATTTTGAAAATAAACATACATGTGAAGTTAATAAACATAAATTAACCATTTAAATAAACATAATTGTACTTCAGTAAACATAAATAAACTAACAAACTATCTTATTTACTGCTCGTGTCAACTCTTCCGCCAAATGAGCGCTTGTATGACTTTCATACAGGGGACGGGTTTGGAGTACAGCGCTTTTCATTTCCCAATCCGACATGTAGTTCACAGTTACAGTCCACGGTTGCCCGTGAAGTCTAACCATCTGTGGTTAGAGCAAGGCTCTGTGCTTTAGCCAATTCGTGCACAATACTGTTGCATGTCTTTTCATAGAGGTTGGGAATTATCTCGGTGCTGAATAAAGTGCGAGATGGTAGTCTGTAACGCGGATCGAGCGCTTTTATATGATGACAAAAGCCCCTATCTCCAATCACTGAAAACGGCTGCATATCTTTAGCAATAAACACTCCCACCGTGGATTTGAAAGACGCCGGTGCTTCCTCGTACTGTTGCCTCACTTCACCTCTGCTCGCCATATTAAAGTGTGGATTGATGGTCAAGCGCCCCCTAACTTTAGAGCATAGTGATTGAATATTTTCTCGCGGGGAGGAGTTTCCTCACGTCAGCTCGTACAGGCACACACAGTCAATCCAGAGAGAAATAAAACACACATAAATTATTTTAACATAAAACCGAAAAAGAAAAAAAAAATCGCAATTCTCAAGCGCGCATTGAACCGTGTATGTCGTACCGAACGGTTCAATATTATATTGAGAATTGTGGCATCCCTAGTTTGCACTATTGTCCGTTTTAGGCGCCATTGTGCAGTTAAACTCTGCCTTTTTTACCACAACAGCTCGACCTCGTCGTCTGTCCACAAAAAGACCTCTCTTGCTTTCTTTGCCATCGCGTTCATCCTTTAACCTCTTAAACTCTGGTGCTATTTTGGGATTTCCGCCTGGATTTTGTCTGCCTAATTTTAAAAGCTTCCTAAATCCACATGCAGAGGAGTAAATGCAAAAATGTGGTATCATTTTAAAGTAAACCTTTTAAATCTTCATAAAACACTGTTGAAAGTGATTAAAATAATTGTATATGTTGTCTGTGTTATCATAAACACCTAAAAAAAAGAGGCGCTTTCTGTATTTTTTCTTTAGAAACTCAAATTTTAAAGAGTACCTTTTAGGCTCTGTGTGCTCTAGGTTTCTGTAATTAATTTTGGTGGTTCCTGCACATGTCAGTAATCATAAGAAAAAAGAAAAATGCCTCTATCATAATCTATGCAAAAGTTATTGTATTCCAACTGATGAGAGGTGCTATACCTTTTTTTATGTAATTTCCGCCTACCAAACTTTGAAAGTCTTCCATATCCAAATGCAGTGGTATAAATGACAAAATCCAGTGTTATTGGACAGAAAACCATTAGAATTTACAAAAGAAACTGCTGAAAGTAATAAATAATATGTGTTATGTTTTCTGTTTTATGATGAACCACTTCAACATTGTGCGCTTTTTTATTTTTTGTTCTTAAATGCTTTTTTGAAAATGTGTAGATAATCCCATAAGAGAATAAGACAACTCCAGACAGTTCTGCTTGAGACCAGCAGAGAGCAGCAAACACTAGGAAAAATAATTTTGTCTCCACCATAGAGTATGCAAAGGTTATTGTAATTCTGAAAACTGAATATTGGGAAAATATGGCATGCGGATAGACTATTGTTTTCATATTTTCACGATCTTTGGTTTGATCAAACATAATTCACTGTGTTTTGACCACATTATACATATAAAAGGAATACTTATGCACATCACCTCAAAAACAGCAGAGAAATGGCCTGTTTTGAAGCACTCAGTATAAGGCAAGAGATGATGTAGCATTTGTGGCTTTCTGTGCAATCTGGGGCTGCTTATTGATCATAAATATAACATGAAATAGAATATAAATAAAATATAATTCACATAAAGGAATGCTAGAATTGTACGAGGACGTGGCAAGAGCTTTTATTTGAGCTATGACTTGTACATGTGTGTCATATATGAAGCATATAAAAATAGGAAAATGACAGCTCGGGTATCCAGTATTTTGTTGTGTAATTAAATGTTAATAACTTTTGTACAGTAAAATAAAAACCTAAGTGATGCATATGTGCATAAAATATAGCTTCTACGCTTTCAAACGGAACCACTTATAGGGGTCTTGCACAACCACGGACCTTTAAAAATGAAAGTGAATCTGATGACGTTTTGTTGACCAGCGTTTGTTGACTAACAATAACCAAATTGCCGAGTGAGACACATGCTTAATGTTTATACTTGAACGCGCATGCCCAGAGTGCGCGAATGGTCACGTGATAGGCGTTTTTGGTGGAGTAGTGTGGACGGAGATATGGGCTGTGCAAATGCTCTTATGTTTCTAAAAATACTTCATATTCTTGCAATGCACATTTGTAATATATCGATAATTCTGTGGTAATATATGGCGTTGAGTTTTTTTACCTTTGTGAACTGAGAGTGTTGTAGATCAGCTTCGGGACACCAGCGTCCTCCTAAAGCCGTCAACATGGCACAGTCCTCTTCATCTTTAGTGAACGGCAGGACATCTGAAGCAGATCCAGACGCAGATCCTGAGGGAAGATCCTCTGTTTGGGAGAGGCTAAGCTTTCTCTGATCCAGGCCTTTCAGGAGGAGATGACAAGCCTCCAAATCAGCCTCCAGAACATGTTCCAGTGCTGCACTTCCACAGCTGCGGGAAAAACAAGAGATGCTTATAAAGCTGAAGGCAAAATTATTCACCCCCTGTGAACTATTGTTTCTATTTCAAATATTTCCCAAATAATGTTCAACAGATTCAGGAATTTTTCACAGTATTTCTGATAATATTTTTTCTTCTGGAGAAAGTCGTAGTTGTTTTTAGAGTATTTTATTTGTTTTAATTATTTTAGAAAAAGTCACCAAACGTAAAAAAATTTTTTTAAAAAGTGTTCAGGGTTTGATTTCTGCTGTTAAAATTGCAATAATAATAATAATAATAATAATAATAATAAAATAATTAATTAATAAATAAATTATTTATTTTTGTGAAATTAGATACTACTTCTTTGCTATTGGATTTGCAGCATCTTTAAATAATCTCATACTTATCATATATTACTTATCTCATATTATTTATCTTTATAATAAAATCAATAGTTCTATTATTTTTTAAATATTTTGAATTATATTTTTATTCAAAGATGCATTAAAATGATCAAAAGTAAGAATAAGACATTCTTTCATTCACTAATTTTCCTTCGGCTTAGTCCCCTATTTATCAGGAGTATCTATTCCAGCATATGTTGTGTTTTTTTTACCGCGGATGCCTTTCCAGCTGCAATCCAATAATGGGAAACACTCATACACACTAGCACTTACACATACACACTCATACACCCATACTGCATGAGACTGTGGGAGAAACCGCAGCACCCGGAGGAAATGCAAACCCATGCAAACTCAACACACGCAACCTTCTTTCTGTGAGGCGGCAGTGCTAAACACTGAATCACCGTGCCGCCCCAATAAAACATTTATATAGTCAAATAATAATATTTTTTTTAATAATGTTTTTATTTATTTATTTATTTATTTATTTATTTATTTATTTATTTAAATGTATTTTTATTCATTAATTCATTCATTTTCTTTTCGGTTTAGTCCCTTTATTAATCCGGGGTCGCCACAGCGAAATGAACCACCAACTTATCCAGCATTTGTATAAGGCAGCGGATACCCTTCCAGCCGCAACCCATCTCTGGGAAACATCTATACATTCTCATTCACACACATAAACTACGGCCAATTTTAGCTTACCCAATTCACCTATACCACATGTTTTTGGACTGTGGGGGAAACCGAAGCACGCAGAGGAAACCCACGAGAAACACGGGGAGAACATGCAAACTCCACACGGAAATGTCAACTGACCCAGCCGAGGCAGCGACCTTCTTGCTGTGAGGCGACAGCACTACCTACTGTGCCAGTGTTGCCCCCAAATCAAATTTATGCATACAAAATATATTTTCCCAACAACAAAATTGTGGCTGGTGATAATGGCGAGTGGCTAGTAACAGTGGAAGACTACTAGCCACAGTGGCTGGTGATCAAAAAAGTTAATGTCATGTAGGCATGGGCTGGTATAATATTCTGACGGTATGATAACCTTTGTTAAAAATATCACGGTTTCACAGTATGACGGTATTGTGTTTACTGCTCTAAAATATATTCTTTTTAAATGTCTGGCTAAAAAACAAAACCTTTTTCCCCTTTGAACACAATATATTTTATTTTGAGAAACATTTAAAGTATTTTGGAGCAGTAAACATGTCAGGCTAAATAATTCAAGTGAATCATTGACTTCTGCTGTCTTCATTTGTTTTAAAAACACAGATGTCTTTACAATTTACACCTAAAAAACAAACAAAAAAATGTAAATATTTTGGCGGTATGAAAACCTTGACTTTTCCATACCTCGGTATACCTTGAAAACGGTTATCATCCCATGCCTAATGTCAAGCCCTGCTAATGATACATGACTATGTTTGTGAAATATAGCATTTTTTGACAAAAATCGAAATGGACGATGCCCAAAATTGCTGACCTGGGAAAATCGGACATTATTCGACTTGACATGCTCTGTCAAATGTGAAGAGACCAGTTTTATGAGTTTTGGGCAAAGGTTTGAGAAGATATAAGCTAAAAAAGATATTTTCTATTATCTCCGGACCACTAGGGGACAGTGCACTGAAACGCTGCAGATAACCTCAGACCATGGCTGTCATAACATTCACCAAGTTTGGTGTGAATACGTCAATGGTTACGGAGATATCGCTTCAAGTCCATTTTCGCAAGCTCTACGTTAGATTTGTTCGCAAGTTAAAAGAAAATAGTACGTCGAATCAACTTGAATTCCATAACTTTTGGTCAGCATGGTCTGTAGATCACATGATTCAATTTAGGTGAAAATCAGATAAACGGCCTGGGACGAGTTTGATCAAACATGTTCTGCGAAAAATTTTAAAATAGCGAAAAAAACTCATGATGGAAAATGACGTCATAGAGTGCGTTTGAATCGGCTTGAGCCAAGGATTCAGAGGAAAAAATTATCTTCAGGACTAGAGCTAGTAGCTGTCTGAATTCAGTCAAAAAGTTCTCCTCTTCAATTTTGACTGTAGCCCATTCGGTTCAAAAGTTATAGCAAAAAACATAAGTGAAACGTTGGACAAGTGGTGGCGCTAGAGAGTTTGAGTTAGAGACTTCAGGTTTGCTGTGGTTCATATTGGCACTGCCCTCTATCATTGTGCCAAATTATACAACTTTCCTGCCTGCGGTTACATGGGCTGCCATTCAAATCCAGCGAAAGAAGAAGCAGAATAATAATAATAATAATAGCAATGAATAGGAATAATAACAAATAGGAACAGAAACAATAGGTGCCTTTGCAGCTTCACCCCTAATAATAATACACTGCACTGACAGAGAGTGTTGCTACATTTACATATTTCGATAGAATTTCATGTTGGAATGTTGCCAGATTTACATATTTCAATAGAATTTGATGTCAGAAGGTTGCTAAAATGTTGGATTATAACATATTTTGATGTTGGAATGTTGCTATATTTACATATTCCATTAGAATATTAAATTAGAATACTGTTCAAATGTTGCAGTCTTTTAAAATTTGATGTTTGAATGTTGGTGTTTGAATGTATTATTATTTAATAATGCTAAAAAGGCATTATTAAATAATAATAATAGGAATGAATAGGAATAATAACAAATAGGAACGGAAACAATAGGTGCCTTCGCAGCTTCATCCCCTAATAATAATAATAATAATAATAATCTTACACTTGCACTGACAGAAAGGCCAAAACATGGATTGTTTTAGCTTCAGTTTGATGTTTAACTATATCAAGGCCCTAAATCTCTCTGCTGTCTTGTACAGTCCATCAATCTCTTCACATTCAGTGAGAGCGCATGAAGACGATAATTACAGTCTTGACACTCAACGTCTCGAGAGACTGACAGCTTCTTAAAGCGATAAAAGACAACACTGTACTCCTCAGAAACTGATCATGTTGCTCTGCTCCTCGTGGTGGCTTCGTTTAGCTTCACAAACCTACAGAGATTCGTTCATGTGTTTGATTCCATGCATCATGAGGATCAAATAAATGTGCATACAGTAGCTCTGCACGACCCGGAACTGGATCCAAACATGTGAGTTATTAACATTTTGATAAATAAAAATAGATGTACAGTATAGAATAAAATTGACCCTTTGCTAAGCCACAACTGAAAGCCGCCACACATTAATTGTGGGTTAGCAACCGTAGCTACGCACAGGAGGTCTTTCAAGCTTTCGAGTGAGGGAAACAAGCCAAAGCGTTGTGCATCTGAATTGTGCAAGCCTGATACCCAGTATCCTATAAGTATAGACGGTTGGTGGAATTTTTTTTCTTTTCCAAAACCTTAAACCCAAGGGGAGCCCAAACCCAAACCCAAACCTAACACCCCAGCGTGGATCAAGCTGTGTGAGGGGGCCGTAAAAGCAGCACAATCCAGTCATATTTCCATCTGTTTAAGCAACATATCAACAGAACAGAACAGAGATATGATCACAAACTGAGCACTCGCGATCAATAGACTTCACCAGCAGCTGTTTATCAGTCATTTATATCCCTCATGTCCATGTCAGAGCTACAATTCACCAGTGTTTTTGTCTTTCTTTTTGGAGATTTAGTCATTGGTGATGAAGTTATATCGGGTTAGTGTCTGCTTTTATATTTGGGGTCGGATTAATATTGATTAAATGTTGCAGTCTATTAAAATTTTATGTTTGAATGTTGCTAAAAATGCATATTCCAATAGAATTTGATGTTAAAATGTTGATAAAATGACATTTCAATAGAATTTGATGTAAGAATGTTGCAAAATGTTTATATTTCAATAGAATTTGATGTTAGAATGTTGCTAAATTTACATATTCCAATAGAATTTCAAATTAGAGTACTGTTTAAATGTTGCAGTCTTTTAAAATTTGATGTTTGAATGTTGCTAAAAAGGCATATTCCAATAGAATCTGATGTTAAAATGCTGATAAAATTATATTCCAATAGCATTTGATGTTAGAATGTTGCAAAATTTTTATATTCCAATAGAATTTGATGTTAGAATGTTGCAAAGATTTTATTTTCCAATAGAATTTGATGTTAGAATGTTGCTAAATTTACATATTCCAATAGAATTTCAAATTAGAATGTTGCAGTCTTTAAAAGTTTGATGTTTGAATGTTGCTAAAAAGGCATATTCCAATAGAATTTGATGTTAGACTGTTGCAAAATTTGCATATGCTAATAGAAATTCATTTTAGAATACTGCTCAAATGTTGCAGTCCATTAGAGTTTGATGTTAGACTGTGGCTAAATTGACATATTTCGATAAAGTTTAATGTTGAATACCGCTGAAATTCTAAAAGACTTTGAAAAATATATATAAATAAATAATAAATTATGAATAAATTACATATTCCAATCAAATTTAATGTTAAAATAATGCTCAAATGTGTGATCCTGTGAGAATTGAAGATGTTAGAACGGTGCCAAATAGATGGACTATAATAAAATTGAACATTAGAATATTTGTAAATGGTAGGATTTCAACAAAATTTGATGTTAGAATGTTGCTAAAATGTTGGATTCTAACATATTTTGATGTTAGAATATTGCTAAAATGTTGGATTCTAACATATTTTGATGTTAGAGTGTAGCTAAAATGTTGGATTCTAACATATTTTGATGTTAGAATGTTGGTAAACTTACATACTCAAATAGAATTTCAAATTAGAGTACTGTTCAAATGTTGCAGTCTTTTAAAATTTGATGTTTGAATGTTGCTAAAAAGGCATATGCCAATAGAACTTGATGTTAGATTGTTGATAAAATGACATTTCAATAGAATTTGGTGTAAAAATGTTGCAAAATTAGCATATTCTAATATAATTTACATATTTAAATAGAATTTTATTTTAGAATGTTGCTAAATTTCCATATTTAAATAGAATTTGATGTTAGAATGTTGCAAAATTTACATATTTAAATAGAATATGGTGTTAGAATGTTGTTAAATGTTGGATTCTATTAGAATTTAATCTTAGAATGTTGCTAAAAACACATATTCTAATAAAATTTAATAGAACTGGAGATGTTAGAACGTTGCCAAAATGCCAAAAAAGAAATTGATGTTAGAATCAAGCTCATAACCTGGATTCCAAAAAATAATGTATATTAATAAAAACTAAACGTTACAATGTTGTTGAAATGAGGGATATCAACTAAACTAGACATTTGAATTAATTTAATTTCAAATTTTACATTAGAAAGCTGCTACACCATTGGTTTTTAGCCCAATTGCAACTAAAGAAACACTGCCAAATTGTGAGATTCCTACAGAATATGATGTTAATGTTGGTTGTTAACTTGACATTATAATATCGCTGATATGTTGGACTTCAATCAGCTGATGCCAAAATGATTTTGACATCTTAGAATGTCAATAAAATAATAAATTCCAATCGAATTTGATATTCAAATATTGACAAAAAGTTGAATTTGACTAATCTAGTCGAGCTGGAACGAGACTTCACACCACACATCACTGCTGTATATAACAGAAAACACCATAGAATTTTTAACAAAATAGTCAAATTTTTATCAAAACAGGTCAGTGGTGGTAATCAGATGATAGTACTGACCTATTAAAGCAATAAAAATGATTGACAGCACCACAAAAAGAGCAACTATAATCCATCTGTGCTTCCTGATATCATACAGATGCTGGAATATGACTGACAGGTCACTCCCACAGGATAAGAGCTAGTGGCTTTCTGAATTCAGTCAATTAGCTCAATGTCTGCATGTTCGCAAACAGAGAGGAATCCCCTGATGGAGAGAGCTGGCAGGGATGCTCTACGCTAAAAAAGAGACAGATAACCTTATTTTACCCCTCAAATCCCACAGCTGTCGCTTTCTAATGGCCTGTAGTGAGACAACAGTGCATTTCGTATTAGAATACTGCCCAAATGTTGCATGCTAATAAAATTTGATGTTAGAATGTTGCAAAAATTACATTACAATAGAATTTGATGTTAGACCGTTGCTAAAATGTTGGATTTTAACATATTTTGACGTTAGAATGTAGCTAACTTTACACATTTCGATAGAATTTGATGTTAGAATGTTGCTAAATTTATATATTCCAATATAATTTGATGTTAGAATGAGGCTAAATTTGCATATT
>CAIGQQ010040406.1:3283000-3312998 GCA_903798035.1 Danio albolineatus | reverse complement strand
CACATGTCTTTGGACTTGTGGGGGAAACCGGAGCACCCGGAGGAAACCCACGCAACCACAGGTAACATGCAAACTCCACACAAAAATGCCAACTGACTCAGCTGAGGCTCGAACCAGCGACCTTCTTCCGGTGAGGTGACAGTGCTACCCACTACGCCACTGTGGCACCCAACAGAAGATTCAAGAACTTTAAAGCACCATTAATTTTAAAAATCAAGCACCCTTCCAGCACATGTAGCGCCATGAAAGTCTGTACTGCACTTAACATTTCACTTATAGTTAATATTTACATTAAAACTGGTGATATTCAAATGTGTTTTCTGAAATATTGATAAAATGTGCATTATTTTAGTGTTATTGTACAAGATTAAAATTTAAGATTTTTAGTTTAAAGGGTCACGAAACACCAAAACACGTTTTGAGCTGTTGACAGTCATATATGTGTCCCGCACTGCTATAAAACACTAGGACTTGGACATACATATCTCACTAAAAAGTGAAAATTTGTTTGTTTTTTATTTTGAGCAAATTTGTTCTTCCGGTTTGAAATGAATTTTTGAAGCTGCGTCACGCCGATGAGATCCTTGAGTGTATTCCAGCAAGGAGAGTGGACGTCTGTACCTGCGAGTGCATTGTGACGTCTCTGAGCGTGCGGCATTGATTCATGAGAAAGACTCGGTTCAAACCAATCAGCGTGCTTTATTGTGTATGCGGCGCAACTTCATTAATATGCACGAGAGCTTCGAAGACTGTTTATACCTGTTGCAGTGTTCAGACAGCAGAGAGACGCCACGCTGTGTTGCCAAAACAAGTAGAAGAAGAAGAATTGTTTGGAGACACAGCTCGCCAGTGTTGTGTTTATGTGCTGCAACGAAGGTTTTGTTTTCATTTCCCGCTAAGAGAGCACAGCTGGACACACGTGTGGACTACAGTGCACGTGACAGAAATGCGTTTGTAAGGAACATGTGTTACCCGGGAGCTTTTCGCATCTGGAAATGGTGAAATCCAGATTTGCCGCTCGTCTCCTTTTAAAAAATACACAACTTCAGTTCATGTTGATTGTCCTGTCTTTACAGATTTGGTAAGTAAGCGATCAGTGCTCTTTGTTTGTTTATTCAGATGGCAAAGTTAGTTTGTATCATCAGCAGCACTCTTTCAGTGTTTAGAGACAGACCTTAGTCAAAATGATCTGAACTGTTACTGAGTTTACAGTATGTTAATATCACTACAATATTATAGACTGAAAGATCCGCTGTAAATGCTGCTCTCCGAATGTAAACATGTAAACACCGCAATCAAACTTACTGTCGTGTAGGATATTTGCCAAATTTTGTGACAGGATAGTCTATACACACACAGCTTTCTGACGCAACCTACCGAGTGCATCTAAGTTACAGAGAAATGCGGAGGGTTTTTTTTTTCTCTAACATACGCCGTGCGGTATCAAACACTCCATTAAAACACTCCTCCAGCAGTTCCTCGCATCTGGTTTGTCACGGGGGACATGCAGGAAATGTTCCTGAGTAAAAGTGAAAGTGCCAAACTTCAGTTAAAGTCGACAAATTAAGAATTTGCCAAATAATTTGATGACTGATGTCCATGTAAATACAGTCACTGTCTTTCTCCCCTGTGTCTGTGTGTTTGTTTTGCCCCTGTGAAAATCAGCATGTGCCCAATTGGAAACTCACATTATGCAAACCTTCCCTTTCCCTCCCCCAACACTCCCCCCTAAACAGAGCTGGACACACCCACTTTCCTGCTGAGACAGGGGGCTTTCGTGGCCCTTTAAGAATTTCAGTTTTTTTTTTTTTTTTTGGTTTGTTTGTTTTTTTTGTTGTTTTGTTTTGACAATTGCGTACAAAAACATAAACAAATCTAATTTCAAATTTAATTCAAGCATTTTCAAAGACCTGCATTTGTTTTTAAGTACTTTCCAGGTCTTGAATCCATATCTCTAAAACTCAAGTATACATTTAAGTACTTTCAAGAAGTGTGGGATCCCTGTGAATACATAAATTCGATATGATTTTTAACGTTAATACAGTTAAACCACGTTCCTTTTGTGGACTTTGAGCATCTCGGGACCATTGCAGTCTATGAAGGAACTCTTGGATATCATCTAAAATATATCTTGATTTGTGTTTAGAAGATGAATGAAGGCCTCAGGGGGGTGCAATGACATGATGGGGAGTAAATAATACCAGAGTATTAATTTTTAGGTGAACTAACCCTTTAATATGCCGTATCTACAGAACTGTTGGACATCACTAAAGCTGATGAGATGACTGTGTGTTACTGTCAATCAAACAAACACATGGGAACATCGTAATCACACGTTCGCCGTCTGGTTTGCTGAGTGCAGACAATCAGCTGGGAGTGTTTGGGTGTGTTTGAACACCACAAACACGTGTCCAAACCATATCTGTGTTCTGTCCTTAGCTGTGGACTTACAGAGACATAAAACTACGCTAGAAGATAGCATATGGAGTTTGATCATCCTTTAAGATTAAAATAGGAAGCAATGGCCACACCTACAAGTTCATTTAGAGTTCACATAGATAAAATATATGACATATGCAACATATATTTCAAAGTGTAGCAAAAACTTCCATTTACTTTTTTTTGTAAAATATATTAGCTATAATTTTATGTTTTGTAATATATAATTACATATACAGCTGATGTCAGAATTATTAGCCCTCCTGAATTATTAGCCACCCTGGATAACTTTTTCCCCAATATCTGTTAAACGGAGAATTTTTTTTAACACATTAAAGAATAATAGTTTGATCTGTAATCGAAAAAACAAATGCTTAAAGGTTCAAGACACCCTGGAGTACTTTTTTGAGATGTTAACAGATGTGTGTGTTGAGCACCAGTAAGACAGCGTTAGCTCCTGTCAGCGTTAATTGTGGGGGAAACTGGATCATTTTGAGCTTTTGTCAGCTGATTTCATCTTCCGGGTTTAAAATAATTTTTGTGGCGGATCAAAAATGGTGACGTTGCGTAAATCTGCTAGTGGAGTGATGACGCGTCGGTTCTCATTATTATTTATAGTGGAGTTTTCTTATCCTATGAGAAGAGCCTTCTTCTTATATATTCATGAGCGCATGTGCTTTCCGAAGGCAGGGCAGACCTGCCAAGCTGTGAGACCCAATGACTGGGTGAGATCGCGTCTGTGCATGTATGTGTTTGTGTACATGATCCACGGGGTTCGTGGCATGTTTTGATACATCAAAGCTGTTGGTTTGTAGCAAGCATTTTTGTCGGGAGAGCTCTACAAGAATAAAAAAATGGTGGACTTTGTCTTCTATCAGTTGAGTTTGTTACCATTCAGACACATCGCCTGTGTTCGCACATGTTTAAAATCCCTCAGATTACCAGCAGGGCTAATGATTGAAATAGACAGGGCGAGAGGCCTGCTGCACTGCTATCCACTGTGTCTGCATTCAGACCCTGGGATTGAGGAGGAGAGACGTCCTCCTCAATCATAGTGTTTATGTAAACACGATTATCTTTATAATGATATAACAAACTGTGGTTATGTGTAACAATACGAATAACAAATGCAGCAGGACATTAAATTACTGTTTATTTCTTTGCATTTTAACTTTGTAAACTATAAAATCATGGCTCTCCTCACGGTTTGTGCCTCATTTTGTGAGCCGATTGACAACAGTTGTTCGCTCCCCTCTTTTTTCCCCTGCACTGCCGGCCACGCCCACTCCTCCCTCCGCACCCATCATAGAGCCTTGAACTGAGACTTGAACTGAAAGAGGGGGTTTCATGGCCCTGTAAGGGGGCTAAGAATATTGACCTTAAAGTGTTTGAATAAAAAGATTAAGAACTGCTTTTATTCTAGCTGAAATAAAACAAATAAGACTTCTCCAGAAGAAACAATATTATAGGAAAAACTGTGAAAAATTCCTGAATCTGTTTGGGAAATATTTAAAAAAGAAAAAGAAATTCAAAGTTTGCTAATGATTGTGACTTCAACTATATGTACATATTTGTAATTCCAACGTTTAAATATAAATAAATAATAAATGTGTGTGTAATTTTTGCACTATATTTTGCATTTGCATAAATATATGAAATCCAAATATGAACGTGTATCATATATGCTATTTGCATGTTTCTATATATCAGGTTTCTATATGGGTGGTTAGTTTTAGAATAAGTACTGTATATACACACAAAATATGACAACATCTTCACTGTTGATAAAAAAATATATGATCAAAACAAGTCTGACCTGTGTCATAATCATCATCCAGAACGGCTTTGTGCTGTAATCTCTGAAGCTTCATCATTATAGACTCGATCTAAAGAGAGAAAACATTATGAAAGTTCTAGATAGCAGTAATGAAGACTGTTACTGTAAGTTGCTCAATATTATCATTCAATCTTTTTATACAAGACACATTAAGACAATTTGAGGCATCACAACTTTAAATGTCATTTCAAATAACACTATACTGTTTCCTTTATAAATGATTTAACCTTCTTTGAATATTTTTTCTTGTCTTCAATATATTATAAGCACACTTCATTTACTTTTCCAGAAAACCACACGTTTTTTTAATCCAGTAAAGCTTGACATATAAAATATTGCTTCTTATTTAAACAGTTTATGAAAGGTTTATACAATATATATGGAAAAGTACATTTTTCATAGTTTTCATATTTGACACATTAGGCTTTCATGGTTCATGTCATAAAATTAGAAAATGGAGGAAAATCAGCTTAATATTATTCAGACTCTGAGACTAAAGAGATGCTAGCATTTTTGTGGACAAGTACGATTAACCTCTGACAAAATAGATACATCAAAAAAAAAAGTTCTAGCTGTATAACAAACAACATTAAAAAAACACACATCATTATCAACTTTCTATATATCCTATATGAGATGATATTAACAGAGTTTGTTTTATTATACATGATCCAAGCTAGTAGTAGCTTACAAAAATTGTAATGCAACACAATGACTGAAAGAAGAATGAATGAATCTTCCTCAAAAGACGTGAATTAAGATGTTTCAGAGGTTTAGGATGATCATTCAACCACTGAGGAACAGAGAAAGTAAAGATTCTGGAAATAAAACTTTTTCATATTTGATACTCATTTAAAACTAGTATTCATCTTGAACCATTACTACTACTTATAAAGATATTCTAATGTTTACAAACAGTACTTTTACTGCTCTGAACGTGCAACACGTCCAACTTTGAGGCAGATGGGCTACAGCAGCAGAAGACCACACCGGGTGCTGCTCCTGTCAGCTAAGAAAAGGAAACTGAGGCTACAATTCACACAGGCTAACCAACACTGGACAGTAGAAGATTGGAGAAACGTTGCCTAGTCTGCGACATTCGGATGGAAGGGTCATAATCTGGCATCAACAACATGAAAGCATGGATCCATTCTGCCTTGTATCAATGGTTCAGGCTGGTGGTGGTGGTGTAATGGTGTTGGGGATATTTTCTTGGCACACTTTGGGCCCATTAGTACCAACTGAACATCATGTCAATGCCACAGCCTACCTGAGTATTGTTGCTGATCATGTACATCCCTTTATGACCGCAGTGTACTTCTGATGGCTACTTTCATCAGGATAACGCACCATGTCATAAAGCGTGAATCATCTTAGACTGGTTTCTTGAACATGACAATGAGTTCACTGTACTCAAATGGCCTCCACAGTCACCAGAACTCAATCCAATGGAGCACCTTTGGGATGTGGTGGATGGGAGATTCACATCATGGATGTGCAGCAGACAAATCTGCAGCAACTGCGTGACGCTATCATGTCAATATGGAGCAAAATCTCTGAGGAATATTTCCAGTAGCTTGTTGAATCTATGCCACAAAGGATTAAGGCAGGTCTGAAGGCAAAAGGGGGTCCAAACTGGTACTAGTAAGGTGTACCTAATAAAGTGGCCGGCGAGTGTATATCAACCCTGATAACATTTCTCATATAAGCACTTAATAAATTATTTATTTTATTTACCTATATATTTTTTCTAATTAATTTGAAAAGAAACATTAATTTAAAATTAATATTAAAATAAAAATATAAATTAAATTAAAAAGTAAATTATATTTGACAAATATATTTTTGGTAAAATTAATTATGCTGAAATATCACAGTATGAAAGTAAAGATTCTGATAATAAACTTGATCCTCACATAAAACTAGTATTCATTGTGTTGTTCTCACCTT
Source organism: Danio albolineatus (assembly GCA_903798035.1). Taxonomy (NCBI): domain Eukaryota; kingdom Metazoa; phylum Chordata; class Actinopteri; order Cypriniformes; family Danionidae; genus Danio; species Danio albolineatus. Next base: position 3,306,772 of record CAIGQQ010040406.1, on the reverse strand, counting down.
GGTGTTTGTGCGATTGTTTTGCAGACAGTCTTGCAGAAAATCCTCATACTTCTTCATCAGGCCGTCGCGACTCTGCTCTGAGGACGGTGTGGTGCTTTCATATCCAGACGAAGTCGAGTCTGAAGAGTCAATGGAGTGTGAAGACGTGATTTCAGCATCTAGAGAGCCAGAATCTGAGTCCTGAATGTTTTCTTTTGCATAATTGGACATCGAGGACGAGGTCTGCATGTCCAGATCCACCAACCACAGCTCCCGGTCCAATAGCAGGCCTTTTTGCTGCACTGACTGACCAATCGGACAAGGCAAATGTCTTTGAGAAAAAAACTCATGTTCTGATTGGCTCGATGAGACTGTGCTGGTTTCTGATTGGTTTACTGGAACAGTGACGGACTCTGATTGGCTCAAGTGATTCATTAAAGCAGATGGAGGTTTTAAAAAGCCTGAGTTTGATTGGTTTACTGGGATAGTGCTGGTTTCTGATTGATTCATTGGAATAGTGACTGTCTCTGATTGGCTCAAGTGACTCATTAAAGCAGATGGCCGTTTTAAAAAGTCTGAGTTTGATTGGCTCACTGGGACAGTGCTGTTTTTTGTTTGGTTCATTGGAATATTTATGGTTTCTGATTGGTTCATTGAAAAAATGTTGGTTTCTGATTGGTTCGTTGAAACAATGCTGGATTCTGATTGGGTCAAGTGTTTCATTAAATCAGACAGAGGTTTTAAAAATCCTGAGTTTGATTGGCTTACTGGGGCAGTGCTTGTTTCTGATTGGTTAACTGGAACAGTGACGGTTTCTGATTGGCTTAAGTGATTCATTAAAGCAGACAGAGGTTTTAAAAAGCTTGATTTTGATTGGCTTACTGGGACAGTTCTGTTTTCTAATTGGTTCATTTGAACAATGCTGAATTCTGATTGGCTCAAGTGATTCATTAAATCAGACGGAGGTTTTAAAAAGCCTGATTCTGAAATTTCGGACCTCAGCTGGCGCCGTGGCATTGATTCAGATTGTTTATGTTCAGTTTTGGGTGAATAGCATGTGTTTACATCTAATAAATCACTAGTATCAAGCGACTGTTGAATGAAACTGAAACTGGAATTGAAAACATCACGTGATTGCATTGGTAAATTGTCCTCCTTGTCATGCAAATGGTGATTTTTTGAAGACTTTGAAGAGTTGTCTCTCTCTAAAACCTCTTCCAGCCATTTCTCACTGGGTAATTCTGAAGCGCTCCTTTGAATGTTCTCAACAGCAGACGACTTGGAAATAGGACTTCTGTGATGTTCAGAATCACATGATGTTGTTGTGTCCAGCTGGTTAATCGGCTCTGACCGCATGTATCCGGGCCGTCTGAAACTCCTCCTGCGGTGGTTTCCTGACGGGCTCACGCCACCTGTTGAGCACAGATTACCGATTAAACTTCTTAGTCTCGATAACCAACTGTGAAAAAAGTCATTTATAGCTGGATATCCGACATGCAAACTTTCACAACGACATTTCTGTAAACAAATAATGACCCATGACAGCTGCATTCATGTGATTTAGCAATGAAATCTCTGTGTGATCCGTGCACTACAGCTGTTGAGAAATGAAACCGACTCGCATATGAGGAAATGCACCGTGAAAGGAACTTAAGATCTCTCGCTTGCTCAAGAAAGCATGAAATAATTTGGGATGATCAATTTCACCCAGGTCATCATCTGAACAATCAACATCAAAAACAATAACAATGGTCTTGACGTATTTCCTGTTTTACATTTTAAATTTTCATAGCTTCTGAGAGTCTAAAAATATCCCCATGTTGATAAATAATGTTACTATAGCTCTTATAGCATCAAGTTATGATTGAATCGCCTCTAGTTACAGATTTGAAATAGTTTGACGACAAGCAGGAAATGTTCATGGGCCAATGACATCACCACATTGAAATGGTCCATAGGTGGAGCAGAGAGACAATGATAGAGCCAATTTGGTGGATGGGGATGATGGGTAAGGGCTGACGGAGGGAATTTGGCCAGGACACCAGGGACACCTGCCTTTTGACCAATCGCCTGTTAGATGACAACGACTATGGACTTGCCCGTATACATCTGTTTGCTCCTGTGTTAACAGTTGCTTGCCTGACCATCTCTGTTTTATAAACCTGCATTTGGATCCGCACTTCCTTGTCAGCGTCCCACTTAGGCTTGTCACGATATCTATTTTTTGTTGTACACAATATTGCACAAAAATACATCGCGATAAACGATATTATTATCATCTTAAGACCATTTTAGGCCACTCATTATATAATGCCAGAATGGCAATGTAATAGCATCATAACGCAAGTACACACTTCAAAAGAACACATAATATTTTGTTCTTAAGAATATTTAATTTAATTTAGTCATTTTAATAATTTAATGATTAGGCATTTGGAATTGAACGCATATCCAAAACAAGTAATAATAATAAAAGTTAACAAAAAAAAATGCAGGGTAAAAAGTAACAGAGGTTGCGATATCTGCTACTATTTTCAGTTGCCAGGCACCCACATCAAAATATACTTTAGTCATTTATGGTAAATACTATATATATTTTTTTAACCATGCTGACACTGACACCTCCAATAGAGATAGAGAGGTTGTGCAATCAGCTAAAATGTTGCAGGAATTGTTTTTTAAATATGGGCGATATATATTGCATCACCAAAAATTATTGCGGTCATGTCCATGTATTGTGCGATAAGTCGATATATTGATTATTGTGACAGGCCTAGTCCCACTTCACATTACAGCTCTACAAGTCTCAAACCAAGCAGACCAGTGGCGAGGAACAAAACTTCACCAATTGGCAAAAATGAAGGAAAAAAACAAGAGAAACCAAGCTCAGTTGGGCACGACCATTTCTCCTCTGGCCACTTTTTGTGCAGAGCTACAGTCTAGGCACTGGTACAATACTGTAATTTTCCACGTGTAAAAGATACATTTTGTCACTTTTTAAAAATTTACAAACATTGTTTTACAATATAATAAAACAACTTTTATTTTTGATTATATTTTCATTCTAATTTTAATTTAAAATGTAGTTATGTTTACAGTTTTTATAATATTTTTGTTATAATTTAAGTTGTAGTATCAAGTTAAATGCTTTTATGAAAATGAGAAAAACTTTATTGGCACCCAAACAATTTAAAACAGGGGTGTCCAAACTACAGCCCGCGGCCCATCTGCTGCCCACAATCAGTTTAGTGGCGGCCCGCGAGGCTTTTTATAAATATTAGTAGAATCTGGCCCGCTGTACAAAAATAAACGTAATTCAATAAATAACCACCGGGTGTCGCTATCACGTGTCTTCAATTAGGCAGCATTTCCTGTTGTGAGATAAAAATGAACCGATCAAACTGAGGGGAACATAATTGATAACCACGTTTTGGCGAGCCATGGCGCAAACAAGAAAAAGTAAAATCAACAGTGAGTGCAGGAAATGTCTGAGTTTTACAAGAGTTTGGATTAATCCAAATTTCCCCTGATGAAACACCATTCAAAAAGGATGATGAGTCTGTTTGGCGCCTCATATATATGTGAGCAAACATTTTCACTGATGAATCTAAACAAAAGTTCATTGAGAACCAATCTAACTGACAGCCACCTCAGTGATTTGCTGCGCATATCTACTACACAGCTCACTCCTGACTTGGCATCAATTCTGAAATCGAAAGCACAACATCACTGTTCACATTAACAGAGTTTATAGTGAGTAAAATATATATTATGATTATAAAATGTAGAAAATAATTCCAAAATAATACCGCACGCACGCACGCACGCACGCACACACACACGTCTGTGAAATTGTAAAATTTGGCCCACGACCACGTTGTTTCTTTTTTTTTTTTTTTTTTTTTTTTGCATCTGGCCCTCGGCCCAAAAACTGTGGACACCTCTGATTTAAAATGTTGCTTTTAATCTTTGATTTTAGTCAAGTCTATTAAATATTTTAGTTTATTTAAGTTTAGTTAACTACAATATTTTGAAGACGTAGTTGTGCATCGCTGGATTTGCTCTTCAGTAAAAGTTAAACCACACTTCACTGAACTAAACCGAACTTCAACACTGAAAACTGGACTGACACAGTTTCAATCCTCTAGAACTTCTATGTTAAGCTGCTTTGACACAATATACATTGTAAAAGCGCTAGAGAAATAAACATGAATTAAATTGAATATTGCATGTTGTTAGATTGTCAATACTTTGGCATAAATTACCAACCAACCCCAATGAGCTGTTTAATTACGTTATAAAATATTGCTTTTAATCTTTATTTTTAGTTAAGTCTATTAAATATATTTATTAGTTTTTTAATATTAAAACAAAGTTTATTTAACTACAATATATTGAAGACGTAGTTGTATTTAGCTTTATTTAGTCATTAAAAAAACACTATTTTAAATTAAATACTTAAATGAAAAAAAATAATAATACAAATAATAAAACCTTCAGGACTTATTTTCTCATATTTAAACAACAACATTTAAAATAATAAAAATTTAAATAATTCAATACTTCATTTGGGTGAGTAAAAGTGAGTTCAAATGCATAAACAAGTCATCATGTGAATTTACAAACCCCAAAGAAGTCTACAAAGCTGGTCAAAACTTCCACATTTATAGACAAGAAATCACATGTTGTACTGAAGAGGACGGATCGGCGGAAAAACTCTCTAATGCACTCTTTGACTGCAGCTGTGATTGGCTCTTCCTTTAAACGCATTTCCCACAATCCCTCACTGCAACGAATCTGTCCAGAGTGAAAACAGCTGCTGTGCCGTTAAACGTGTCTCTCACGGATCTTTCAAACATAAACACATAAACTAACTCACATGAGAGAAATAACAGCGGGGTTACAGACTGTGAGAACCAGGAGAACAGACTCACAGACCATCACTCACACAAAAAACTAAGAAAGTGCTCAAATATTTTGTTCAAATAAATCCCTGATTTTTATTCTCAGAAATGGTCAACTCTATTGGATTCATAAAGTGTTTTTAGTGCCATTGACATTTTTTATAAATATTTTTTTGTCCTCCTTGTCATATATTTTTTTTATACATTCTTTTATACTCCTGTGTGGTTATCACGTCCTTGTTACTTTCTTTTCATGTTTATTTTGTTTTTATTGGTTTATGATGTTTTTAGCCTTTATTTTTTACTTCTGGGATCATAAAATGTGATTTTATCAACAATTTTGACTGTTTTACTTTTCTATTTTCACTTTTACTTTATCAGTATTTTAGTGTTTCTCACATCCTTTTGACTTTTCTGATGTCGTTTTATTTTTTATTGGATTGAGTATTTTAGTTTATGCTGTTTTTAATACTATTGATTATTGAACTGTTTGTTAATTGTTGATTTTACTATCACTGACATATTATTAGGCGACACGGTGGCGCAATGGGGAGCACAGTCGAATCACAGCAAGAAGGTCGCTGGTTGGAGCCTCAGCTGAGTCAGCTGGCATTTCTGTGTGGAGTTTGTCTGTTCTCCTCGTGTTGAAGTGGGTTTCCTCCGGGTTTGAATGAGTGTGTATGGAAGTTTGCCAGTGTTGGGTTGCAGCTGAAAGGGCATCTGCTGTGTAAAACATATGCTGGATAAGTTGGTGGTTCATTCCGCTGTGGTGACCCCTGATTAATAAAGTGACTAAACCAAAAAGAAAACAAAATGTTATTATAGATTTTTCCATTTTTAAATTATCTAATTTATGTTTATCAAGTCTTTATTACTTTTTCTTCTATCCGTCGGTGGTTATAGTAATTAGTTTCATTTTAGCACATCAAGCTAAACTAAATTACGATGAACAATAAATATCCTTGACAGTAAGGAAAAATCTGACAATGCTAACATTAACAGTCAACAAACAGCATTTTTCATCTTTTTAAAGACACATTTCTGAAGTTTCATTTATTTATATAGTGCTTTATACAATGCAGATTATTTCAAAGCAAAGTCAGTTACCTGTCTTCATACAAGTTACTTTAAAAAGGTAAACAATTACCGATTACATAATTTTATAAAATAATAACAACAACAACAACAACAACAACAACAATATATTAATCATTATATTAATATAAATATTATATTATATTAAATATTAAATTAAACATTTTAATTACCTTTCTAATTACTATGTCTTTAGCACATGAAGCTAAACTAAATTAATAATAATAAATAACAAAAATAATAAATAAATTAATAAATTAAATAAATAAATAAAATTAAAATAAGATCAAATAAAATCCTTGGGAACCAAGTGAAATAAAATGTTTTAAATTTGTTTTTATTCTCTCAGAAAATAAATATTTGATTTTTTAAAATATTTTTACCTCCCATCAATGAAAGTGAAACCATATAGTCTAGATTGTCTTTGCAAAACAAAAACTCCAGTCCATCAACGTGAACTACAGCACTCCTATTACAAGCACACCTGAGACTCTCCATCCAGCATCTGTCATGAACACTGTAGCTCAGCTTTAGCTCACTGAACCCTGACTGCATGACCAGTAACAGTGATACCACGCTATTGAGAACACTCGAGGCCAGCCTCCCCTCAATAGGGAAGGAAACTGTGGCAAACATTTTTAAAGACACATGCTTGATGATTCCCCAAACAAAAAGATGAACCTCCTTTTAAAAGTGGTTAATTGGTGTTAACATTCTTTTTTAATGGTTTGTTCCTTATTTTTATTTTTTTTACACTGTGAATGTATTTGTTTATGCTACAGCCAGGGATCATACACGATTTTCCAACAAAAATGCCTTGACTTTTCCAGAACTTTCAAGTACATTTTCATGACATAATGTTTCATGTAATGTCTACATATACATGCAGGGCTCAACAATAAGGACTGCCCGATGGCCCGGGACCAGTGTGAGAGATGCTCGGGACAAGACCAGATCAGGCCAGTGCTGCCTTGTCACTAAACTTTTATTTGCCTGCGACTATTTCTCTATTGCATGCATATATAGTCTTAAAATCAAGAAATAGTTTGTGCTTTCAAGTATTTGAACGCTACCTTCTCTGTGAAGTCGTAAATACCATACTGCTTTTTTTGGTTCCTCTTATCTGATTGGATGTTGTGAGCATGTTATTTTTTTCCGTAACCTGGTAAAAACCAGTACAGTGAAGAGACAACAACATGACGGCAACATCAAATTATGAGGCTAAAAGAAAATGTCTGTTTTGTGATGTTTTGCTGTCATTTTTAAGTCAGCCAGGTTTTGTTTTGCAATAAAATACCTGCACATTTTCCTTAACATTTTTAGAAATTAAGAAGTTATTTAAAATATGTTGCTAAGAAATAGCAATTCACTTTTTTTTTTTTTTTGGTGGGGCCAGTGAAAAATTTTGGCAGGGCAAGTAAAAATCTGAACCACTGGTCCAATCGGGCGAGTAGAAAAAATCCTTAGTGTTGAACCCTGACATGGTAAATAATAAGAAAAACAATGACGTTCACATTTATTACAGCATATCATAGAACACACAACAATTTGTTTTGTTTAAATTTGTTTTCATATCTATGTAAACTTGATTTTGATAGTGCTTCTACAGCACTAACAATGTGAGAGCAGGTTTCTGGCCAAAAACAGAAAAGAAGTAAAGACAACTAATCTATATTCAAGTTAGGGCTGCACCATATGTCATTTCAGTGGTTGAACTAGGTATTGCACTCCTGGATCAAAACAAATGCAATGAAGGTTGCCAGACTGAGGAAGGGAGCCAGTGTGTCAAACGGTGTTCTAAATAAAAGCAACAGCACCCGATAGAAAGAATATTCTCCCTATTAAAAGGAGTTTGTCCTAACATCTGGAATTGATATATTAGAAACTGCGTCTATTTCTTACAGCTTAACAACAGAAAACTGACAATGATCAGCTCAGGTGCACCTCATGTGCTTCATTCAGTGTTAAATGCTAACAATGTGAGATTGAATGCCATTTTACATGATATTTATAGCCATATACTGAAAGCAGCAGCAGATAGTTCACCTCAGATCTTTAAATTGAACTTTAGAGCTAAACACATGATTCAGCATCTACATTTAATAACGTTAAAGAGGGTTAATATGTATTAATTAGATTATAAACCTTACCATTTCCTGAGTGAGTGCACATTTTGTGCTTCTGAATGGCTGTATTTAAATATCTGTCATGTTTTGTTTGGTGCAAACAGCCAAATTGCTCATCACTGCTTATCTCGTCATGAAGCGTGTTGTTAGGCCACGCGGTTACAATGTAACCTGCTCACCTAATGTTTACGTTCGTAATCTTTATATTATTTTCTAATTAATAACCTCATGTGGAACTGAATCGGTCTCATTTCGGAGTCTGCTACAGTCCACCAGAGGTTGCATTTCGGTCACGGACGCATCCTTTCAGAGCCATTCTGAATGAATGAATGAGTGAAAAACGCTGTTTTCCACCAAGGCAACACGGGGTGATGAAATATAACTGGCTAAACTTGCATTGGCAAAACCTTGACTCTTCCAAACCATGGTATACTTTGACAGCATTTATCGTCCCATGCCTAGTTTAAATGTTTATGAAGTCTTTAAAATAAAATTAGTAGTTCACTGTATAAAAATATAACATTCTAAAATATACATATATTTATCGGTTATAGTATATCAATTATCAGTAGGGCCACACGGAATCTGCGCACGCAGATTATTAGCCCATCAATGATTCTGTTTATTTACTTGTGTAAATGTGTGTAAATATATATTTAATCAGTTTTCAAATTAACTTTAGTAATAATATCGACTAATATGAAAATATTCATGTGATTTATTTACAGTACAGTTTGTAAAGTACTACTTTCTGTCTTTATTTTATATGAGAGACTTGCTTTGTTTACCAAATAAAGTGGATCTAATTAGATTCGCATTGTAAACATTAAATAAATGTTAAAAAGGTATTACTTTTTATTTAGTTTATTAAGGTATAAGTTATGATACTCACAAAATCATTCCGCATGAATCTGCAGATTTTTACCAAAATACTCCGCAGAAATAGCAAAAAATGTCCGCAGATTCCGTCTGGCCCTAGTTATCGGCCTCCAAATATTAAGAGTTATCGGTTATCAATATCGCACAGAAAAACCAAATCGGTGCATCCCTAACAACAACAACACAGCATTTGAGAAGTCATTCATGCAAGGAACACCAAGAACAGAGCAAATCCTCACAGTGCATACAAAACGGCAAGTATGTGCAACAGTAATATGTGTTTGACTCAGCAAACATGACTAATCACTGATAATCGCTTTAACCTCAGACAAACCACCAACCAATATTGACAGAAATTAAAAAGCCTGAGTTTTCAATTGATATTAGAGGAAAGTGTGTTTACCTTAGTCGATTACAGAGGCCTTTCCAACCACACTTCTGCTTTACTCAGCCTCCTATTGGCTGCTTCAAAACACTTCACACACACAATGGCATGTCAAGGAGCTCGTGAAGAGGAGGAGCAGGACAGAGTCTGGAGGAGTTTGTCTGTTTGAGCTGATTCACCGCACTTCTACGCACGTATAGCATGACTTCTCCAGTGACAGCAGTTCATTTGAGGAAGTGAAAGTTTGACAGAAACTCTTTTCCTCTTTACTTTTTAAAAAACACATCAGATAAGACAATAGTGAGAGAAAGCTCAGCTCTCTGTGCGCCCACATTACCCTATGGTGTTGTTACTGTTAGCTAAATCTACAACCTAAACATTTATGCTCTCAGAAATAAAGCCGGTTCATCAGTACTATAAATATAACTATAGTGATAACTAGGGCTGTGCAGTATGGACAAAATAATCATAGTGAGATTTTTGGGAGGAATATTGCGATTGCGATTTTATTTGCGATTTTGGCAACTGTTTCTGCTTTTTCAAACGCGCTACATACACACATTCTACATGTATTCAGTGCACAAGAAGTGCAGAACAAAACATTTCACACTGAAATAACATGGTATTAAGTTTAATAAATAAAACTGTAGTAAAACTGTCTTTAAAACAGACAATATAATATAAATGAAGATAAACTAACCTCAGCTCCAGTTAAACACATACTGTACACAGCAGCACTCACTGCTTGATCAACAAAACTGTAATAAATTGTGTTAAAAACAGACAACATGAAGAAATAAAGATGAACTAACTTCAATTCCAGTCAGAACAATAAATAAAAACTTAAATCAAAACCACCTATTCGCTTCTCCCACTCAACTTCGTCGTCCGCGGAGTGAGCTCTGATTGGTTAACATCTTTCTCCTGCTCAGATTAGCTGTAATTGCCCGGTGTGCTGTGTTAGCTCTGATTGGTTAACATAATAAAATCATGCACACAAGAACGTTAACAAAAATCTAATTAAATTAATTGATAAAATTGCAGCCTTATGCAATTTAGAAATAATATATGCTTAAATCACGATTTTTTTAGCAATAATAACTATATTACTGGCCATAAAAGTGGATGACAATGTTTTATGAGGAAGCGCTGCAGTTTTGTACACTGAAAAAAATATATTCATTGCACTGTAAAAAATTATTTGGTCAATTAGTCATGACAACATATGCTTTTAGTTTATTGTAACTTATTAAACTAAGTTGATCATGTACTAACTTAATTTTACAAGTTATGCAAGCTGTTTTAATTCAGTTTAACATAAGTTCAATGGACTCATAAGGTTAAGTTGATTCAGCTTAAAAATTGAAGGCAATCAGGATTTTTTTACAGTATGGGCAGTTGTTCAGCTGTGGTGGCAGGCCTTTTACACAGATCTTCCAACTACCTACGGCGCTATTTCAATGACAAATGTCGTGAGCAGGCCTGTCACAATAATCAATATATCGACTTATCGCACAATACATGGAAATGACCTCAATGATTTTTGGTGATGCAATATATATCGTCCATACGTAAAAACCAATTCTTGCAAAATTTTAGCTGATTGCACAACCTCTCTATCTCTATTGGAGGTGTCAGTGTAGGTATGGTTAAAAAAACACTATAGTATTTACCATAAAGGACTAAATTATATTGTGATATGGGCGCCTGACAACTGAAAATAGATCTGGTAGCAGATATTGCCTCCTCTGTTACTTTGTACCTTGCATTTTTTGTTAATGTTTATTATTATTTATTTGTTTAGGATCTGCATTTTCACATTATGATTTCAGTGCCTAATTATTAAATTGTTAAAATGACTATAATTATATTAAATATTCTTTAAATAAAACATGATGCGCTCTTTGGAAGAGTGTACTTGCATATGATATTATATTGTCATTCAAGCATTATATAATGAGCGGTTTAAAATGGTCTTAAAATGACAATAATCTCGTTTATCGCGATTTATTTTGGTGCAATATATTGTATAACAAAACAGATATCGTGACAGGACTAGTCGTGAGCGCAGTATTACAAGTCGAGATCGCATTCATGTAATACAAGCAAGTGAATCTCTTCTGATTTCCTCTGTTTGTGCATAAAACTTCTTAAATATACGCTGCTCAAGCTCAGATTTTCTTGTGCGCTCTCAAATAAACGCTGCTGAAGTATGATTTATTGCGTTTACAGTATGTAGCGAGGATGTCTCCAACATTCATTAGAATTGCTCGGAATATTTATGAATGTCTCCATTAGACCTACAGAGCGGCATTGACGCGTCCTACGGTAAAGTGAAGCGGCTATAAACTCCAGCAAGATAAAGTCATTATATGCAGAACCACAGACCTTTATATATAAATAAAGTATAATTATGGAAAATGTGTCCATCGTGACTGAAAGCTACGTCGTGTTTGCTGGCCTCAACATCGCACAGCCCTCTCAGTAATTGAGTCAGCATGTCACCTTAAAGGGTTAAACAAATAACACACAGCACTGCTACGATTGCAGAAACATTTGCTCTGTTATAATTCACTTACCTTTTAATACGTTTTGGTGCGATTATAACTTGCTATTAAAAAAAAAAAAACTATGACTGAATGTTTTGAATAAGAAGCTGTAATGTACCCGCAACGGGAATGAATTTTGGTGTGGCGCCCTGCCATGGAAGAATGAATGTAGCGGAAACCATGTAAATTTACTAAATGTTTTTTTAAAGGTAAGTGGTTGCAAACGATTTAAAAGGGCTTAATTTAAACAAACAAATTAAGTTGAACATTACTCATTTTATTTGTTTGAATTCAGCCCATTTGTTGACAACCTCCTAACTTAAAAAAAAAAAAGTAAATCCAATTAATTTTTCCAATCCATTTTCTTTCAGTGCAGTCTGATACTCTTTAAAAAGCAGGATGAATTCTGATTGGCTGATCATATTTCATTGTTCAGGAGCTGGACAAAAAAAAAAACATTTATGTGCCATCATTGATCTGGCAGTGCCGTGATCTATAGATGTGTGAGAATTATGTTTTTAATTCATCATTATAGTCCATTGTGTAAATAGGCCCTTACAAACGAATGAAAATTTTAAATGTTGCCTCACAACTAAATAAAATATTTGAAAGTTCATTCATTTTCATTGGCTTAGTCCCTTTATTAATTAGTGGTCGCCACAGTGAAATGAACCGCCAACTTATTCAGCATAAGTTTTAAGCAGCGGATGCCCTTCCAGCTGCAACCCAGGACTGGGAAACATCCATACACTCTCATATTATACAATATGGCCAATTTAGTTTATTCAATTCACCTATAGCACATGTGTTTGGACTGCTGGGGGAAACCTGAGCATACAGAGGAAACTTACGCCAACATGGGAGAACATGCAAACACCACGCAGAAATGCCAACTGGCCCAGCTGGGATTCGAACCAGCGACCTTCTTGCTGTGAGGCGATATTGCTTACCACTGAGCCACCGTGTCACAGAGTTGAAATACTAAAAGTAAAACATAAAAAACTAAATCTAAATTTACAATAAAATGCTATTTATATCTTTTTTTTTTACTAAAATTTTATATAAAAACCACAAAAACCAAGCCAAAAATTTGCAATTTTTTTTTTACAAAAATATAAATTAAAATTGATACTGAAAATAAAAAGTAACTGAAATTACATTGATTTTTAAATATTTTCTAAAATAATGACCAATTATGGGTTTAAATGCAGTCGACAGATCTAACAATACGGATTGACCAAGTAATAGATAGTACGACGCTATAAAAGAACAAACAAAATGGTAGAAAACGAGAATGATACAATGACGGACGGACGGACGGACGGACGGATAGACGGACAGATGGATAGATGGATAGATGGACAGATGGATAGATGGATAGATAGATAGACGGATAGATAGACGGATGGATAGACGGATGGATAGACGGATGGATAGACGGATGGATAGACGGATGGATAGACGGATGGATAGACGGATGGATAGACGGATGGATAGACGAATGGATAGACGAATGGATAGACGAATGGATAGACGAATAGATAGACGAATAGATAGACGAATAGATAGACAGACCAACGCTATCTCACAGCAATTCAGAACTTTGATTTAGTGGCTAATTCGTATCAATTTGTACGATCTAATTCATACAGTTTTGTACGATTTGCTCATGACGGTTGGGTTTAGCGGTGGGGTTGGGTGCCACACCTCCTTTTTAAAATTGTACATTTTCGTACAGCTCAACTCGTATGAATTAGCCACTTAACTGGCAAAACGTAGATATAGATAGACAGATAGACAGACAGACAGACAGACAGGGACTTGCACGCGGGGGTATTTGACAAACAAAGTAACTCTCCCTTCTGCATTTAAATTTAGCAGCTGCAGTTCTGCTGAAGTTCTGGCAAATCAACACACTTCCTGTTCACAGAGACACAAACCAGCTGAATCTGACCTCACACACACACACACACACACACATGGACAGACACGGACACAAAAGTTTGAGGTCTAAGGAAACTAATGAAACAAAAGCAGCTTTGAATTATCCATCTGATGATGGAGAACGATGAAGGATTCATTTGAACAAATAATCAATACAACACTGTTAAAATAATAGCTTTACACACAAACACAAAGTATAAGAAATGTTTTCTAGAAAAATGCATTCAAATGTCATTATTAACTCAAACTCACTTCCTTACACTTGTTTTCTGGACAAGAATGATGCCAGAGAGTAGAGAATTTAATGTATAAATTATTTTTATTTATTTATATGTACTTTTGCTGCATAGAAAAACAGACTAAACTAATGTTAAATACCACATTTTATCTGGAAATGTTTGAAAGTTTTTGAATGTGCCTTTCTACAAAACTCTTTCAGCTGTAAACTTAACATACCATGAACGATAAACAACAACATTAACATCTTCAAATTGGCCTAGATCACGACTTAAGAACACAACAGAGACTTTCTGACAGATTGACTACACAGATGCATGCATCTAAGCAGCTTCCACTGACTCTAATCTCTACCATGCCAATTAACAGCATGCCAACGGCTCATTGCAGCACCAATAAACACTCCTGAAGCTGTATTTTAAGTGTTTCACCACAGATTGAAACACTGCAAGGCTAAAACAAATCTGCCAGAACTTCTGAATTAATTCTCCATGTTTGCTCACATCTTGATCTTGTATATTCTGCGATTGTGTTCACATGAGTTTCACGTTTCTCCCAATGTTATGATGTCTGAACTCCAGATCTGAATAGCAAAGAGCTGTTATGATTGGAAGGGTATTTTCTGACATTGCAGTAACTAGTGAAATCTGTCCAAACCTTTGATAGATGTCTAAAAATAATTCAACCACCAGCTGCTCCGTCCTCACGTAATCTGACACTGTTTGCTGAGCTTTGATGTGGGAAGAGATTGTGGTTAAAGGAATAAAGGAAAAGGCTGCGCTCTCTAAAGATTACAATGCACATTAGAAATATCAAACCATGAAGCTTGGAGAAAGATGTATTATATTTTGATGTACAGCACGTATAATGCTTCAGGAATTACCATGGTACATGTCAAAAGAAACAATTATGATGGGCAAAAATTTAGTAACATCATCATGGGATGTTGATAAACAACATGTGTATGAATGACTACCATAATATGGCAAGCCGTTTTGACTTTTATTCATACTCAGGACATGTATTCTTGATATCAACAATTCAATTCTTGAAATTAAAAATGTCAATTCTTGATATCAACAATTTAGTTCTTGATATCAAAAAAAGGTAATTGTTGATATCAAAAACTGAATTGTTGATATCAAAAATTAACATTTTTTATATCAAGAATTGAATTGTTGATATCAACAATTGCATTTTTGATATCAACAATTCAGTTTTTGATATCAACAACTGAATTTTCACTAGTTAAATGTCACCATAGGCTGCCAATCAAATTTAATTGTTGATATCAAGAATTGATTTCTTACTAGTTGAAATGCAATTCTTGATATCAATAATTTAATTGTTGATATGAAAAATGTAATTGTTGATATCAATAATTTAGTTGTTGATATCAGGAATTAAATTGTTGATATCAAGAAATACTTTTCAACTAGTAAAGATGTTCATTCTTGATATCTGCAATTATATTTCAACAGGTTACATTTGTTATTTCTGATATCTAAAAATGTATTTCTGATATCAGCAAATAGGGAAGTAATTTTTGATATCTAAAATGAAAAATTTCACTAGTAACAATTATTTTTATGATTTCAGAAATTAACAGTCACTAGTGACAAACCAATTGTTGATATCAAGAATGAACATCCTTAAGAGTTGAAAAGTATTTCTTGATATCAACAATTTAATTCCTGATGTCAACAACTAAATTATTGATAATCAACAATTCATTTTTTCATATCAACAATTAAATTATTGATATCATTGCATTTCAACTAGTAAGAAATCAATTCTTGATATCAACACTTGAATTTGAATGGCAGCCTATGGTGACATTTAACTAGTGAAAATTTAGTGGTTGATTTCAAAAATGTTATTTTTTTGATATCAACAATTCAGTTTTTGCTATCAACAATTACCTTTTCTGATCTCAAGAACTGAATTGTTGATATCAAGAACTAACATTTTTAATATCATGAATCATGAATATCCTGAGAATGAATAAAAGTCAAAACGGCTTGCCATATACCATAGTTAGTTTTTAAGACAACTATACTGTCTATAAACTGTGTATGCTTGCATTAAATCATGTCAAATGTTATATATTTAATCGTTTTTTGTTAGTCTCATCTGTGACTAATACAACCACGATAACAGATGAATGGTTATCACATATAACGTAACAAACAAATCTCACCCAAAACTTGCTAGTGTTGCTAGCAAACTGCTAGTAAAATGAACGTACAAAGAAACGTTGAGTTAAAAACGGATGCAAAACAACTGAAGTGAACATTTAATCTTTGTTTTCAACTTCGACAAACCATTTCTACACAATATCACGCTATTTTGTTGAACATTTATGAATAATAATCACATTTGTCTTACCTGTCCTCACAGCGCACCGGTGACACAGAGAGTCGGTGTCGGTTTTGAGTGTTTTTGAGGTGTTTTCCACCCTGATCATTCCTGTGAACATTATGGTGGTTTAACACTGGTAAATCCCTGCTACTAGCAAGTTATTTAGCTCGTTTTTTACTTTAGTTCAACTCCAAACGCGACGCGCGTCATCCTCCGCAGGGCTGCGCGTGCGCTTTTTTGCGCGTGCACCGGACGCCGTTCACTTTCCAACAGAAATCTGAATCATAACTTTACGCTTTCCATCAGATATTCCGCAAGTTGTCATTAATACAATCTTAATCGATCCTTCACTTAAATATCCCCCAAAAATCCCCGATGCGACTTTTAAAGGCCAGTTTCCTGTGAGAGAGAAACTCCGTCAAGCAATCCTGAAGAAAGTTCGCCGTTTCTCCGTCTGTTTAGGATCTCTCGAGTGTTTTCTTCATGTTACCTTTAATATCCAGAGGAAAGGAGAAGCCATGACAGGCGGTTGTTAAGCAGCAGTTGAGAGGCGGAGCAGAGGCGCACTTTGTCCCGTTATGTGGACGGTTGTGGAGAGGAGATTCAGTCGGTGACGTCTGCTGGAATTTGACTCCTTTGATTCACTGATTCTTGACTCACTCACTTGAACTCGCGTCAACCTAATAACGTCTGATGGACGAGCTTCGCTTTCGGACACTTTTTGTTATGTCTGTCACTATAAACTGTCAAGATGCAAAACAAAACATTTATAAAACAGAAATGTGTTATTTAGTCTTGAAGTCAATCAATATAGGAGATTATATCTGAAATATGTATGCGGTGCACACGTGTGAAATGAATTCTTACTGATGATCACTTACTGGTTCTTTAAAGACCTTTGACAAGTTGTGGCGCCGCTTTTTAGATTATCTGCTGGCAAACTCTTTTGATTCCTAAGCTGAGCAATAATATATGAATACATATTTATTCTTCATCCCCCCCCCCCCCCCCCCCCCCCCCCACCCCACCCCACCCATTGTTTTGTTTTGTTTAGTTTATCTTTTTTCATTATTATTCTTATTTTTATTTTTTATTTTTTCTCAAAGGCTGTTGAGGGAGGGACGTGTTCATTTGGGGTAGTGTTAACATCAACATGTAAAGATAATTATAAAATGAATGTTGTGGTTGATATGCATGTAAAAAAAACTAATAAGGGCGCCACGGTGGCCTAGTGGTTAGCACGTTCGCCTCACAAATCTTTTATTTTATTTTCAATTTTCTAATGTTTGTTATGTATTTTTTCATTTGAAGCTAATTTTCTCCCTGCATTTGTAACGGTTGTTGAGGGCGTTTCTTGCATTTTTATATCCCGATGTTGACAGGGATAGTTTAATCACTTGCTTTTCAGACACACAAAACCTACCTAATGTGCAGTAGGCAGATCTAATTTTTAATTTCTCTGTTCAAACTATTTAGAATGTTTAAAGTGGCTAATAAAAAATAATATTAATACATATTCATAATAAGAAGAATTTCAATTCAATTTCAATTTTATTTAATTTAATGCCATGTCAGCAACCAAGGCTATTTTCATGGCAGGAACATTTCAATAATAGATATACAATTAAAAATCAACAAACAAATGAATACATAAATTAAATAAGATTGTTTTGTGTTAATACATGATAAAAATTCAAAAATCTTTTTTGGTGTCACTTTGTGAAAAATGTCCTTAAGAGTGTTCTTTTCATAAAAAAGTCTTCTGGAATCATTAAAAGCAGGACAGTCCAGTAAAATGTGTTTTATAGTAAGAGGAATTGTGCAGTACAAACACTGAGTAGGGTTTTCACCTTGGAGCAAAAAAACCATGGGTTAGTCTTGTATACGACATCTGGTAAAAACCACTTGATCAAATCTAGTGTTAAAATGTCTTAAAATTCTGTGTGAGATTTCAGGTTGCATTTCATATAATTTATTATTTTCCAATGTATTCCACTCCTCTTGCCACTTATTTAAAATGTAAACATTGATAAAAGATCTCATCTCTGATGGAGGAATTTAGCATTTGTTCAACACATCTTTGGCAGCTGCGTCAGCTCGCTCATTCCCTGAAAGTCCGACATGTCCTGGAATCCAGCAAAAAATGACTTGATAAAACTGATTTTGTAGTTGGTGAACTTTAGTTAAAATATGATCAATCAAAGGATGATCATTCTTTGAAGATTCCATAACTTGGAGGCATGATTTGGAGTCTGTAATAAAGATTTCTTTTGTTGGACATTTTCTATATATTCCAATGCTAAAAGTAAGGCACGGGCTTCAGCTGTGAATATTGTGCATTCTTTAGGCAGGCTGATTCCATAATGTTGTTGCCCAGTTACCATTGCTGCTGCTATGCCATTTTCTACCTTTGAACCATCTGTAAAAATAGGTGAGTGTTGAGAATATTGGCTTCTAATATCGAAAAACTGTTGCCTATACACATTAGGATGAGTTGCTCTTTCCTTCTGATGACCTTAATCCATATTGATTATGGGCTTCTTTATTTTCCAATGAGGCAGGGAAGTGATGTCCAGGTTTATGTTTACATTTTGTAACTGTGGATTTCATAATAATAAGAATTAATCTGCGATGTTTTTTGAACTGCGCAGTGCTGTAGCTGCTTAATTACGCCTACTGTATGTCAATACTGGCCATTATGGTGGTACTTGGAGAAGCTTTTTTTTTCTGAGGTGGTACTTTGTGAAAAAAGTTTGAGGGCCACTGATCTAGGAGACTTTCACTCAGACATTGTGGAGAAAAGGGGCGTAGCGGACACTTTAAAAGTCACCTGTTTCTAAATGCTCTGTCTCTAAAAGTGAGGGGATCGTATCCTCCCGTCCCCCCAGTTGCTGCACCCCGCTGGTGGAGAACTATAATAAGGCCTCAGATGTGATTGTGGTGTAATCTCTGCTGGACTGCAGACACACAGAGCTCCTGTTGTGTGTGTGTGTTTCTCTGTGTTTGTCGCTCTCAGTGAATGAACAGAACAGCTCTTTGTGTCCAGCTCTACAGTCAATACAGAGTCTGATCTGAGGCCTGTGTTGGTCTCATAATGCTTTAATTGAGCTAAACTGCTCAGAGCGTCAGAATCACAGTCTCCTACTGAAGCAGACTAATCGAATTAACATCCGAGCTTCTGACTTTTAGACCCAGTAAACCACTTCCACATGATCAAATACTACAGTAATATAGTAAATACTAGTTTTCGTGAACCATTTAACGAAGCACTTGGCTGTAGTAATACACTGTAGTAAAAACTATCAGTTTATCAATTCACTATCCTGCTGTAAGGTCCACCTAATAGGCCCAATTAATGTGTCCATTGGTGGATGAAGGTTCACGTGTTCGGCCTTTCTAGTGCACAATGCTGTTTCAGCTTAACTTTAACTCATATCTGACTCCAATTTTAATATGGGGTGGTTTAGGATATTAATTTATTTATCTTTCATTTTATCTGTCTCAAATCATAAAACATTAGGAAGATTATATCAATATACACAGCAAATTCATTAGTGTTAAATAAGTGTTGCAGTAATTCAGAGTAAAGTGTTGAAATTCTGGAGTTAGATAAAGATATAATAACCCTCTCAGTGTTAGAAGCTGAGTTACCTTCTTATCATACAGAGTTACATGTATCTAACACTAATACAGTGTTGACTACTACATCCTGGAGTTTATGCAGCAATATCCCTGCACAGCAAACATTCCAGTGTTAAATATACAGTGTGATTTTTTTTTTTTTTTTGATTTTTTTTTTTGGTGTTGTTCAGTGTTAAAATCGGAGTACATTTTAATCCACGAATGTATATTTAAGAGTTTGTTTTTTTTCAGTGTTAAACTTTTACCCCATTATCCAGTGTATTTCCCACTAGTGATGGGAAGTCCAGTTATTATTTTTTACTCGAACCGGTTCTTTCGGACAAACAGTGATCAAACCAGTGTGTTTTACGAGTCTTGATGATATAATAAATTAATTCTCATCAGAAGCAGTGTACTATATGCACTCATTAGCTTATATACACATGCATAATCCATTTAGATTTAGTTGTTATTAAATAAAGTGAGAAATGTACAAATGTAATATATTAATACTTTGAAGGGTAACACACACTCCAGTTTGATGTAAGAATAAACTCTTACAGTGTTAAAATGAACTCTGTGAGTAATGTACAATTTTCACACTTTAGAAAGTGTTATTTTAACTCCAAATTTGAGGGAGTCATATGTACACCAGTTAAACTCAAATTGAGTAAAATGTACACTGATTTTTTTGCTGTGTGGAGGATTTTTCCAGACGCCATTTTCTTCTGTCACGAGGAGCAATGAGAAGAAGCAACTGGTGAGTAAAAGTACTTAAAATGTTTGTATATAGATATTTGACATTCAAATTGTTATATAATTGTGTAATATATATATATATATGTGTTAGTTTTAAATTATGTCACAAAAAGCATCATTTTTCCTCTTTATTTTGTTCTGTATGATCTGTGTTAGCTGTCTTATAACTGCTCCTTTTGGTTAAAATACGAGAAAATACGGTTTAGACTGTATTGAATTGTTTTCCTTAAACATTAACGGAATAGTTAATAAAGTGTTGCCGAAAATATCTTTTTATTTTCTTGCGGTGTTGAAAATTAACACATAACACTGACAGGTGTTCAGATCAGAGGAATCGCCCCGGCCGATGGCGCCCCTCACACTCACACCCTTGTCAGTCTTGATTATTAAAGTGAGGTAATTGACTAATACTTTTAGATGGATGCTCCTATGCTTGCTCATTCTAAAGTATTTTTGATTAGTCCCCATAAATGTACACCCTTGAGTAAAGACAATATCATTTCTAATCAGAGATCAAGGCTGTTATTATAAATGTAACCGACTACTGTTCTCGATGAAAATTTGGGTTTAGCCAAGCTCATGGTTTCCCACGCACACTTAATCTAGAATATATTTTCCAGAGTTTACACTCAGCTGATGATTGATAATAAAGCGTATTTGGCGTGCTGTCCCGGGAGAGAGCCCTGAGCTCAGAATATCCTCGAGCACGGGGCTCCCTCCCGTTTAAAGGGCGAGAGGAGAGTTTGAGCTCAGGTAAGTCTCGAGAACTCCCCCTGCTTGTGAACGTGCTGAGATATATCTGACTAGAGTTGCCTTAAGATGCTATTTTAAAGTAGTCGATTTACTTATGTTGTATGTTTTTCGGTGGGAGGAAACCGGAGAACCTGGGGAAAACCCACACGAACACGAGGAGAACATGCAAACTCCACACAGAAACGCCGACTGGCTCGGGGAGAGGCTGAACCAGCGACGTTCTTGCTGTGAGGCAACAGTGCTAACCACTGGGCCACCGTGCCGCCCTATCAGAGAAGGGGAGGAGTTGGGGTGGAAGGGGGGATTCTTCAAGACGAAGATGACTGGAGTAGAAAGCTCTGGTAATTTATAGTGTGTCAGGATTCGTCTGATTGGTGCGATATGCTGAGCTGATGTGGTACCAGCTGTGCTCAATTATAAGCACGTGATCCTCTCGAAATTAGTTTATAAATAAACCCCACTTTAAACAAGGGTCAGGCCCCCTATCTAGGTTATTCATGAAACACTTTGTTGCCCTAGATGGAATTAACTCCTTTTTTACCTAAGTACACTTGAATCAATATCAAGAGTCAATCAGATTCCCTAAAATACAGTTAGTGTGCCTGATGATCCATCTCAACTGGACTTCAGTCCATCTACTGACCTGACGCAGGAAGTGCGGACACAAGGATACAGCGTAATCTACTAAAATGAATAATTACAGAACGCGTTCAAACATAACAATTTATTAGTCAGGTAAATATGTATTATTGTGTATTATTATTTGTAGTATTATAGCCTTTTTGACCCACATTTAAAATACATTTTTACTATTTTCAAATAAAGAAAAAAAAAATCTACAAAGCAGGTCGCTTCGAGGAAAAAGCACAGCCATAGCACGCTTAAAGCGCAATGCTTCATGGGTTTATCAAATTCCTTGCAGTCGTGTCACACCAGCATATCTGGCCCAGTTAGATATGGTCCATGTTTGGCCCTTGTCTGGAAGCCAGACCTGGTCCAGTCATGTATCGTAATTCACTGCGGCATGTGGGCCAAGCAAAAGCTGATTACTATATACTAAATGCACTTGGCCCAAATATGGCCTCATTATGGCACTGCTGGCGTGTTGCCGGCACTGGCATGCATAGTGTCAGCCAAATGTGGGCAATGCATGGCAATGATGGCACTGCATGCATGACGGCAAACTACATTTGGGCCAGTTGTGGATGGAGGCGAGTGGCCCAGATCAGTTTAGTGATTGTTCACATTGTCCCACATAGCAAATGTTTTCTGGGCCAGCTCCGGGCCACACAATTACTTTTCCCTCGGCCCAAGTAACACAAAGAATGACGGTCCTGAAGTGGCCCATAACTGGATTAAAGATAAGGGCCACACATGGGCTATGACCGGCCTGATTCTCAGGCAATTTATCACCCTGAGCTGGGCCAAAACATTTTTGATATTGGTACCGATTCTCAGCTATAACCCACATAGCAAATGGACTTGGCCCAAATGTGGTCTCACACTGCTGGCGTGTTCCCGGCACTGGCATGCATAATGTCAGCCAAATGTGGGCAATGCATGGTAATGATGGTACTGCATGCATGACGGTAAACTATATTTGGGCCAGTTGTGGATGGAGGTGTGTGGCCCAGATCAGTGTAGTGATTGTTCACATTGTTTAGGTAACATTAGGCTGGGTTATGGCTCAGTGTTTGGGGTTTCTGGTAAAAGTATAAACTTATAGCTGAGAATCGGTACCGATAATAAACCTGTTTTGGCCCAGTTCAGGGCCAGTTAAGGGTGATAAATTGGCTGAGATTCAGGCCGGTTATGGCCCATGTGTGGCTCTTGTCATTCAGGCCCAGGCCCCAGGTCGTAATTCTTTGCGTTACTTGGGCCAAGGGAAAAGTTATTGTGTGGCCCCGAGCTGGGTCAGAAAACATTTGCTATGTGGGAAGTTTATACTTTAACCAGAAACTTAGCCATAACCCAGCCTAATGTTACCTAAACAATGTGAACAATCACTACACTGATCTGGGCCACACACCTCCATCCACAACTGGCCCAAATATAGTTTGCCGTCATGCATGCAGTGCTATCATTGCCATGCATGGTCCACATTCAACTGACATCATGCATGCAAGTGCTGGGAACACGCCAGCAGTGCCATAATGAGGCCACATTTGGGCCAAGTGCAT
>CAIGQQ010040406.1:3221255-3232404 GCA_903798035.1 Danio albolineatus | reverse complement strand
GAAAACAGCAGATGGAGTATACACTAACCTGCGCATTATTCAGACACAAGATGACGCCAAACATTCAAAAACGCAAAGCTGACAGAAACGAAAACAGCTGATGGAGTATACACTAACCTGCGCATTATTCAGACATTAGATGGAGACACACAGTCAGAAACACACAGCTGACAGAAACAGCTGATGGAGTATACACTAACCTGTGCATTATTCAGACACTAGATGGAGACACACAGTCAGAAACACAAAGCTGACAGAAACTAAAACAGCTGATGGAGTATATACTAACCTGCACATTATTCAGACACTAGATGGAGACAAACACAAAACGACAAAGCTGACAGAAACAAAAACAGCTGATGGAGTATACACTAACCTGCGCATTATTCAGACACAAGATGAAGACACACAGTCAAAAACACAAAGCTGACAGAAACAGCTGATGGAGTATACACTAACCTGAGCATTATTCAGACACAAGATGGCGCCAATCAGACAAAAACGCAAAGCTGACAGAAACTAAAACAGCTGATGGAGTATACACTAACCTGCGCATTATTCAGACACTAGATGGCTAAGCAGATGTAGCAAACATTGTAATATGGGGACACCATTTTAAAGTTGGATAAAAGGTTATAAACTGCAGTATTTCACAAGATTATTGTAATATATTTAAAATCGCCAATAATATTGTATGGTGACACAGGTGATAATATCAACCCTACTGAACTGTGAGTGTTTTCTGTGTTTTCTGGCAGGCGATGGTGGCGTGTTATCCGGGTAAAGGCACGGGTTATGTGCGCCATGTGGACAACCCGAATGGCGATGGGAGATGCGTCACATGCATTTATTATCTTAATAAGAATTGGGATGCCAAGGTATGCAAGAAATCCATGATGTTTTTTAACCCTCATAATGCATTTGAGGTTTTGACCTGGAAGAGTTGCATAAAAAATTTTTATTAAAAGAGAATGACCCCTCAAAATACATACTTACTTCAGATTTTGTTATTATTTTTTTATATTTGCCTAGTTAACCTTAAGCTTAACCTGTTATACAGTCGCTGACAAAAGTGTTGTCGTTTATCTATTTTGCCAACTATCAGTAGTGGGAAGAGTACTGAAAAATCCTACTCAAGTAAAAGTACCATTACTTACCCAAAAATGTAGTGCAAGTAAATGTATCTGTAGTAAATATTACCTTTTACAAGTACTCAAGAGTAGTGAGTAGTTTTTTATATTACGCTGTGAAAAGTTGATGCGTTTACAGAATGTGACGTTTACACATCCCTGCACAAACAACATGTGGTGTATTTAGGGATCTTCCTATTTTTGTTTGTTCCTTCCAACCTTCCTTCAATTATTTGTTTGCTCTCTCCTTCCTTCATTCATTCGTTTGATCCCTCCTTCCTTCATTCACTCGTTCGTTCATTCATATTTTTGTTCCTTCCCACATTAGGTCCTTTTGTTCATTCATTCGTTTGTTCTTGTCCACCACAACTCCAAACACATGTGGTATAGGTGAATTGGGTAGGCTAAATTGTCTGTAGTGTATGTGTCTGGATGTTTCCCATAAATGGGTTGCAGATAGAAGGGCATCTGCTGCGTAAAACATATGCTGAATAAGTTGGCGGTCCATTCTGCTGTGGCGACCCCAGATTAATAAAGGGACTAAGCCGAAAAGAAAATGAATGAATGAATGAAAGCTGACTACTTCTGGGATCTCGCCTATCGTGGGTTATTTTTAGAACGTAACTCGTGTGATTAACGAATGACACTGTATATACAAAAAAAAAAAAACGTTCTTATCTATACTGGGCATCAGTACAGGACCATATTTCTATTTATTTATTCCATGGTTTGATGAAATTCTTGATTCTGATTGGCTGGAGGGTGTGGTATATTTCGTTGAAATGCACAGATAGTTCCAGTCAGTTTTGAGCACAGTTGGAAATAAATGCGCTTCTCCTTAACGTTTACAGTTACCATAGCAACTCGAATGTGCTGTGCATGAAACCGATGAGGGCTGTTAATGGCGGACGGGAAATCTGCAAAATTAGGAAAATACTCATAAATTATGCCACAAAATCAAGTTTTAAGAGTTTTTTTAAGCGAGAATGTGTTTATTTTAAAGTCAAATTGGCAGTTTGTGTGTAAGAAAAGTGCGTTTTTAAAAATGTTGGAAGCTCCAGGCGGGCAGCGGCAGCTCTGCGAACGGCTCCCCCCGAGGGAAGCTTTATGTCGGCCAGAGAATCTCCGGTTCTAGACCGCTGGATCTTGCATCTCTGTTGTTAAAACGGGATATATAATTAATCTTTGGTGTATCTAACGGTCAGTCTTTGGACTTTTGAACCTATCATTTTTTTGTCAAGTGTATTTTTTTTGGTAGATCACAAAGATAAGTTTCATAATTAATCTATGAGCGTAAATAATGTAATATTACACTGATCCTGCATGTTTGGCGGATTGCTTTTGTTTTAAAGAAGATAAATAAAGGAGAATGTTCTCCTGCCTGTCCTGATGTTCTTTCATTATGCAAAATTCACCTATATTTAACAGCAGATTTCTGAAATAGACTTTGGCTGCTTCAAAGACTCTAGAATACACTTGAAAATGCGTATTTAATTGATATGGTACCTTTATAAGATTTGTAGATTTTGAAATGTAAAACGCAGAAATTCTGCTATACTGAAGGTATGCCAGCTTCTGCAGTATTAAAGGTAGTGTCAAGGGGAAAAAAAGCTATTATACAGATCCTCCCTCATCAGAGAAGCGATAGAAAGTAGACAAAAGAACCATGTGACTGAGAATGTGTCCGGAAACACACTCCAGGTGTGACTGGGAATGTCTTATTTGTCCACCTGTGATCGGACTGATGAAATCGCATCTTAATAATATTAGCAGGTAGAAACAGCACGCACATGCTCTCTCTATCTCTCTGTCTGCCTGTCAGTCTGTCACAGCTGATTCAGTGGAGGGACAAGAAATTCGAACGTAAAAAAACTGACAAAAAAACCAAACAAAAAAAATTCGGACAAATATTGCGCTGCAAACAGCTAAACTATTTTAACCTTAGGCCTACCTTGGCAAATAACCATGGAATAAGCGGGATAATCAACGGCTTGCCGTGCGTTAAAGGATTTTAATGCACTTCGCGGACACGACCACACTGCACTGCGCGTCGTGTGGTCCTTTGTCTCTACGTCGTGCATTAAAATCCTTTAAGGCACGGCAAGCAGTTGATTATCCCTTACATGTGTTGCATTTTGAAAAACCATACAAAAATATTAATTTTTTTTATTAAGTGAAGTTTATTTATAAACTAATTTTAAGGAGAAGCGCATGCTTATGATTGACATGGCTGGCCTAGAGTCAAGCTAATGCACAATCCACCAATCAGACGATTCCTAACTTAGTATAAATAACCAAAGCATCTTACCTTAGTCATCTTTGTCTTGAAGAATCCCCCCTTCCAGCACGGCAGCCCAGTGGCTAGCACTGTTCCCTCACAGCAAGAATGCCTCTGGTTTGGGCCTCTACCCAGCCAGGTGACATTTCTGTGCAGAGTTCATGTTCTCCCCGTGCTCGCGTGGGTTTTCCCCGGGTCCTCTGGTTTCCTCCCACAGTCCAAAACATGAGACATAAGTAAATTGACTTAAACAAATCAGCACCATATCCAAATTCCACCAGCAGCATTCCCTCATAGCAATTTATAAGCAGCAAGAGGGCGGGGGGTTCTCGAGATCTACCTGAGCTCAAACTCCCCTCTCACCCTGCAAACTGGAGGGAGCCATGGGCTCAAGGGTCTTATGAGGATCTCCCGGGACAGCATGCCAAACTAGCTTATTACCAATCATCAGCTAAGTGTGAACTCTTGAAATGACGGTATATTATACTCTGGATCATGAATGAATCATAAAAGTTGAAAAAGTCTCCAGTCTCAAAGTTCGCTCAATATTTTAAAGTTGTGACTGAAAGATCTTGCTGGCATTTTTAAAGCATGCCGTTTTCACAGACGGTCATGAATGGCTTCTGCATACGTGCCGGTCGTGCTTCATTTCAGTCTAATCCCATTAACCTCTGAGATTGTAATCTCCAGAGAAAACCAGCAGGAGAGTTACTGAAACAGCTTAGAGAGTCAAGAAAATGAAGCACGAGACTCAGTGAAAGGGAAAAACCATCAGTCATGTGAGTAATGCACTAAATACTGTAAAACCACTCACAGATTCTTTACATGCTTGCTTATTCACTGATTATGACGTGTAGTTTCATTTCAATAAAAATATATCTATTTACACAATTAAATGCAATTGAGTTGGTTCAACATGATTTGATCAAATAAAAGTTTAATACATTTGTATTTTTATTTAACTTAAACTCAAAGGTCTGATAATATCATGTATGTCTATTATGTCGCACATTTTAAAGTCTCCAAGTTTTATTTAAAGTTATCCTAAATGAAGCCATTTTTAAGCTTATTTCATAAGTTACATATACAGTTGATTGAGACTGATCTCAGAGCTCATTTTAGGACAGTTATTGCTCAATGAGCAAAGCAACAAGCTTCATTGTTTCTAATGCGAACACCCAAAGCTTGGGTGCTTATGCAAGGCGGTAACCTCAAAACATTATATGAAAATCTTCTAAATCTTCAAACTAAAGTAATTATTAAACTCTAAAAAGTCTTTCTATTAATGTAAAACATCGAAGATTACTTTTATTATCATTATTTTAATTTGCTTAATTAAATCCCACACAAAGCATGCTGGGAACTACAAATCCCTTAACCAGGTAGTTGGACCAACAGAATTCCGTCATGTTGTCCCAACACAAAACGCTTAAGTTAAATTAATGGTTTACAAATTTAAGTGGACTGAACGTAAAACAAAGAAATAAGCCCAAGAAATTACAAGAATTGTGCAGTTTCAGCTCATTTTATACAGGTAATTTGAACAAGCAGCAGTAATCATTTATCTGAGTGTACTACCCACCTCTGCTTCTGAATATGCAGTAATAAAGACTTTTGAGGTGCATTACGCCGGTGTTTGTTCTCTGTGTACAAATGAAGTCAGAACTATGAGCTCTCCTGTTAAATTATAATACTTTCATATTTTTTCCCCAATTTCTGTTTAACGGAGATTTTTTTCAACACATTTGTAAACATAATAGTTTTAATAACTATTAATAAGTTAAGTTAAAAGGGCATCCGCTGCGTAAAACAAATGCTGGATAAATTGGCGGTTCATTCCGCTGTGGCGACCCCGGATTAATAAAGGGACTAAGCCGACAAGAAAATGAATGACTGAATGAAAGTTAAGTTAACTATTGATAAGTTAATAATATACATAATAGTTTTAATAATTTCTAATAATTGCTTTATTTTATCTTTGCCATGATGACAGAACAGGGGCGCCACAGTGGCGCGTGAGTAGCACGTTCGCCTCACAGCAAGAAGGTCGCTGGTTCGATCCCCGGCTGGGCCAGTTGGCATTTCTGTGTGAGGTTTGCATGTTCTCCCCGTGGTTGCGTGGGTTTCCTCCGGGTGCTCCGGTTTCCCCCACAGTCCAAAGACATGCGGTACAGGTGAATTGGGTAAGCTAAATTGTCCATAGTGTATGTGTGCGAATGAGGATGTATGGATGTGTTTCCCAGAGATGGGTTGTGGCTGGAAGGGCATCCGCTGCGTGAAACAAATGCCGGATAAGTTGGCGGTTCATTCCGCTGTGGCGACCCCGGATTAATAAAGGGACTAAGCCGAAAAGAAAATGAATGAATGAATGAATGATGACAGAACATAATATTAGACTAGATATTCTTCAAGATACTAGTAGTAAGCTTAAAGTGACATTTAAAAGCTTAACTAGGGTAATTAGGGTAAAGTTAGGGTAATTAGGCAAGTCATTGTATAACAGTGGTTTGTTCTGTAGACAATGCAAAACAAATATTGCTGAAGGGGGGCTAATAATATTGACCTTAATAGGATTTTAAAACCATTAAAAACTGTTTTCATTCTAGCCGAAATAAAACAAATAAGACTTTCTCCAGAAGAAAAAATATTATAGGAAATACTGTAAAAAATTCCTGAATCTGTTCAACTTCATTTTGGAAACATTTAAAGAAGAATAAACATTTGACAGGAGGGTGAATAATTGTGGCCCTAATTGTATCTGCATGATGTGTGTGTGTTTATGAGTGTGTGTGGTACGTATGAAAGGTTAATTCACTCTTGCACACTCAGAGATGTCTCATATACATCTTTTTATCCAGCATGAGGTCTTTTTTTCCCCTCTTATCCCGGTTCAGGAAGGCCTCGCTCTGCTGCCGTTTCCTACCCTGACCTCCTCCAGATCTGCCCTCTCATTGTTTGTGTGCCTGTGTTATTTGTGCTAATGGAATTCATCATTATCACTAAGAAAAGCTCCAGTCACGCACTGCTGACTCCACTGTTTTGTCAGTAGTCACGTTAGCTTGATATAACGCCCCTTTAATATTGCTGATAACAACATCAGGAAACTGGAAGATGTTTTATGTGGAAAACAAAAAGGTGTAGAAACCATTTTAACTTTAAAAGTAAAGTTGGGAAATAAATGGAAAATTCAGAAAACGGCTATATCTTGTTGAACATCCTCTTATTAGTTAGCTAAAATTATTTCAAGAGTTCACACTTAGCTGATGATTGATCATAACGCTTGTTTGGCATGCTGTCCCAGGAGAGACCTGAGCTCATAAGATCCTCGAGCCCGGGGCTCCCTCCCGTTTGCAAGGTGAGAGGGGCGTTTGAGCTCAGGTAGATCTGGAGAACTCCCCTGCTGGAGTAGCTGATGAACAGATAGTGACTGCTCTTAAGAGATAACTACTTACTAGGAGCATGTCTATGGTGCTGATTTGGATTAGTCAATTAACTTAAGTTGCATGTTTTTGGACGGTGGGAGAAAACCGGGGAACCCGGGGGAAACCCACGTGAGCACAGGGAGAACGTGTAAACTCCACACAGGAACGTCAGCTGGCTTGGTAAAGACTAGAACTAGTGATGTTCTTGCTGTGATAACCATGAGCAAGATCATCTTAGAAATATGCTAACAATGTTAACAATATGCTAAAACATGCTAGCGGTGAATGATACCTATGTGATAGAACATGCTAGCTATGGTTTGAATTGTTAGAAGTGTGCTAATTGTGTTAGCAGTCTGCTAAATAATGCCAGAAACATGTTATCTATATGCTAAATGTTTAAAACTTGAACTATCTTAACTTTCAGGCTAGTGAACTTCTCGAAGTCGTCTCCAAATGTTACTCTCTGCTTGATGCGGGTTGTTTTGTGTGTGCAGGAGCACGGGGGGATGCTGCGGATATTCCCAGAGGGTAAAGCTCAGTTTGCGGACATCGAACCCAAATTCGACCGTTTGCTTTTATTCTGGTCTGACAGACGAAACCCTCATGAGGTCCAGCCTGCGCATTCTACAAGGTCACCACTTCTGAAGCACACACACACACATGCAAATACACACAAACACATACATGCACACACACATAATCAGACGCACATGCACAGACACACATTCACAGACACATACAGATACATGTAAACACACAATCACAATGCATGACCACACACACACACACACACAAACAAACATACATGTGCAGACACAAATGAACAGATACTTACACACACAAACATGATCCAACACTCACTCAAACATGCACAGACAAACACACACACACAAACGTGCTCCGACACTGACACAGACACACGCATGCACAGACACATGCACAGATACACACACAAACACACACGTGCACAGACACACACACGCACACACACAAACATGCCCAACATTCACAAAGACACACGCATGCACAGACACATGCACAGATACAAACACAAACACAAACATGCACAGACACACACACAAACATGCCCAACATTCACACAGACACACGCATGCAGACACACACACACACACACACAAACATGTTACGACACAAACATACATACACACACAATCCTGCACAGACACACACACAAACATGTTACGACACAAACATACATACACACACAATCCTGCACAGACACACACAAAAACATGTTACGACACACACATACATAAACACACAATCCTGCACAGACACACACACATACATGTTACGACACACACATACATAAACACACAATCCTGCACAGACACACACACATACATGTTACGACACACACATACATAAACACACAATCCTGCACAGACACACACACATACATGTTACGACACACACATACATAAACACACAATCCTGCACAGACACACACACATACATGTTACGACACACACATACATAAACACACAATCCTGCACAGACACACACACATACATGTTACGACACACACATACATAAACACACAATCCTGCACAGACACACACACATACATGTTACGACACACACATACATACACACACAATCCTGCACAGACACACACACAAACATGCCCGACATTCTCACAAACACGCACATGCACAGACACATGCACAGATACACACTCACAATCAAGCACTGACACACACACACACACAAACTTGAACAGACACACACACAAACATGCTCCGACACTGACACAGACACACACATGCACAGACAGACAGACACACACACACACACACACAATCATGCACTGATACACACAAACCTGTTCCGACACAAACCCAAACACACACACACACACACAAACATGTTCTAACACACACACATACATACACAATCCTGCACAGATACACACACACAATCAAGCACTGATACACAAACAAACATGTTCTGACACTCTCACACACACACACACACACACACACACACTTGAACAGACACACACACAAACATGCTCCGACACTGACACAGACACACACATGCACAGACACACACACACACACACACACACACACACACAATCATGCACTGATACACAAACAAACATGTTCCGACACTCACACACATACAAACTTGCACAGACACACACACAAACATGTTCCGACACTCACACACACACACACACACACACACACACATTTGACTTGAACAGTCACACACAAACATGTTCCGACACTCACTCACACACACACTTGAAGAGACACACACACAAACATGCTCCAACACTGACACTGACACAGACACACACATGCACAGACACACACACAATCACGCACTGATACACACACAAACATTTTCCGACACTCATACACACATACATACACACGCACACAAACATGCATAGACACACACAAACATGTTCCGACATTCACACAGACACACACAGACAGACAGACACATACACACACATGCACAGACAGACACATGCACAGATACACATGCACACACACAGACACACACACATGCACAGACACACAAACATGCACACACACACACACAAACAGGCACTCAAACAGACATGTGTTGCTGTTTTTTTCTTTTATAACTCAACACTTTGCTATTTGTTTGTGTGTGTGTGTGTGGGTGTGTGTGTGTGTGTGTTGTGTTGTGTGTAGATATGCCATTACCGTGTGGTATTTTGATGCTGATGAGCGGGCGAGAGCGAAGGAGAAATATCTTACAGGTAACCACCTCAATGCGATTGTTCACCCAAAATATAAACATCCTGCATTAACGGAGTGGACTACTTCAGTGGGCTAATGTAGGGACTAGTGGATGAGGGTATACTGGGAGCGATTTAGGATACAGCCATGGTGTCAATTATTAGATTTGAACAAACTGTTGAACTAATTATTAATTTAAAGCGAATGTAAAATAAGTCTCTGATGTCAATCAACGTTGTTTTTATGAAGTGTAAGTATAAAAAGTCAAATTAATACAGTTTTACCATTAGAGGCTGGCTATATTCACATACTGCTGACACACAACTGTGTATTTAAAATGACAATAGGTCCCCTTTAATGAATGACTCATTAAGAAAGGGACTTTCTGCCACCTACTGGAAGTTTTAGTATCGTATTTATTCATTCATTCATTCATTCATTCATTTTCTTTCAGCTTATTCAATTTATTAATCAGGGGTAACCACACTGGAATGAACCGCCAACTTATCCAGCATGTGTTTTACGCAGCAGATGCCCTTCAAGCTGCGACCCATCACTGGCAAACATCCACACACACTCATTCACACTCATACACTACGGACAATTTAGCTTACCCAATTCACCTACAGCGCATGTGTTTGGACTGTGGGGGAAACCGGAGCACACGGAGGAAACCCACGCGACCACAGGGAGAACATGCAAACTCCACACAGAAATGACCACTGACCCATCCGAGAATCAGCGACCTTCTTACTGTGAGGCGATTGTGCTACTCACTGCGCCACCGTGACGCCCCTTATTTATATGAATGAATGAATGAACAAATGAATGAACAAATGAATGAATAATTGAATGAATGAATGAATGAATAATTGAATAATTGATTGAATGAATGATTAAACGAACTAATGAATAATTGAATGAATGAATGAATGAATGAATGAATGAATGATTGAATGAATGAATGAATGATTGATTGATCGAATGAATGAATGAATGAATGAATGATTGAATGAATGAATGAATGAATAAATGAATAATTGATTGATTGAATGAATGAATGAATGAATGATTGAATGAATGAATGAATGAATGAATGATTGAATGAATGAATGAATGAATGAATGAACGAATGAATGAATGATTGATTGAATAAATGAATTGATAAATGAATGAATGAATGAAGGAAGGAATAATTGATTGATTGGATGAATGAATGATTGATTAAATAAATGAATGAATGATTGATTGAATGAATGATTGATTAAATAAATGAATGAATGATTGATTGATTAAATGATTGATTGATCGAATGAATGAATGAATGAATGATTGATTGATTGGATAAATGAATGAATGATTGAATGAATGAATGAATGAATGATTGATTGATTGATTGATTGAATGAATGATTGATTGAATGACTGAATAAATGATTGATTAAATGAGTGAATGAATGAATGAATGATTGATTGAATGGCTGAATGAATGAATGATTGAATGAATGAATGAATGAAAGAATGATTGAATGAATGATTGATTGAATGAATGAATGAATGAATGAATAGATGA
>CAIGQQ010040406.1:3164612-3179717 GCA_903798035.1 Danio albolineatus | reverse complement strand
ACACAACTAATTATTTTGAGTCAATGGTACTGAAGTTTACTTTTTAATAAAGTTGTAATTACAAACTTTTTTAAAGTTATGCTCACTTAAAATTAATACACTACTTTACTTAGAAACTTTAAGGCAATCGGTTACCTCAATTTTTCTAAGTAAGGTTAACTTATTACATTTTACAGTGTACTTAAATGTTTTAGTTCAGCTTACTTGATTTTCCTAGTAATGTGAACAATATTAAGAAGTTAACACAACTAATTATATTGAGTCAATGGTACTGAAGTTTACTTTTTAATAAAGTTGTAATTACAAACTTTTTAAAAGTTATGCTGACTTAAAATGAATACACTACTTTACTTAGAAATTTTAAGGCAATCGGTTACCTCAATTTTTCTAAGTAAGGTCAACTTAATACATTTTACAGTGTAGTATAATGTTAAAAACTAAAAATAATGTACAAAAATATCTGAAAGTAAATTAAGAATGAATGAAAAATAAGTTTAAAATATACGTTATCCTTTCTTTCCCATCATGCCTCCATATGTGACATTCTTTGAGTTCCTGCCAAACCAACAAGAAGCTTTTCCCCTGTAAAATAATAAAAGGAAAAGAAGAAGAAGAAAAGCAGAGAGAGGGCAGAGCACGCGCTGGAGCTTTGTGGTGGTGCTAGTTCAGTCAATCCAACAAAACACACGAAATTCAACACGCAGGGGCCAGATCTGATGTGTCAGTGTGATGTTTATTACCGAGGGCCCGTTCGCCTGCAGAGAGCCTCGAGAGCGAAGGATATTATAGTTTTGTTTCGTTTAGATTTTCACTGTTGATTTTGTTTTATTTTATTTCGGTTAATAAAACCGTTTTTTGACCAATAGATTTCGTTTACTAAAATAACCTGGCTTTTAAAGGTGCGGTATATACATTTGATGGTATGTAAGTTTGTGGTTGAACTAGGTATTCCTGGATCAAAATAAACTCAAGCCCAGGTTGCCAGATTCTGATTTAAACCGTGTTCTAAATTAAAGCAACGGCACTTGATAGACTCATTCATTCATTCATTTTCTTTTCTGCTTAGTCCGTTTATTAATCTGGGGTCGCCACAGCGGAATGAACCACCAACTTATCCAGCATTTGTTTTATGCAGCGGATGCCCTTCCAACTGCAACCCATCTCTGGGAAATATCCATACACACTCATTCACACTCATACACTATGGACAATTTAGCCTTACCCAATTCACCTGTACCGCATGTCTTTGGACTGTGGGGAAAATCCGGAGAACCCAGAGGAAACCCACGCAACCACGGGGAGAACATGCAAACTCCACACAGAAATGCCAACTGACCTAGGCTCGAACCAGCGACCTTTTTGCTGTGAGGTGAACGTGCTACTCACTACACCACCGTCGCGCCTTGATAGACTAGATTGATATATTAGAAACGGCTTCTATTTCTTGCAGCTGAACAACAGGATAAACTGACAGTGCTGTACACCTCATGTGCTATATTCAGTGTTAAATGCTAACAATGTGAGTTTGAATGGCATTTTACATGACATTTATTGCCATATACTGAAAGCTGTCCGTATCTACCCCAACCAAAAACCATGGATCAATGGCGAAGTTCGAACAGCCCTATCAGTGCGAACTTCCGCCTACAAATCCAGAAATGCGGAGGAACAAAAACAGGCAAACTACAACCTTAGAAAAACCATCAAAGCAGCAAAAGGTCAGTACAAAGACAAGGTAGAAGGTCAATTCAACACCAATAACGCAAGGAGCATGTGGCAAGGACTGAATTACATCACAGACTTTAAAAGTAATAAACCAGCCACCGTAAACATTGCTGCTTCTCTCCCGGATGAGCTTAACTCCTTCTACGCCCGCTTTGAAGCTCAGAACAGCGCGCACACACAGCGCGCTCCCGCGGCCGACACAGAAATGGTGAGCACACTCTCTGTCTCTGTAGCGGATGTAACGAGATCTTTCCGTCGCGTGAACATCCGCAAAGCTACGGGCCCAGACGGCATTCCTGGACGTGTACTTAAAGCATGCGCACACCAGCTAGCGGGGGTTTTCACGGACATCTTTAACCTCTCGCTCTCTCGGTCTGTGGTTCCCGCGTGCTTTAAGACCGCTACTATTGTGCCAATACCGAAATCAGCTAAAACCACCTGCTTGAATGACTGGCGTCTGGTTGCACTGACACCCATCTTCAGCAAGTGCTTTGAGAAGCTGATTAAAAACCACATCCGCTCTGTACTGCCCGCTCACACTGACCCTCTGCAATTTGCATACAGAAACAACCGCTCCACTGATGATGCAATTGCTTTCACCCTACACACTGCTCTGTCTCACCTGGAAAACAAAAACACATGTGAGAATGCTGTTTGTGGACTACAGCTCAGCATTCAACACCATAGTGCCTGCCAAGCTGTTGGAGAAGCTCCAGGCTCTGGGTCTGCACAGCTCTCTGTGCAACTGGATCCTGGACTTCCTGTCAAGCAGACGCCAGGTGGTCAGAATGAACAACATCACCTCATCCACACTGATCCTCAACACTGGTGCTCCACAGGGCTGTGTTCTCAGCCCACTCCTGTACTCCCTGTACACACATGACTGTACATCCAAACACAGCTCCAATGTCATCGTTAAATTTGCTGATGACACAACGGTGGTGGGCCTAATCACAGATAATGATGAGACGGCCTACAGAGAGGAGGTGAACTCTCTGGCGCTATGGTGTCAGGAAAATCACCTCTCACTCAACATCAGCAAAACTAAGGAGCTGGTGGTGGATTTCAGGAGAGAGAAGAAAGAACACACTCCCATCACCATCAACGGCACACAAGTTGAGAGGGTCAGCACTTTCAAGTTTCTCGGAGTTCACATCGCTGAGGATCTGACATGGACTGCTCACACAGACGCAGTGCTGAGGAAGGCACAGCAACGCCTCTTCTTCCTCAGGCGTCTCAGGAGGTTTGGAATGAGCCCCCACATCCTCCGCTCGTTCTACACCTGCACTGTGGAGAGCATCCTGACTGGCTGTATCACCACCTGGTTCGGAAACAGCACCAGCAGCAGTCGCAATGGTCTACAAAGGATCGTGCGAACTGCTGGCCGCGTAGTAGGAGGTGAGCTTCCCTCCCTCCAGGACATCTACACCAGGCGGTGCATGAGGAAAGCCAAGAGAATCATCAGTGACTCCAGCCACCCAAGCCATAGACTTTTCTCTCTGCTACCCTCAGGCAGACGGTTCCGCAGCATCCGGTCACGCACCAGCCGACTGAAGGAAAGCTTCTTCCCACAGACTATCAGGCTGATGAACACTTGACACACCTCACACAAACTCTTTTCATACCACTCACTGCACACCATCAACATGTAGCATGCACTGCACTTTAATCAATCCATACTTAAAACAATACTGCCTACAACTACCTATTCACATATTCATCGTCTTATACGTACTGCTGTCAACATTGCAATTGTACATTGTTTTGTTTCCCTTTGGGAGTATTTTGTTGCATGTTGTATTTTTGCACTGTGTGTATTTTGCGCTGTCTGTATTTTGCACTGTCTGTATTTTGCACTGTCGTTGTATCTGCACTGTCGTTGTATTTGCACTGTCTGTATTTTGCACTGTCGTTGTATCTGCACTGTCGTTGTATTTGCACTGTCTGTATTTTGCACTGTTGCTGTATTTGCACTGTCGTTGTATTTGCACTATCTGTATTTTGCACTGTCTGGAGCCAGCACCTAAGCTTTTCACTCATCATAGCACACGTGCTGCTGATGATGTGACAATAAAAGTGATTTGATTTTGATTTGAAGCAGCAGCGGATAGTTCACCTCAGATCTTGACAATAAAATAAACTCTGAAACAATGCAAACCAACACATATCAGTGACTTAGCATGTACATTTAATAATGTTAAAGAGGGTTAATATGTATTAAATAGATTATAAACCTTACATTTCATGAGTGAGTGCATATTCTGTGCTTCTGAATGGCTGTGTTTAAATTTCTGACATGTTTCGCCTGGTGCAAACAGCCAAATTGCTTATCACGAAGTGTGTTGTTAGGACAAGCGGTAACAATGTAAGCTGCTCACCTTATTATTACGCTCATAATATTTATTTTTATTTGCTAATTAATAACCTCATGTGGAACTCTGAATCTGCATCTCATTTCAGAGTCTGCTACTGTCCACCGGAGATCGCATTTCAGTCATGGACGCATGCTTTGAGAGCCTTTCTGAATGAATGAATTAATGAAATACGCTGTTTTCCAGCAAGGCAACTCGGGGTGCAGAAATATAATTGGCTAAACTGGCATTGGGCGGGTTAAAATGACCAAAACAAAGACAGCGTTCCGGCACGGGAAACACATTTTCAAAGCAGAATATCTGACTTTAGCATTGTTTTCAGATAAACAAGATTGTTTAGCATGTTTCAAAAAAATATATAAACATATTATGGTATTTTTATGCTTCAGAAGAGTGAAAATCTGAAATACAGCACCTTTAAATACACTTGGCGCTTCCATAACCTGCCTACAATTCTCCTCTTACAGACCTACAGCTAAAACAAGCAGATTATTTTATTTTATTTTAGGTCAGTTTTATTTTAGGTTTTTCAGCAGCTGTTCTCAATTTAGTTTATTGTTCACTTCTTTACACTTTATTTCAGTTAACGAAAATTATTTTTGTTCAATAGTTTAGTCGGGGGTTATAGTGGCGCAGTGGGAAGCACAATCGCCTCACAGCCAGAAGGTCTCTGCCTCGGCTGGGTTAGTTGGCATCGGAAGTTCTAAAACAATCGCACAAATGAGCGACTTCAGCATTGAAGAATAAAGTCAATACCTCACAAATTAAGAGATTTGACCAGATACTTAGTCTGCTGATGGTAACCGAGTCAGCAGCTGTGTATTATTACATATATTACATTTATGGTTTACTTATGTTAACACAGACCTTACAATATATTCCTGTTTATTTATATATTTACTTGCCTTCCATAATATAAAGGCTGTGTGGCTACAGGACCTTCCTAAACCAGCGATGCACGAACATCCTGTAGTCTCCACTGATCCCTGCTTACCACGCTGAGTGGCCTGGATTGCTCGACTGGCTGGGGTGCACATTTGCTGTTAAAGAGATGAAACCCCCCTCATTGTGTAATAGAACACCACCAACTTTCCCACTGTGTAAATATCGGTAGGCCTCTGTACTTTTATAAGTCTTCATAAACGCTCCATCTACTCCTTCTGACAGGACAAAGTGATTAAAAATATCCCTGTAAGTTACCTCTGGCTCATATCGTCTACCCACATTAACGGTAACAATGGATGGGGCAATATGAGACCATCTGATCGCTGCAGGGAGGTTTCACCGTACTCCCAGCTCAAAACATTTACTGAACTAGCATTATATGCCATGTTTCTACAATTACAGCTAACTATAGACTATGTGATGACTTTCCGAAACAGTCATCTGATGTACTGTGTCAGCGAACAGGAAGTTGGATGACAAAATGCGGAAGAGTGAAGTATTAAAAGTGGGCGGAGCGGAATAAGATCAATAGCGGATATTGTTTATTATTTATATTTTCTTTATTCTCTATTTCCACCTGGGGATATTCATCCCGAGGCCTCTACAGATTATGCAGCGCCATTAATGCGATACAAAACCTGTGAAGAAATAGCGCCAAGGTATCCATAATCCTGGACCAGGCCGTATCCTGAGCAGATTCTGTGGTGGTCATGCAGGAGTGGAGAAGATGAGACTGATTCCTGAAAGATCCCAGTAAGAGACTAGTCTCTGCATTGATCCTGTTGGCCAGCCTGGAACACCCGCCGGTGACCTACTCACACCTGCAGTTTCTCCACGATGGACGTCCAGCGTTCTCCAGCCTTTGGTGACAAGACTGCAGCTCTGCACAAGATGTTTGGTCATAGGAGAAATGGTCATGCCCAACTGAGCCTAGTTTCTGTCCAGGTTTTTTTCTCCTTAACTTTTGCCAATTGGTGAAGTTTGTTCCTTCACTGTCGCCACTGGGTTGCTTAGTTCGGGACCTGAAGAGCTGTGCATTGATGGATTTGCTCTTCAGTGTTTGGACTCTCAGCAGTGAAGATCAAACCACACTGAACTGAACTAATCTCTGAAAACTGGACTGACACAGTTTCAATCTACTAGATCTTCGATGTGAAGCTGCTTTGACAAAATCTACATTGTTTTGGTCTTAGCTTTTGTTTACTACTGTGTACTCAGGCTCGCCGTATGCGTAACCTTCCCTCAATCCTCCTGCTAAAACAAGCAGAGGAAGATGTGAGCATTTGATGCTGCCGGAGAACAGGACGGATCTGAAGCATGAACTCTGCACAGCATTTGGAAAGCACCATCGGGAAGCGAACGCCACTGGATTGGAAGCAGCTGCGGAGTTAAAGAAACAAGGCTTTAAACGGGGCCTTATGTGCCAAAACGTCTAAAACCGGAGGGAAGGAGACACTGATACGCTTCACCACAACTGACAGAGCTGCTTCAGACACACTCACCGCTAACAGGACATGAACACTCGCTGGAATATTGATCACATCTGCTGAAATTATAGCGCTGTATCCAAAAGAGATGAAGCGCATTGATCAAAGCTGACGTCTGGAATGTTTCTAATTCAAATATGCACAGTTGAAGACTAAACTCATTCATTCATTCATTCCTTCGACTTAGTCCCTTATTTATCAGGGGTCACCACAGCGGAATGAACTGCCAACTATTCCAGTGGATGCAGTGGACGCAGACTCACAGACAATGGACAATTTTGTTTACCCAATTCACCTACAGCGCATGTGTTTGGACTGTGGGGGAAACCGGAGCACCCGGAGGAAACCCACACCAACACGGGGAGAACAAGCAAACTCCACACAGAAATGCCAATTGGCCCAGCAAGGACTCGAACCAGTGACCTTCTTGCTGTGAGAACACAGTGCTAACCACTGAGCCATCGTGTCTTTAGAAAGGACACTATATACTATTTAACAGCAGGTTAACTACGTTTATATACTGTCCAGTGTATACACAACTTTGTAATTTTTCAGAATTTGACTGTTATGTAATGATGTGCACCTTTTGTGAAGCTGCTTTGGAACAAAATTTTTTGTGAATGCAAGTGTTGTGAACGCTATGCAAGTAAATTAATTGAATTGGTCACACTTTATTTTGACGGTCCGTTTGTTGATTTAAAGTTATATGCCAACTAAGTCTCATTAGATTAGAATTAGACTGTTAGGGTTGTGGTTAGTGTAAGTTGACGTGTGCTTGAAAAGTTTCTTATAGTCAGTTAAATGTCTGTTGAAGGACTGTTAAATTTCAGTATCAACAGATAATATATATATATATATATATATATATATGAGACAGTCTACAGTCTCTTCAAATGGACCATCAAAATAAAGTGTTACCCTTGAATTTAATTGGTATGTTATTTAGCCAGTCTGAGGCTAATAATATTAACCAAGCAGTTTTTTTTATATTATTTTAATTATTATATTTTATTTCATTCATTCATTCATTTTCTTTTCGGCTTAGTCTCTTTATTAATCTGGGGTCGCCACAGCGGAATGAACCGCCAACTTATCCAGCACATGTTTTACGCAGCAGATGCCCTTCTAGCTACAACCCATCTCTGGGAAACATCCATGCACACTCATACACTACGGACAATTTAGCCTACCTATAGCGCATGTGTTTGGACTGTGGGGGAAACTGGATCACCCGGAGGAAACCCACACGAACACGGGGAGAACATGCAAACTCCACACAGAAATGCCAACTGACCCAGCCGAGGCTCGAACCAGCGACCTTCTTGCTGTGAGGTGAACGTGCTACCCACTATGCCACCATGGCACGCTATTTTATTTCAGCCAAACTAAAAGAAATCAGATAATAGAAATACTGTAAAAAAGTCCTTATTCTGTTAAATATCACTTGGGAAATATTTGAAAATAGTTTTGTCTTCGACTGTATACTGTTCTTTTCAACTTTCTATTAATAAAAATATCACGGTGTCCGCAAAAAAACAACCCAGGCTCATTCTGAAAATGTACCTCTATACACGTTTCTGAAGGCCACAAAATACGTCCCGGGAGGTACGTATTTTTGCACTTTTTGTTTTCGTGAATCCACGAGAGGCCATTCGGGCCTACTGTTCTCACGTAAACCCACCAGTGACCTCTGTCCAGGACTGTTTGACTGACTGAATGACTGACTGGCTGGCCAACCAATTGACGGACCCACCCTCCTCCTTCCCTAAACCCAACCAATTTTATCGATTGACCCACCCACACACTTCCCTAAACCCAACCAACAACTTTCAAAAGCAATCCAGAAAATAAGAAAAGCCCTCGTCTCATTTTTACCACGTTTTCAGATTTTACCACATTCCCACCCTGTTATTTACTGGTTTATTTTATTTTTTGGCTTCGTTTTTTTATCTTACCTGCTTTCTGGAACAGCTCTTCACCAGACTCAAAATCCGTCATCATGGTCAACTACTCTCTCCTCTCAAGTCTGTCGATGAACATGAAAGCTAGCGAAACATGGAAGCTGGTAAGCGCGAAAAAGAACGGCGTCATACCTCCCTATAGCGTTTGTTTACAAAATGAAACGCAGCCATACGTTCCTCTGGTTACATAATGTGCGGTCTCCAGAAACTTACATAAGACAATGTTTTCAGAATGAGCCTGTGTTGTAAAAATATAAAGCAATAAGTAATACTAAAGAAAGAGAGCTGATGCACTGCTAACAAGTTTGACATATTGCTGGCATGTTTTCAGCATGACTTTATTCATTCATTTTCCTTCGACATAGTCCTGTATTTATCAGGGGTCGCCACTGAGGAATGAACCGCCAACAATTCCAGCATATGTTTCTTGAAAAAATAAATAAATCTTGAAATATATGTATATCTAGCTATATATCCTGCAGGCGGCACGGTGGCAATCACTTATCTTCTCCAATCAGCATGTTTTCATTAAAGCCCGAGACTTTGTGAGTCACATAATCAGCCATTGTTTGGATCAGCGCCGCATGCTTCATCATACTAAATCAGGCTCTTGTGTAAACACACTGAGAAACGACCGAGAGACAGGGTTCAGGAGCAGGTCTGCGCTCTGGGAACCTTCTGGATCTTTCTGAGGGTCAGATTGCTCAATACGTTTACATGGACAACAATACTCTGATTAGGAAGTAAGAATCGATCAGCATGGGTGCCACGGTGGCGTAGTGAATAACACGTTCGCCTCACAGCAAGAAGGTAGCTGGTTCGAGCCCTCGTTGGCATTTCTGTGTGGAGTTTGCACGTTCTCCCCGTGGTTGTGTGGGTTTCTCCGGGTACTCCCGTTTCCCCTACAAGTCCAAAGACATGGGGTATAGGTGAATTGGGTAGGCTGTCCGTAGTGTGTGAGTGTGAATGAGTGTGTATGGATGTTTCCCAGAGATGGGTTGCAGCTGGAAGGGCATCCTCTGCATAAAACATTTGCTGGATAAGTTAGCGGTTCATTCCGCTGTGGCGACCCCGGAATAATAAAGGGACTAAGACGACAAGAAAATGAAGGAATGAATGAATCGATCAGCACATCAAAGCATCGCAAAAAACCGCACGTCCTGCCATTCACCGATAATA
Organism: Danio albolineatus; assembly: GCA_903798035.1. Classification (NCBI taxonomy): domain Eukaryota; kingdom Metazoa; phylum Chordata; class Actinopteri; order Cypriniformes; family Danionidae; genus Danio; species Danio albolineatus. The sequence continues at coordinate 3,170,048 of CAIGQQ010040406.1, read as the reverse complement.
AACAGCAGCGCTCGGCCTTCTGTGCCGCACATGTGAGCTGTTTGATGAAACTGATCTCAGCCCATCTGACAGGTGTACGCATTTCCATGAACACTTCTTTGCTGGCAACTTTTGGTCAAGAGAAACTAAAGAAAAAACTGAGAAGCCTTAAACTCTTAGAATATCACAGAGCTACAGGGAATTATGAATGATTATAGTGTTAAAAACTAAACATATGCATTCATTCATTCATTCATTTTCTTTCCGGGTTAGTCCCTTTATTAATCCGGGGTCGCCACAGCGGAATGAACCGCCAACTTATCCAGCATATGTTTTACGCAGCGGATGCCCTATCTCTGGGAAACATCCATACACACTCATTCACACTCATACACTACGGCCAATTTATCTTATCCAATTCACCTATACCACATGTGTTTGGACGGTGGGGGAAACCGGCTCGAACCAGCGACCTTCCCACTGAAGGCGATCGTGCTACAGGCTTCAGTAAATATATATATATATATATGCATGCATACACATCTGCTCACACACACATATATACATGCACACACACAAATCTGCTCACACACACGCCTACATGCACACACATATATACATGCACGCACACACATCTGCTCACACGCACACACACACACACACACACATATGTATTCACATATATACATGCACATGCAGACACATATACACACACACAAATATATGTATACATGCACACACACATATACATGCACGCACACAAATCTGCTTACACGCACACACACAAATATATGTATACATGCACACACACATATATACATGCACGCACACATCTGCTCACACACACAAACACACTCCTGGGTAGTTGCAGGGATGTAATTAACAAACTCCAAGTTGTTTTTATGTTGCTTTTGGGTTGCTAGGTGCGTAATTCATTAGTAATGTCCTGGCAACCACTTGGATTACCCTAGCAACCCTATAGCAACATGGAAAAAAACTTCAGAGAAGTAGTAACCCCATAGCAACACTGTAAAGAAACTAAGAAATAATTAGCAATGCCTGTGAGAACACCCAGAACACCCTAGCACTTGTCTTCAGCTCAATTCAATTCAATCCTTTTCTTTTCAGCTTAGTCCCTTATTAATGTGGGGTCACCACAGCGGAATGAACCGCCAACTTATCCAGCATATGTTTTACGCAACGTTTTCAGCCGCAACCCATCACTGGGAAACACCCATACACTCTCATTAACACACATACAAAATGGACAATTCAGCTTACCCAATTCACCTGTACCACATGTCTTTGGACTGTGGGGGAAACCGGAGCACCCGGAGGAAACCCACCCCAACATGCAACATGCAAACTCCAGACAGAAATGCCAACTGACCCAAATGCCAACAGAAAAAAAACAAAGGTAATTAGTTACCATAAGTTTAACTAATTAACTAGTAACCAAGCAATCAGCAACGCTACAGTCAGTGAATCCACAATGCAGATCCTCCGTCTGGTGTCGCTGGTGAGACGTGAACGACGCGCTTCACCTTTCACATAAAAACAAACAGGCCTGCAAAACAAGTCAGACAGCTGAAATCTCCCCCAGTGTGAAGCAATTATATTTATGGGTGTGATCTTGAATGACGGTCACCTTCACTCACTTTCACAACAGCAGGAGGCCTGGAGAGAAGTGTGTGTGTGATCGAGATCTTGTGTGTGTGTGTGAGACTGGTCTCTCGTGCAGATGGAAAGACAAACAACATAATCAAATAAACCAATTCAATATCCGCATCCTTTATTAATCAGGGGGTCGCCACAGCGGAATGAACCGCCAACTTATTCAGCATATGTTTTATGCGGCGGATGCCCTTCCAGCTGTAAACTATAACTGGAAAACACCCATACACTCTCATTCACACACATACACAACAGACAATTTAGCTTACCCAATTCACCTATACCGCATGTCTTTGGACTGCGGGGGAAACCGGAGGAAACCCACACCAACACAAGGAGAACACAAACTCCACACCGAAATGGCAACTGACCCTGCTGGGACTCAAACCAGCAACCTTCTTGCTGTGAGACCACAGTGCTAACAACTGCACCACCACGCCGTGTGCCCGTGTATAGTTTTGTGTATACAAACGTATGCATGACTACACATGTATGTGAGGGTATGTGTTTTTGTGTGCTAGTGTGTGTGTTTGTGTGTGCATGTGTGTATATGTGAGTGTGTGTGCATGTGTTTAAATATGAGTGTGTGTTTGTGCATGTGTTTATTTGTGTATGTTTGAGTGTGTGTGTGTGTGTGTGTTTTAGTCATGACTCACAGCTGTCAGCTGATGATCCTGGTCACATGATGGATCGGGTGAGCAGGTGTTGATGGATGTGTAGGTGGTGTCTGTGGGTGTTTCCACTCCAGCTTTCCAAGAACAAAAGGGTTGAATGAAGAAATAAGCCTGCGTCATCAAGAGTGATGAAAACATTTACATTACAAACACGTCACACACCCCTGTTTCATCAGCTCTCAGCACAACACTACATTTATAATTCACAGACAAGACGTTAAGACACAAACTGATCAATTACAGTTGAGCATCAGTAAAAACAAACAGTGTGATGTTTGGCAAAATTACTCACTTAGTGTATTGACATGATAGCATCACGCAGTTGCTGCAGATTTTTCGGCTGCACATCCATGATGCAAATCTACCGTTTCATCACATCCCAAAGGTGCTCTATTGGATTGAGATCTGGTTACTGTGGAGGCCGTTTGAGTACAGTGAACTCATTGTCATGTTCAAGAAACCAGTCTGAGATTATTCGCGCTTTATGACAAGGTGTGTTATCCTGCTGGAAGTAGCCATCAGAAGATGGAGACACTGTGGTCATAAAGGGATGGACATGGTCAGCAGCAATACTCAGGTAGGCTGTGGTGTTGACACAATGCTAAATTAGTATTAATGGGCCCAAAGTGTGCCAAGAAAATATCCCCCACACCATTACACCACCACCACCAGCCCTAAGCATTTATACAAGGCAGGATGGATCCATGCTTTCATGTTGATGACGCCAAATTCTGACCCGACCATCTGAATGTGGCAGCAGAAATGGAGACTCATCAGACCAGGCAACGTTTCTCCAATCTTCTACTGTCCAGTGTTGGTGAGCCTGTGTGAATTGTAGCCTCAGTTTCCTGTTCTTAACTGACAGGAGCAGCACCCGGTGTGGTCTTCTGCTGCTGTAGCCCATCTGCCTCAAGGTTGGCCGTGTTGTGCGTTCAGAGATGCTCTTCTGCAGACCTCGGTTGTATTGAGAGGTTATTTGAGTTACTGTTGCCTTTCTATCAGCTGGAACCAGTCTGGCCATTCTCCTCTGACCTCTGGCATCAACAAGACAATTGCGTCCACAGAACTGCCGCTCACTGGATATTTTCTCTTTTTCTAATCATTCTCTGTAAACCCCAGAGATGGTTGTGCATGAAAATCCCAGTAGATCAGCAGTTTCTGAAATACTCAGACCAGCCCGTCTGACACCAACAACCATGCCACATTCAAAGTCACTCTTCTTCCCCATTCTGATGCTCGGTTTGAACTGCTGCAGATCTTCTTGATGATGTCTACATGCCTTAATGCATTGAGTTGCTGCCATGTGATTGGCTGATTAGACATTTGCGTTAATGAGCAGATGGACAGGTGTACTTTACCTTATAAAATATATAATAATATATAATCGTCACCTTGGAATTATAAGGCTCTATCTGACATTTTTGTCAAAATTGATTTAATGACGTATTCTTATTAATTGACAACTTATTTACATTATGGGATGTTTATTTATAATTTGTTTACATTTTAAGACTTTTTATTTAAAAAAACAAACGTTACACACGTACTGTTTGCTATATGGAATGCAAAAACGTTGAAACTCAATATCTCAAAATCATTCAGAACGCAGATAGAACCTTATAATCCCAAGGTGACGACATACAAGGGCGCCGCTAAGGGGGGGAAAGTTAGGATGATTCTAAGGGCCCATGTACTCTAGGGGCCCACAGAGATCTGATTTATAATTAATATCAGTACTATAATGTAATATAAATTATGAATGTATCTCTAAATTACAAGTAAAACTATTTACTAGAAATAAAAAATAAAAATATGGCTTATGTCTGCCCCTCGTGTCTGTCACTGTCAAATTGCACCCCCCTCCTTTCACTATATGGTTCAGTCCGTCAGTAGCGGGAAGAGAGTTGATGCTTTGTTGAGTGCGGTCGTCAGGTAAACTGTCAAAGCAGCGATGTCCTCGAGGTTAACATCAGCTGTGTCCCAAATCACATACTTATGCACTATTCTACGCCATTTTGTAGTATAAATAGTGTAAGTAGTGCATTCACACTGAAAACTCTACAAATAATAAGTGCACTTTAATCACCCGGATGATGCACTCAGCATCATTTATGGGTCTCGGCTTATTTATGGGTGTCATTGTAATATAATTGTGTCTTATTGATTTTTGTCAGTGTTCCAGTGCATTGCACATTGTATGAGACACTATTGCAGTACAGTTATTTAAATAGTTACACATTGGTGTTTTGTGTGCTTAGAAATGTACAAGTTTCAGTGAATCTTTGATTAGTCTTCCTTTTTTTTTTTTCCTTTTTTTACATTTACATGTGAACAATAAATCATCTGCTAGCTACAGTCATGGCCGTTCTCTTACTAAATACTGATAAGTAGTAGACAAAATCAATAATAAAATGCACAGGTCAGTATAACTACATTGCAGACAAGGAGTTTGGATAGCTAGCTTGGTTTTAGGGGGCCCATCCTCAATTTTTTTCATGGGGCCCAAAGTTGCCAGCGGCGCCCCTGATGACATATATGTATATAAAGTTATATCATTTATATTAATGAGCATTGACTACTTAACCGACCTGAAATCAAATAGGTTTAATGTACTAAGGCAGGTAAAGCTAAAAATGGCAACAAAGCTAAGTAAAATGAAAATAAATAAATGACCTGTAGGAACTGTCACCGTCATTGTCTGGTAAACAGCTGCTCTGGACACGAGTGAACACATTTCCTTTTGTGTTTTAATCCAGAAAGGAAGGAAAAACTGGTTTAGAACAACATGAGGCTGAGTTTGGCAGCTGTTCCTGCTTCTATGTACTGTATTCCTACTAAATGCATTCAGTTCACACGTGTTTTGTTCTCAAAAGAGAAAAATGAAAATAACAATTGCCTAACATTTCATTTTTTCCATCTCTATTGTTGTATAGAGACTGATGTGTGGTAAATAATAATGTTGAATGAGTAATCATGATTAATCACATCCAAGATTAAAGTTTGTAATATGTGTACTGTTTATATATCTAAATATAAAACGTGTGCATAGTGGCGCAGTGGGTTCGAGCCTCGGCTGGGTCAGGTGGCATATATATATATATATATATAT
>CAIGQQ010040406.1:3151514-3164212 GCA_903798035.1 Danio albolineatus | reverse complement strand
TGTGGGTTTCCTCCGGGTGCTCCGGTTTCCCCCACAGTCCAAACACATGCGCTATAGGTTAACTGGGTAAACTAAATTGACCGTAGTGAATGAGTGTGTGTGTGAATGTGAGAAGGTATGGGTGTTTCCCAGAACTGGATTGCGGCTGGTAGGGTATTTGCTGTGTAAAACATATGCTGGAATAGTTGGGGGTTCATTCCGCTGTGGAGACCCCTGGTAAATAAGGGACTGAGCTGAAGGAAAATGAAATATGTTTTGATCTTTGAACTTATTAAAGCTGAATTTATCAATAATGTTTAAGAGGTTGGGAAATTATGATAACACATACACATTCATGTTTAATTTCAGTAACAAAAAAATATTATCTTTATTTTTTTTTTAAAGTGTCTGGACATATTTTACAAAACTAACAAACGAATGAATGAAGCAAAGGAAAGGAAAGGAAACAAAGCAAAACACAAAATAACAAAACAAAACAACACAAAACAAAACTAAATAAAACACAAAACACAACACAAAACAACACAACACAAAACTAAATAAAACACGCACAAAACAAAACAACACAACACATCACAACACAACACAACACAACACAACACAACACACAAAACAACACACAAAACAAAAAAAAACTAAATAAAACACAACACAACAACACAACACAAAACAAAACTAAATAAAACACAAAACACAATACAAAACAACACAACACAAAACTAAGTAAAACACAAAACAACACAAAACACAACACACAAAACAAACCTAAATAAAACACAACACTACACAAAACAAAACACACAACACAACACCACACAACACCACACAACACAACACACAAAAAAACAAAACGCAATCCAACATCACAACACAAAAAAACAAAACAAAGCGCAAAGCAAAGCAAAACTAAATGCAACACAACGCCAAACAAATGAAACGCAAAACAAAACAAAACGCAACGCAACTCAAAGCACAGCGAAACTAAATGCAACGCAATGCGAAACAAACGAAACGCAAAGCGTAGCAAAGCAACGCAAAACTAAATAAAACACAAAACAAAACAAAAAAAACAAAAAACACAACAACAAAAAAGACGCAACACAACACAACAAAAAACAAAATGCAAAGCAAAGCAAAACTAAACGAAACACAATTTATTTAATTTAGTTTAAACCTAATGTAAAAAAACTCACGTTTAAGTAATAAATAAATATTAAAATACTTAAATATTTTATGTAGTCACTTAGATTTTTCGTAATTTAAATTTTTTGTAAAATGATCACATTTAATTTGTTAAAATGCAAACACACACACACACACACACACTGCAAATTTAAAAAAAAATTGAATACAATTTTAAAAACAAAAATAACTGTAAATACAAATTACAATAGTATCTCACACACATAGAGTTGAAATATCTGAGCCCTGACACATGAACATGAGCTCAACACGCATCTAAATAAATAACTAAACACAAACACAACACCACACAACGCAACACACACAACACAACACCACACAACACAAAACATACAAGACAAAACAACAGCACAACGCAATCCAACACCACAACACAAAAAACAAAACAAAACAAAACAAAACAAAACAAAATGCAATGCAAAGCAAAGCGAAACTAAATGCAACGCAACGCCAAACAAACGAAATGCAAAGCAAAGCAAAGCAAAGTAAAGCAAAGTAAAGCAAAACAAAACTAAATAAAAACAAAACAAAACTCAAAGCAAAGCACAGCGAAACTAAATGCAATGCAACTCAACGCAACAAATGAATCGCAAAGCAAAGCAAAGTAAAGCAAAACAAAACTAAATAAAAAAACAAAACAAAACAAAACTCAAAGCAAAGCACAGCGAAACTAAATGCAACGCAACGCGAAACAAACAAAACGCAAAGCTAAGCAAAGCAAAACTAAATAAAACACGAAACAAAACAAAACAAAAAACACCACAAAACAAAACAAAAGATAACAAAACAAAATGCATTGCAATGCAACACAATACAACACAACAAAACACAAAAAAGATGCAAAACAAAACAAAAAACAAAATACAAAGCAAAGCGAAACTAAACAAAACACTACGCAACACAAAACAAATGCAACACAAAGCAAAGTGAAACTAAACAAAAAACAACGTAACGCAAAACAAACACAAAGCAAAGCAAAACAAAAACATAAAGTATTAAAAAAAATTGTATGAAAGCCATAAATTAATTTTATATTTAGTAGTTTTTAAACAAATATTTATACTTTTTATTTAGTTTAAACTTAATGTATAAAACACACATTTAAATAATAAATAAATATTAAAATATTTTTATGTGGTCACTTAGATTTTTCGTAATTTAATTTGTTAAAATGCAAACACACACACACACACACAAACACACACACACACACACTGCAAATTAAAAATAAATAAGTGAATACAATTTTGAAAACAAAAACACCTGTAAACACAAATCATAAAAGTATCTCACACATATAGAGTTGAGATATCTGACCCCTGACACATGAACGTGAGCTCAACACACATCAGCATCCGCAGGTTATCCTGAATTCGCTCAGGCTGGAGATTATCTGTCTGAGTGCTCTGATGCAGCAGGAGAATAAAGACGGATTCTGCTGCTGGAGAAACGGTTGCCAAGGCAACAACACGGCTGGTGCCACTGACCTCTGAACAGTCGCTTCAGTGCAGAAAAACTACCACACACACACCTGCATTTAAACTGCACAAACACATACAGTTGAACTCAGAATCATTAGCCTCCCCCACAATTTCCATTTAACGGGAAGAAGATTTGCTCAACACATTAATAAACGCAACAGTTTTAATAACTCATTTCTAATCACTGATTTATGTTATCTTTGCCATGATGATAGCACATAATATTAGACTAGATATTCTTTAGGATACTAGTATTCAGCCTAAAGTAGCATTTAAAGGCTTAACTAGGTAAATTAGGGTAAAGTTATGGTAATTAGGCAAGTCATTGTATAACAGACTATCAAAACATATATATTGCGAAAGGGGTAATAATAATTTTGTAACGTATGATACTGGCAGGGCGACAATGGGTAGCACGATTGCCTTACAGCAAGAAGGTCGCTGGTTCGAGCCTCGGCTGGGTCAGTTGGCATTTCTGTGTGGAGTTTGAATGTTCTACCTGTCTTGGCGTTGGTTTCCTCCGGGTGCTCCGGTTTCCCCAACAAGTCCAAAGACATGTGGTAGGTTAATCGGGTAAGCTAAAATTGTCTGTAGTGTATGCACGTGAATGGGTGTGTATGGATGTTTCCCGGTGATAGTTTGCGACTGGAAGGGCATCCGCCGCGTAAAACATATGCTGGATAAGTTGGCGGTTCATTCCGCTGGGGCGACTCCAGATTATTAAAGTGACTAAGCCGAAAAGAAAATGAATGAATGAATGAATGTATATGTTCAGAATGAATGATACTGGCAACGGAACCACACGTAGTTTATTAAAGAGACAATGGTCAGACAGGCAACGGTCAAACAGGTACAAAGAAAATGATAATGGTAATCCAGAAACATAGTGAGAGACGTATTCGACGTATTCGAAGAGCCGGAGGGTTGGGGGATTCGTGATGTATCTGAACAGCAGGGTTGGGGGGGTGGCCTGACGGTGAATCTGGCCTGCACCCTCTATCCAACAAGTGAGTAAGTGCGATTAAAACGGTCACCTCATTGTTTTCTACAGCTTGTAAATGATGTATTTTATTGTGTTTTGTAACTTGTAACCGCTTGTAGTGTATCTGGTTAACTTGTATTCTCGTGTTCCTATGCTTTTTGTCGTTGCTATGGCTACATCAGCTCTCCTACACAACTGCGGCGGTCCTGTTTCATAATGGTTCAGCTTTTGCCACTGTGTGCACTAATACTGCATGTGTGTCGCTGTTTTTACTTCTGGTTAAGAATAGAGTGATATGCTGGGAGACCGGGGGGTTAGTTTCGGGGGTGAGGTGTCTGAAATACGGGCGACTCCCGGGAAAAACGAGTGTTGGCAGATATGCTCACGCACACACTATGACTACTTCAATATTGATAAGCCATGGTGGGCATTTTCTCGCGCTGAATGATGTCGACCAATCGCAACAGACTGGGTCATCGGTCCAATCAGCGCAGTTTAGCATCGCGCTAAGGAGGAGTTTTGGAACAAATGAATCACTGAACGATTCATATAGGAGTCGCTGGGATAATGAGGTAAAAATAAATGCATATTATAAGACAATGAAAGTGTTTTTTGACCATGCATGCATATTAGCCTGCTGTTGGAGACCCCCAAAACCAAAATATGACCCTTTTAAATGTATAATAGGGGCTCTTTAAAATAATTTATCTAGCCAAAATAAAACAAATCAGGCTTTCTCCAGAAGAAAAAAATATTATAGGAAATACTGTGAAAAATTCCTGAACCTCTTCAACATCATTTGGGAAACAATTGACAAAGGAATAAAAACTCACAGGAGAGCGACAATTCTTCAACTGTATGCATAACAAACTGAAAGTCTTCAGCTGTATGCATTATAAAACACCAATCAGACTGGCATGTATATGTATGAGTGTCTTACAATGTTATAGCAAACTGTACATGTGCTAAATTACATGATATGATAGAGAAATGCTTTTTCTAAATGTTATAACCGACACATTAACATGATATAAATATGACGCTCATCATTAAAATCAATGAGAGTTTTAATCTTTGCTTGTCATAAGATGCTTTAGTCGACTGATTAACAGCCAGCGGCACACTAGAGAATTATAACCAAATGGCAGTAATAATGAGTAACTCTATACATTACCGCGGTACGTTTACTGTGATTGTATCAGTCAATGGCAGGCTGTGCGGATGCCAATTCTGCACTAATCAATTTGCACTTTAGACAGTGGAGACATCATTTTCCATTCATTAAGATGTAATTTGTTGTTGTGAGGCAGACGGAGCCCTTTGACACTCGATTTAATTCCAGCCCAGCCTCAAACATCCCTTTTGGATCATGTTAATGAAGTATTGAGTATAAATACAGACATTTAGTCTGAAATTCAACAACAGAAATGAGTCACTCCGCAGAAAAGGAAATCAATTAGTCTGCAGCGTTAGACGGCTTTAACTGCGCTTATTAGCCTGAGAGAGGAATAAACGACTGTTATTGTTCAGCAATGCCGACGAATGACACAATTTTGGAGTCTATAGCTGCGTCCCAAATGACACACTATGCACTATGTACTTATGCACTTACACACTTAACAGTATAGTATATGAATGTAGTGTTGTGCCAAATGGAGCACTAATGGCTTTTATACTAAGCGGAAGTTTAAACCGTTTCCCCGATGACGTTTGACGGTTGCCAAATTGGTGAAATAAATGACCAAAATACCAAATAATACCTGCCCTGACCTACATTCACCATCGGGAGGCGCTATAATGTCTCTCGTTGGAGAATTTTGCTTTCACAGTCCAAAATAAATAAAGTAATCCAACATGTGCGCCCGATAGCTCTGCCGTGCGTAAAGCTGCGGTCGTTGATTGCGTGAAGTGTCCATCAATACACACTTCATTTTACCGGTGGAATGAGTGCATCATCCGGGTAATTAAAGTGCACTTAGTATTTTTAGAGTTTTTCCAGTGTGAACGCACTACTTACACTATTTATACTACAAAATGGCGTAGAATAGTGCATAAGTATGCGATTTGGGACGCACCTTCTATTATATATTTTGATCCCAATTTGAAGGAAAAACACCTGGCACACTTGATGACTGACCAATCTAGCATGGAACATTCTCAGACTGTTACCGGAGGAACATCAATGGAACATTTATTCAAATTATATAAAAATTTAATTATCCATAGTTGACTTTTCCTGGAATTAAATATGTAAATTAATGAATGAATCAGTAATTATACTTCATAGGAATTGTGTGGAATATATATATATATATATGCATTAATTCATTTTCTTTTCAGCTTAGCCACTTCATTAATCAGCGGTCGCCAGCATATGTTTTACGCAGAGGATGCCCTTTCAGCTTCAAAAAATCACTGGGAAACATCCATATACACACTCATTCACACACATACACTACGGACAGTTTAGCTTCCCTAATTCCCCTATAGGGCATGACTTTGAACTTGTGGGGGAAACAGGAGCACCTGGAGGAAACCCACGCCAACACGGGGAGAACATGCCAACTATACACAAAAAAGCCAACTGACCCAGCTGAGGCTCGAACCAGCGACCTTATTGCTGTGAGGCGATCGTGCTACTGTGCCACTGTAACGCCATCCATAAATATGTGTTTATACAGTTCCTATCGGTGTTTGTGAGTCATAGTGTGCAATGTTTGTATTGTGTTTATTACTACTTCCGAGAATTGTTATATTGGGGGTCGCAGGCTGAAACTGATTACATTACAGTATAATTTTTAAGCCATGAAAAGACTTGAAAATATTGTAATAACCTTAAGTATTTGGGTTTTCCAATGTATTTCAGTGAGTGCTATTTATATATATTTTTTTTTTTAAAAAATGAGCAATATCACATGAGAAGCACTGCGATATGGCTGTATATTGGCCCTGGTGAGAGGCGTGTGTTGGCTTTGTGTCCCACCAGTGCTAATGTACAGCCATATCGCACTGCTACAAGTGTGATATTGCATTCATACAACAGTTTGCCAGCACAACAGTCTATATAAAAAAGAAAATCAAACACGAATTCTAAAAAAACTTATATCCGAGGAACTACTTTCTTCCGCCATTCATTCACATCTGCTGCTGACGAACAGCAGAAACCATTGCTAATTCACTAACGTCACTTTAGAGCTAGTGTTTGAATGATTCTCTAGCGTAATGTCTAAAGTGATGACAAAACAGCTGATTTTGCTCACATTTTAACATTATAAGGCTGAATGACATGAAATTTCATCAGTCTACAGAGTTTTTCCAGTATTTCTCATTTGCAACCAGGAGATCACAATAATTAACCCTGAAAAAGCCAAAGCAAAGCAAAGACTAGCAGATTACTATGGAGTAAATACAGCACTTAAACATACTAAAGAGAGAGATCGGCTTAAAATGTCACTTACCTGATTTGATCAGCTGTGGTTCGAAACACAAAAATGAAAAGCTGTGCAGTGTCTGTCGCTGTCATGTGGTGAAACGCCAATCGTCATTTTCTTTGCTCTGCCTGCTGAGAAAACTCTGAAATTATAAATATTCAAAATAGGCACTGTCCTTGTAGATAAAATGCACAGTTGTAATCTAAATAGCTACATTTTCCCTTACAAAAGCCTCAAAAGTCAATTATGTTGACCAACAGCTGTGATATTTCTCAAACTGTAGAGAGTTGTTCACTCTTCTGCTTGTACTTTTATGTGGGCGGAGTAATACACCACAAAGGTGAAAAGGCTGTACGAGTGCTGGTATTGCAGAATATACTATGGCTACCAGCCAATAAAACCAGACAGAACTGTTGAACATACGTAAAATATATATAATATATACATAGTATATATGTATACATATTTACAAATTGACAGGAAGCTGATTAAGTTTGACTTCAACTTTTAGCCAAAATATGTATTTATTTTTATTATATTTTTTCCAGAGAAAGTCTTCAAACAGGCTGTTTTTTATTATTTGATTTGAACAACTGTTGCATTAATGTTACTTGGAGATCATTTGGAAGACATGTTGTTAGAAACACTCAAATGCTGTACATCTTTGTTTCTATGTTCTTTTGTATAGCTGCTATTTTGATTTATAACAATTATTTTTTGCATCTCGTGTTTAATACACTATGAACAGCAGCTACGCTAATTATGTTCTTATTTCTGTATGTCCACCTGTGGATACTCATCCCGAGACCTATAGAGGTTATACGGCGCCATTGATGCGATCCTAGACCTGTGAAGAAATGATGCCAAGGTATCCATAATCCTGGATCAGGCTGTATCCTGAGCAGATACTGTGGTGGTCATGGAGGATTGGAGAGGATGAGACTGATTCCTGAAAGACCCCAGTGGCAAAAGAGTCCCCGCATTGATCCTGTGGGCCAGCTTGAACACCCGCTGGTGACAAACTCACATCTGCAATTCTCCATGATGGACGTCCAGCGTTCTCCAGCCTTCAGCGTCTAGACTGCAACTCTGCACAGGAAGTTTGGCCAGAATAAAAATGGTCGTGCCCAACAGAGCCTGGTTTCTCTCAAGGTTTTTTTTTTCCTTCACTTTCGTCAATTGGTGAAGTTTTCTTTTACCTCACCACAGTCGCAACTGGCTTGCTTGGTTTGGGACTTGTGGAGCTGCGCATTAATAATATATATATAATTTTTTAAAAATTGATTAAACTACTAAACTAAAATAAACAGAACTGTAGTAATATCAATGAAAAGACATGAAAAATAAAGTGTCATGCTGGGAGTTCTGATAAAATGAAGGAAACGTAATGACAATCAGGTTACAAAGTTTTGCTGTAGCATTTTTACAGATTTTTACAGTTGAAATTATGGTAATTTTTTTACAGTGTATATTAACTTGCGTCCTGTCACATTTGCCACAAGTAGACAAGCAAAAACAGTGCAAAGTTAAATGTGTGTGTGTGTTTGTGTGTATGTACTGCAAACTTTGTGACGGCATTTGTGTGTGACATTTGACTTATTATTTCAGAAAGGCTTGAATACACTCCACAAAAAACACTGGAAAACATCCTGGTTCACTCTTGCTATGGTATGTTTGACTCATAAACTGGATCTCTGCTTCATGCGTGTCTGTCTCTGTCACTGACTGCTGTTTATCTGACATTACGCAGAACAAACAGACACACACATGGGAACGGTGGGTGAGGACAACCAGCTCATTTGCATTTAAAGGCACAGAGAACCAGCTCATTTGCATTTAAAGGCACAGGCTACAAAACTAACAACAACAACATCTTCCTCTGACTCCAACATCGACATACTCAGAAGGGTATAATATACTGATGGGTATTTTTGAGATTAAACTTTACAGACACATTCTGGAGACATCGCATCTTGTAAAAGGGTTAAAATAGCAGCCCTTTTATGTTGCAATCAGAAGTTTGGTCTTTGTTGATTTTTTAAATGCTGTTTTATGACTCTCAGTGTGTAAAAATAGATTGGCTGCACTGAAAGAGCTGCTTTTCAAGTGTCCTTCAGTGTTTGATCCTCAAGGCTCCTTGTCCATCCTCTGCTGATTGTTGCTATGGCGACAGCGAGAGTGAAGGAGCCTTTGATGTTCGGCTCCGGTCTACGCAACAGCAGGAAACTGAGAACAGAGCCTGTGTGTGTGTGTGCGTGTGTGTCTGTCTATTATTACTGAGTCTTTTTAACAGCAGACCATAATAAATACACTGAAAAATATTTCTCAATACCCAAGAGTTCCTTGAAAATAGACCTTGGTTATGTTCTTCTATTTCCTACACACACACACGCACGCACACGTTTATATATGGTTTATAAGGACTCTCCATAGGCATTATGTATAATAGTACATTAATAGTAATAGTAGTATAATACACATAATAGTAATATTTGATGACTTTTATAACTTGCAATTTTTTATCTTAGATTTTTCACTTTATTTTTCTGAATTTTAAATTGACATCTCACAATTCTGAAAAATATAGAAATGCTCTAAAAACATAAATAATGAAATCATTTATTTTATTTCTAGAAGTTACCAAGGAAATAATTGTAATGTTTGTTTAGTTTAACTTAAATAACTAAACATGATTCATATTTACACATACTTTACACATTAAGTTTACACATATAGGGCCCTATCATACACCCGGCTCTATAAGGCGCAAGACATAGATGGCGCGATTTATTGCTATTTTCAGACAAGCGCAACCCTACTATTTTCACGTTTTGTACTCATGGGTGTGCTGTACTGCAAAAAAAATCAAATAAAATGGTTTACTTCCGGCAGGATGGTTACGAGGCTCACTGAGAAGTTTAGAGTGCCCTTTAACATACTGGGGTGTTAGGACACACATAGACATAGATGCAGGTAAAATGCCCCCATCTGCACTTATGTTAGTATGTTTTTTTTTTCTTTCCGGAGGTTTCCATAATCCTGGACCTGGCCGTATCCTGAGCAGCTGCTGTGGTGGTCATGGAGGATTGGAGAGCATGAGACCGATCCCTGTAAGACCTCAGTGACAGAAGAGTCCTCGCATCATTCCTGAAGGGCCAGCCTCTTCACCAGCCGATGACCACCCCCACCTGAGGCTTCTCCATGATGGACGTCCAGCGTTCTCCAGCCTCCAACACCTAGACTGCAGCTTTGCACAAGACGTTTGTCCATAGGAGAAATGGTCGTGCCCAACTGAGCCTGGTTTCCCTCAAGGTTTTTTAATCCTTCACTTTCGCCAATTGGTCAAGTTTGTTCCTTGCTGCTGTCGCCACTGGCTTGCATGGTTCGGGACTTGTAGAGCTGCGCGTCGATGGATTACTCTTCAGTGTTTGGACTCTCAGCAGAATATATTAAACCACACTGAACTGAACTGAACTCCAACACTGGTAACTGGACTGACACTGTTTTAATTTAATATAACCTTCTATACCAGTGGTTCTCAAACTGTGGTACGTGTACCACTAGTGGTACACAAGCTTCCTTCTAGTGGTACACGGAGGAATCTCTGAATAATGAAAGTAAAAAAATGAACACACTTTTGTGATCAGTAAATTGATTTTAACAGGCTAAACCTTTTATTTAAGTGGCTGACAATAATAAATATTCTTAATTAGAAGAATTAATCTGCCTCGTTTTTAATCCGTGCAGCGCTTTACTGCTTAATTAGGCCTACTATGCGACTGTACTTCCATACCGGTTATTACGGTGGTACTTGGAGGGACAATTGTTTTCTGAGGTGGTACTTGATGAAAAAAGCTTGAGAACCACTGTTCTATATGAAGCTGCTTTGACACAATCTACGTTGTAAAAGCGCTATACAAATAAAGATGAATTAAATTGAATTGAATACAAAAGCACGCACATCACCTTTAAAATGGGTGCTCAGCCAAAATGCAAAAAAGTGCACAATATGAATCTGTTATAGTTTTTGTATTTTCACTCTGAATATCCAAGTTGTATAATTTATAAATGTGCATTTATTTTGTTTATTTTTTTGTCTAGTTGTGAGATACGAGGTAGGAGATCATGTGATCCGGAAGCGTATAAATAGGAGCACCTTACTGTGATGAGCATTGTCTGATAAAGAGCTGTGAGCTCGAAATGTTATACGTTTTGTGTCAGCCTTTTTAATTTAATAAACTTGCATTTTTGGAGCTTTGGTGCCGCCTTTTGAATATATATTGTACATAATAAATTAGTAAAAATAATTGGAACAATGTTGCTATTTTAATAAACCGTTATATTATTTCTTATTTTCTTATTTCTTATTTATTGTCTGTAGTATTGTAGGATGAGAAATTGTTAATTTAATTTAATACTTATTTAATTTAATTTAATTGTATTTTGTTATTTTTCATTTATTCATTCTCTTTTCGGCTTAGTCTCTCCATTAATTTATTAATTAATTTACACAGCGTATGCCCTTCCAGCTGCAACAAATCACTGGGAAACATCCAAACACACTCATTCAGACTCATACACTACGGACAATTCAGCCTACCCAATTCACCTGTACCACAAGTGTTTGAACTTGTGGGGGAAACCGGAGCACCAAGAGGAAACCCACGCCACTACGGGGAGAACATAAAAACTCCACACAGAAATGCCAACTGACCCAGCCGAGGCTCGAACCAGCGACCTTCTTGCTGTGAGGCAAACGTGCTACCCATTGCGCCAACGTGACGTCCTGTTATTTTTTTATGTTGGTCCAAAAAGTATTCATTATATATACTGTACATAAACAAACACACACAGAAACACACACACACACACACACACACACACACATTTAAAAAAAAAATGCAATTAGTGCCTGATTGAGTTCATGATTGGATTCGTAACCAAAACTTAGAACGCAATGTAAAATAAATAGACATGTAAATAAAAAAAAAGTTAATGCATGGATAATAATAAGCTCACAATCACAAGCAAGTTTCCGCCAAATGGATTAAACCCAATTAAAACAGCCATTAGTCCAAAGAGACCTGGATAACAGTAATAAAATCTGTAATCCTGGATCTGTTGATCATCCTTCATCTGCATATCGTCTCACCTGTCCTTTAGATGCCAGAAAATCATTTCGAGAAAGATTTCATAGTGATGTAAACACTGCGCCTCACTCATCCACACACACACACTCATTACACAGACAAAGAAAAACTGGCTGCTGCTGCTTTACATTTCAAAGAGCAGTATTGTGCACAGACAGGCTGATTAGAGAATTAGCTGAATTCTCATTAACCTTCATTTGAGTGGCTTCGTTACGGATTGGAGATGCACATCAAAGCCGGGCCGCTATTGTGCTGAGCTCATCCAAACTGATGAATTACAGATTTCTTGGCCTACTTTATACACCACACACTTCAATCTTAAATAGACGGTCCAGGGTATTCAGTTAATCAACGTATGGGTTTGAGATCACATGGGGATGAGGAATTGTTTCTTAAAAAAATAAAAAATAAAATAAAATAAAATAAAATAAAATAAAATAAAATAAAATAA
>CAIGQQ010040406.1:3122840-3138681 GCA_903798035.1 Danio albolineatus | reverse complement strand
GTCGGTTGGGTTTAGGGAAGAGGGTGGGCGGGTCAATCTGTGCTTTTAAAAACACTGTCGGTTGGGTTTAGGCAGGGCTTAATTTTACCGATCCCTCTCCTCAGATGCACCACCCCCACCCGCTCTTCACTTTTTTTAATGACTCCCCAACCCTCTACACTTTCGTCCGTGACACCTCTCGCTTCTCGGGTAACATTCCAGATCACCCTCCTCAGACGCACCACTCCCACCCACTCTTCAATTTCTTCTACGACACCCCACGCAAACACCCCCACCCCGTTCTTCACTTTCATCTGCGACACCCCCCACCCCCATCCAATTTCATCCGCGATACCCTTCCACCCCACCACCGATCTTCACTTACGTCCACGACACCTCTCCCTCCTCCGATAACATGCGGGATCCGTTACCCCAAACCGTTCCGGGACCTCGCAATTGACAGATTAAGAACTGGATTAAGGGAAGGAGGAGGGTGGGTCAGTCGTATCTAGGTCTTTTATTAGTTTTTATTAGTCTTTTTGTTTTATAAGTTTAAGTTTATCGCACTTCTGTTAGATTATTGTCATTGCATTGCAAGTGAACCTAAATAAAATATGTCCAAAGCAAATAGTCTCGATATCTGATTTGACCTAACATTACTGTAAAGCAACAGAAATGCTTGTCATGTGCACTGTCAGCATTATTTTCTTCATTTTCCCCCGTCGCTGGCCATGTAGGAACTTCCCAAATGAGTTCAGATCATATAAGGTCATTGGGACGTCTCTGCCTCGAGAAGCATGAGAGAAAATGAGGGCAATGTTTGTCGGACCATGTAAGGACAGACACGCAAGAGCTTCAGTCGGAGACATTTATTGCAGAGCCACACGAATAATCTGAAGTTAAAGTGGATCAGCGCAGAGAAATCCAAACAAAACATTTCTGTGCTGCCAGTAAGGAGAGTAAACATGGAAAAGACCGGCAGTATTTCACAATGTGAGCTCACTTTATGTCACAGTGAAGTGATTTAATGCAAGTTTTATGCAGGCATTGTTGCTAGAAGGGATACAGCAGGGGCCGGAAGTTAGCAAGAAATATTCATAGAATTCTTAATAAAATTACACATTAAAATGTATTTTATTAATGTCAACCCCCACCCTAACTCAAGTCCCGATTAGGCATTTCTGTCTGGAGTTTGCATGTTCTCCTCGTGTTGGCTTGGGTTAACTCCGGGTCCAAACACATGCGCTGTACTGTAGGTGAACTAAATTGGCCATAGTGTATGACTGTGTGTGTGAATGTGAGAGTGCAGGGGTGTTTCCCGGTAATGGGTTGCCACTGTAAAGGCATCCGCTGTGTAAAACATATGCTGGATAAGTTGGCGGTTCATTCCGCTGTGGTGACCCTTGATGAATAAAGGGAGTAAGCCGAAGGAAAACTAATGAATAATTAAATGAATAAATAAATCTTTGAAACGGAATATTCAATAATAAGAAAAACTGGAAATTCAACCATTTAAATAAATAAATAAACAATAAATGTGGAACTGAATATTCCACAATTTTAATGAATGAATGAATGAATGAATGAATGAATGAATAAATAAATAAATAAATAAATAAATAAATAAATAAATAAATAAATAAAAATAAAATAAACAAGCATTTGAAACTCAATAATCAATAAAAGGGAGAAACTGTATATTCAACCATTTAAATAAATAAATGAATAATAAATTAATAAATAAATAAAAAACTGAATATTCAACCATTAAAATAAATAAATTATTAATTAATTAATTAATTAATTAAAATGTGCAACTGAATATTCAACAATTTAAATAAATAAATAAGCCTTTGAAACTGAATAATTAATAAAAAGGAGAAACTGCACATTGAATCATTTAAATAAATAAATGAACAAATGAATGAATGAATGAATAAATAAATAAATGCGAAACTGAATTTTTAACCATTTAAATAAATAAATAAATAAAGCCTTTGAAACTGAACTACCACTAACAAGTAGAAACTGTATATTCAACCATTTAAATAGCTATACTAAATAAACAAACAAACAAACAAACAAACAGATAAAGGCAAGACTTTATTTTGATGTTCCCTATTGCAGACTAAAAGTTGCATTGCAACTACATGCCAATTACTTCTCATTTGAGTATTAGTAGACAGTCTGCTAATATCTGCTGATACTGCTCCTTCAGCACACATTTAACTGACTAAGAAATTTTGCAAGTACATGTCATCTTACTCTAACCCTACCCCTAACCCCAACCTAACAGTCTTATATTCTATTGGGAATTAGTTGGCATGTAGATGCAATGTAACTAACAACGTGTTAAAGGGACCATCAAAATAAAGTGAAACCTTTAAATGAATAAATCAACATGAAACTGAATATTAAATAAAAAGTGAAACTGGATATTTAAATGTATTTCTATAATTTGGACTAAATTTGAGTGAAAGAATATTCAGCCAATATATAAATGAATGAATGAATGAATTAAATTAATGAAATAACAATAAACAACCACTTAATTCCAACAATCTGAAAATTAAGAGCAAAATATAGTCAAATTAAATAATCCAAATCCAAATCTTTAAATACATTTTGCCCCAAAAAAATCATATTTAACGTTTCCCCATGGTTTAATGTGCAGTTCCATCACAGGCCAGCAGGGGCAAACTGCTCCACCATCCAAACGGTGACCCTTGATCCCTCGACACACACATGATCTTGTCTTTTCCCCACCCATGCCTTGATCTTGATGAAGTCAGCTGAAATGGAAAGTAGCAGCCGATCAGATTATCAGGTTGTGTTATTCTGATGAAAGATTACGAGTACAAACGACTGTTTCTTTGAAATGCCTTCACAATGAGGCCAGAAACACAGGCAAACAAGGTCAACTGCGTGAATGTTGACAAAGCAGCGCAGTTGGGGGGGTGCGCGTGTTATTATTAGATGTGGGTTATTCTGTCGGACAGACGGCTGATCTCAGCGAAGGGTTAAGCCCGGCTCAGAGCATTCGTTTCATTTCCTCTACATTTCCATCTGAACAAACAAGCGGGTGACCTGACAGTGCACAGAGGGGTGGAGGGGAAGAGGCGTTCGTGACTGGAATGAGAGAGAGAGAGGACACCCATACGACCGTGAAAAGCCTGCAGAGTGCAGACGGTCGGGAGGGGCAGGCAAACCCTGTGCTTGTTCCCAGCTAACAGGGAACGTTCCCAGAACATTCACTAACGTTCTTTAAAAGTTGTGAAAATGTTAGCACAGAACGTTATCAATGGAACGATTTTACAATATTCTCATAAAGTTTTTAACGTTCTTGTAACGTTGTTAAAAAACGTTCTTTTAACAAAGTTCTTGAAACGTCTTCAGGATGTTATTTTTACTTAATGAACGTTCTCATAATGTTGATGAAAAACGTTCTTGGAACAAAGTTCTTGGAACATCTTCAAGACGTTATTTGTACTTGATGAATGTTTTCGAAATGTTGATGGAAAATGATCTCATAACAAAGTTCTTGGAACATCTTCAGGACGTTATTTGTACTTGAACGTTCTTATCGTAGGTTTTATGAATGTTGTAAGAACGTTATGCTAACCATAAAGAAACGTTCTAGTAACATTAAGCAAACTGGACATTTTAACATTCTTGGAACGTTACAGATAACGTTATGAGAACATTTTCACAACCTAAATTTGTTAGCTGGGTTAAAACTACTTATTTAAAGTACACATGATATCAAAACTACCCATACTGATGTTGTTAGCTCACATTGCTAGTTGCTGAACAATTCATTGTGCGTGAAACAAATAGTTTGCCCTTGTAATCTTTAACTGAAATCTGAAAATGCACTTCCTGTTTGTTTTCATGAACTTCTCAGATTAAGTCTGGCTGCGTCCCAAACCGCCTATTACTCCATAGGTACTGCATTTGAATTTAAACACTTATCAGCCGTTGTAAATGTGCGATCTATACAGTATGAATGGAATTCGGATGTCCTACATCTGCCATTTTGTCATGGTCACGTGACCTACATGCGTCACACACGCTTCACTCCTTTTCATGAATTCTCTCGCGGGGTATCATGGGGTAGTGCATCATGCATGGCATGCACACTTCAGAATCTCGCTGGCAGCAGTAGGTACGTCTCGCATACTGATTTTCGAATTCTAAGAATTCAGACATACTACTTGGCTCGCATACTGATTTTAGCGTACTATATAGTATGGAAGTGTGCAGTTTCGGACACAGCCTCTGTCTGAGGTAGTGGGCGTGACTGACATACTTAACCACACCCCTCCAGCTGTCAGTTTTGACAACAAACAAAAATGGTCTGTTAGGTTGTAATACCATACCTGTCAACATTAGGATGTGAAAATAAGGGATATGCTCACCCCACCACCCCCCCAAAAAATCCCCAAATTGCTAAATCTGAGCTGTTTCATTGTACATAAACAGTTAAACAGTCTATAATATGTTTTATTATTATTATTTAAAAAATAAATAATAAATAATATACATTAGCAGCAAATAAATTAGCAAAACCTTTCAGCTTATTACAATTAAAAGCTATTATAAACAAATAGAATCAAGTTATCAAATCTCACTAATCTTCACTGTATAAATTACACATAAGAGCAACGAATGAAAGTCTTTTATTTGGATTTTTTCGTTTGATTACATTAAATAACAGAGGTGTCACTTTAACAATGCACACATCTAATGTTATAATGAAAGCATTGCTTTCCTAACTTTTATGCTCATTAAGGTCGACATCTTTAGATGTTATTGTTATTAATTATGTGTATACATCTGTATTCAAACACGCACCCTAAACCCAGACTTTCGCTTGATTCAAATCGCATGTACAGAGTCCGTTTGGGAAACAGCGTCTGTTTATCACTATGGAGCGCGTCTGACAGTCACGCACCGCTTTATGACTGTTTTGAGGGGTGCATAGGAGGAGCGACAGCACCTGTAATGAAAAGGAAAGGGAATCCCGCCGTTTACCCCTGTATGTATTATATAATCACTTTATGATCTTATTCAGTGTTTATTCAATCTGCAACGCTTTGGCAATACTTTGTTTCAAGTACTAGACAAGACAGAGAGAGAGAGAGAGAGAGAGAGAGAGAGAGAGAGAGAGAGAGAGAGAGAGAGAGAGAGAGAGAGAGACTGCTGATGTGGCTTTAGCACAATAACAATTCCAGGAAAGCGAGGCCAGGCTGACAGTGCTGAGTACTGAGTGTTTATCTTCAGCACCACGTGATCCTCAAGCTCAAATAACACAGGCTATGACTGGAACAGCTGTACTTTACTACTATTACCACACTGCAAAAACTGATGACTGGCTTTTGCAATAGCCCAGCCATTCCTAAAGTGCCCCTATTATGGATTATAAAAGGTTATATTTTGGTTCTGGGAATCCCCGACAACATGCATGCAAGGTCATTGCATTACGACATGCATTTATTTTTACCTAATTATAACAACAGCTCTTTATTTATTTCTTAAGTGATTCATTTTTCCAAACTCCTCCTCAAGGTCAGTGAGATTTGTGAAAAATGCACTAAAATGAAGCTGTTTTTTGCTTTAAAGGGGACCTATTATGCAAAACTCACTTTTATAAGAGGTTTAAACACAGATGTGTGGCAGCAGTGTGTGAATATAACCAGCGTCTAAATATAAATATTTATCAACTCTATTTTTTTATACTCACACTTGATGAAAACAGTCTGCAGAAACGCTTTGATTGACATTTTCCCTTAGCATGTGTCATCAGAGGGGGAAAACCCCGCCCACTAGTGACCATCTCTCCCTCATTAGCATATTGTTTTTGAATCTGCAGCTATACTGACACGTAGGCATTTCTAGCCCCGCCCTCTTCTGAAAAGAGCACAATCTCATTTGAATTTAAAGCGACAGTCACCAAATTATCTATTTTAAAAAGGGGGCATAATAGGTCTTCTTTAAAATAAAATAAAATATCTGCCAACATGGTATCGTCTGTTTCCCAGAGATGGGTTGCAGCTGGAGGGGCATCCGCTGTGTAAAACAAATGCTGGATAAGTTGGCGGTTCATTCCGCTGTGGCGACCCCGGATTAATAAAGGGACTAAGCCGGAAAGAAAATTAATGAATGAATGAATGGTATCGTCTGCATGCCATGCCAGTAGTTGGCACTGTGGCGAATTTTTATTAGCTGCTGTCCTAAGGAGTTATGTTTACGTCTTAATTCTATGTGCAAAAACTGATGTTTTGAGCATGCACACTTTATATATAATCGATTTTATACACAATTTATACCAATTTATATACAATCAGAATTTAGCAACCACCTGAGTGGCTGGATGTCTGTCATATTGTAAAACTGGGTTTATGTTGAGTAAGTCAGCCTACATTGTATAAGCAAAAAAGGAAGCATAACAGCCTAAAACAGCCTAATATATATACAATATATAATATACGTAGCCAATATATATTTGTAGCCCCCCTTTAAATTTTGGGGCTTTTTTTAATGTTTTCCAAATGATGTTTAACAGATTGAGGAATTTTTCACAGTATTTCCTATAATATTTTTTCTTCTGGAGAAAGTCTTATTTGTTTATTTCAGCTAAAATAAAAGCAGTTCTTAATGTTTTTAAAACCATTTTAAGGTCAATATTATTAGTTTAAAGAATGTTAGTTTAAATGTTGTATTTTTAATGCTTAAAAGAGTGAAGGACTTATATGTGCAGGCCATGGCTAATAAGTCATTCATTAAACTGCAGTTTCATGCTAATGACGTTGGTCGCTGACGCTGGGTTTGCGCCACCAATCGCTGGTCGGCGTAGCGTTTAAAAGCCGAGCCCAAACCGCAATGGCGATCTCTCTTTCTCTCTCTCAATCTCACTCTTCCTCTGGACATCAATGAGGATAGTCTCTCTTGCGAGGACTAGTCTGAGAGAATGTGTTTCCTTTGCGTGTGATTTAATGCTCTTGTCTATGTTCTGAGATTTGAAACTGCAATGTGTTTGCTTGTGAACTCGTCCAGTTAACTGATGCTTTTGAGTGATACCTCAGAGAGGGTGTAGGAGTGAGCAAGTCGCGCCATATACATAAACAACACTCAGGATCTCTTGTTTTGTATTAGTTCATTAGGTTCAGGAGAGTGTGCTGTGTTATGTATGTTTAGTTTTTTATTTAGAGTAGTTTAGTTAAGACATTTGGTACGTTGAAGATGTTTCTTTTTATGCTTTTTCTTTTTGATATTTAGTTTAGTTGATTAATACAGCTAGTGTGTTTTGTTTTATTTATTTCTTTGATTTAAGCACCTCTATCTACCTCCTCTCCAACAGGTAAATTCTTTATTTATTATAAATATTTTTCTTTCACTGTACAATTTTATTTTCACTGGAGGTATGGGCAATAAATAATTGCAGTGATATTTGGTTTTCAGTTGTTTCTTCTCCATCTATTTGTCACACACACATTAAATTATTATATGTTATGTCAAATACCCTTAGTTTAATATTAACATCTAAAAAAAACGTAACAACGTCAAACAAACCCGTGCGCGGACCAAAAGTTCTTCTGGATTTAGTTCGTCTCCGTTTGTTCTGTATTATAATGTAGGATGAAGAAGGGAAATCAAATTGAACTGATCAAAATAAATAAAGACGCTGGTGTGTGAGATTTTAAGAGGAACGAGTGTCTGTGTTGCTCAAGACATGAGTCAATGTGGAGCTAAAGATAGAAACAAGTCTCTCTCTCCTCTCTCGCCCAGCTGCGGGTTTTACCCTTATTAAAATATGATGTCTTATGACAGCGTCGCCTTTCTTCTGAGTCATTTTCTGCCTGTCTGTCAAGAAGTGTATTTATATCATGTGTGGACATTATCGGATATGAAGTTCTTGCTGCGAGAAAAATTCCAGATGTGGAAATATAAGATCACTTACATTTGAAAATGAATATGATATTGGGTGAGGGAAAACCCAGTTACAGCCCCGCTTAACTAGATTTGATGTGAATCTGTACCAAATAACTAATAAACAAACAAACAAATGAATAAACCCCAAGTTAATTCAATAATTAGTTCTATAACCTGGTGTAAATCATCAACCCCTTAAATAATTAAATCCACAATGAATGAATGAATTAATGAACAAATAGGGCGTCACGGTGGGTTTCCTCCAGATGCTCCGGTTTCCCCCACAGTCCAAAGACATGCACTATAGGTAAATTGGGTAAGCTAAATTGTCCGTAGTGTATGTGTTAGAATGAGTGTGTTTGGGTGTTTGCTAGTTATGGGTTGCAGCTGGAAAAGCATCCGCTGCGTAAAATATTTGCTGGAAAAGTTGGCGGGTTTTCTCCGGGTGCTCCGGTTTCCCCCACAGTCCAAAGACATGCGGTATAGGTGAATTGGGTAACCTAAATTGTCCGTGTATGAGTATGAATGAGTGTATATGGATGTTTCCCAGAGATGGGTTTCAGCTGAAAGGGCATCCGCTGCGTAAAACATATGCTGGATAAGTTGGTGGTTCATTCCGCTGTGGCGAGATATGAGATATGAAATGATTGTAAGAAAGTGCTAAACTGGTTCAAGTGTGGTATAAAAGGAGATGGAAGTGTTTTCTACAGGTGGTTTGTCAAGCCCACTCACATATGTGAGGCACACTTCATAAATCCACAATGTTGTTTTAAAGAGATATGAAATGACTGTAAGAAAGTGCTAAACTGGTGCAGGTGTAATATAAAATGAGATGGAAGTGTTTCTACAGGTGGTTTGTTCATCCCACTCACCTGTGTGAGGCACACTTCATTAATGCACAATGTATTTTTAAGAGATCTAAAATTGACTGTTGGCAACGCAGTGGCGCAGTAGGTAGTGCTGTCGCCTCACAGCAAGAAGGTCGCTGGCTTGAAAGCCACGGCTGGGCCAGTTGGTGTTTCTGTGTGGAGTTTGCATGTTCTCCCTGCGATCGCGTGGGTTTCCTCCGGGTGCTCTGGTTTCCCCCACAGTCCAAAGACATGCAGTACAGTTGAATTGGGTAGCCTAAATTGTCCTTGTATGAGTATGAATGAGTGTGTATGAATGTTTCCCAGAGATGGGTTGCAGCTGGAAGGGCATCCGCTGCATAAAACATGTGCTTGATAAGTTGGCGGTTCATTCCACTGTGGCGACCCCAGATTAATAAAGAGACTAAGCCGAAAAGAAAATGAATGAATAAATGAAATGACTGTAAGAAAGTGCTAAACTGGTTCAAGTGTGGTATAAAATGAGATGGAAGTCTTCTCTACAGGTGGTTTGTCAAGCCCACTCACCTGTGTGAGGCACACTTCATTAAAGCACAGTGTATTTTTAAGAGATATGAAATGACTGTAAGAAAGTGCTAAACTGGTGCAGGTGTAATATAAAATGAGATGGAAGTGTTTCTACAGGTGGTTTGTCAAGCCCACTCACATGTGTGAGGCGAACTTCATTAAAGCACAGTGTATTTTTGAGAGATATGAAATAACTGTGGGCGACGCAGTGGCGCAATAGGTAGTGCTGTCGCCTCACAGCAAGAAGGTCGCTGGTTCGAGCCTCGGCTGGGCCAGTTGTCGTTTCTGTGTGGAGTTTGCATGTTCTCCCCGTGGTTGCGTGGGTTTCCTCCGGGTGCTCCGGTTTCCCCCACAAGTCCAAAGACATGCAGTACAGGTGAACTGGTTAGCCTAAATTGTCCGTGTATGAGTATGAATGAGTGTGAATGGATGTTTCCCAGAGATGGCTGGCAGCTGGAAGGGCATCCGCTGCGTGAAACAAATGCTGGATAAGTTGGCGGTTCATTCCGCTGTGACGACCCCGGATTAATAAAGGGACTAAGCCGAAAAGTAAATGAATGAATGAAATGACTGTAAGAAAGTATTAAACTGGTTCAAGTGTGGTATAAAATGAGATGGAAGTGTTTTCTACAGGTGGTTTGTCAAGCCCACTCACCTGTGTGAGGCACACTCAGAATTGCAAAATGATTTGAGGTTGTCGTGTGGTGTAATGGAGCGAAGAAAATACATCTTACATAACCACATATAAAAAAAATCTGGTTCTTAATTTGTGGCATGGAGAAATAAGATCTTACATGTTTGGAAAGACATGAGAGAGAGTAAATAATAGGCACATGCTCAATTCTGGCTGCGCGGATGCTTTAAACGCACGTGTGGGTGTCATTTTTTATTTTATTTTAGAGCAACTCAAAGGCATGCCCGCCTCAGATGCTTTTATATAAAGTGAGCTCCTCCGTGTGACATGAACTAGTTTCAATAGGCCTTTAATTTTTTCTTCCCTGTCAAAGCCAATCTCTGCTGTGGCTCTGGCCTAGATTGCTTCAAAGGCCTTGTGGAGTTATCTAGGACAGAGCACATCCAACAACAGGCACACACAAAACTCCTCAACCTACTAAAAAAAAACCACACACACACATTTCCATTGATCAGAGCTGACCAGAAAAATACTGTGAAACCAAGAGATGTTTCCTGGAAATGCAGCTGGAGCTGATGATTTGTGGAGAAGAGCTGAAAGACCTGAAGCGGCGAGATTAAACGGGGTCATTGTGGGAAAAAACGAATTCATTCATTCATTTTCTTTTCAGCTTAGTCCCTTTATTAATCAGGGGTCGCCACAGAGGAATGAACAGCCAACTTATCCAGCATATATTTCACACAGCTGATGCCCTTCCAGCTGCAACCCATCTCTGGGAAACATCCATACACACTCATACACTACGAACAATTTAGCCTACCCAATTCACCTACACATGTCTTTGGACTTGTGGAGGAAATCGGAGCACCTGGAGGAAACCCACACGACCACGGGGAGAACATGCGCCCAAAAATAAAAGGAATTATTATTATTATCATATATAGTGTGCATATAAACACGATTATCTTTATAATGACAGAACAGATGTTGTTATGTGTGTATGAAATTACCAATAACAAATGCAGCAGGACTTTAAATTACTGTTTATTTTTCTGCATTTTAACTTTGTAAACTATAAACACATGCATCTCCTCACGGTTTGTGTCTCATTTTGTGAGCCGACTGACAGCAGTTGTTCGCTCCCCTCTTTCTCCCCTGCTCTGCTGGCCACGCCCACTCCTTCCTCTGCCCGCAGAGCTCCACGCCCATCATGGAGCATTTTTTGAAAAAATTTAGAGGTAGACTTGACCTGAAAGAGGGGGGTTTCATCACCCTTTATGCCGAGTTTAGACTGCATGATTTTGAAAGTAGTCATGTCACAGATGTGTTCACACTGCATGACTATCTGGGCTAGCGTTCTGTCGCTGCTTTGTTTACACTGGAAGATGGATCGACGACAGGGAGTTTCACACTGCATGACTTCAAAATAGGAAGAATCGCAGACAACTTTGTCCAAACTACGTCTCACACCCAAAAACACGCAGTATATCTTTTGTTATTAAACTACATAACGAGAAAGAAGCCTTTAATGGGGTAGAAAATGTCCATATTTGCTCTCCTGGCTTTGAAGGGAATTAGCAATTTCTCCTCAATTTTTTTATTTTTTGACTGGGTTGGGTTGTGATATTGCTCACATGACACGTCAAACAGACACGGGGGCTCCTGCCAAATTTACACTCATTTTCCCTCCATTTCTTGTGTCTGAATAAACTGAAAATGAGCTTTTAACTTCTCCCTCAACCTCCCGCTGGCCTGCAGGTGCCCACACTAGTGAATGCTGCTCTCTGATTGGCTGTATGGGACCTTTGGCCCCACATATTACCCAGTGTGCAAGAAATCTCGGTGTTATGTTTGATGAGAACCTAAAATTTGACAAACAGATCAGTACTGTCGTAAAATCGTGGTTTAACCATCTCAGACAACTGTCTAAAGTCAAGCCACTTTTATCCCAGAGAAATTTTCAAACATTGATTCATGCCTTCATAACAACACGTCTGGATTACTGTAACTCTCTCTATTTTGGTATTTCTCAGTCTTCTCTCTCTCGCCTGCAGCTGGTACAAAATGCGGCTGCTAGACTACTCTCTGGCACCCGCAAGCATGAGTCGGTAACTACGATTTTAGCTGCACTTCACGGGTTACCAATTAAATACAGAATCGATTTTAAAATGTTATTATTTGTTTACAAAGCCGTCAATAATCTTGCTCCTCAGTACCTCACAGACCTGCTTTGTCCGTTTACCCCCTCTCGAACCTTGAGATCCCATGATCTCAATCTACTCACTTAAAAACTTTACTTAAAAAACGAGGTCATCGAGCGTTTGCTGTTGCTGGTCCTAAACTCTGGAACACTCTACCAATTCACATTAGACTTTCCAGCTCATTGTGAAAACGTAGTCCCAAGTACGTTTCTGGAGACCGCACATTACGTGGTCAGGGGTACGTATGGCTGCGTTTCATTTTTTTTTAACGGTGTGACGCCGTTTCTTCTCGCGCTCGCCGGCCGACTGCCTCGTGTGGACAACTTTACCGCTGCAACCAGTTTGTCCCGTTAGCTCGCCGTGTTCGTCGGCGGACTCGAGACGCAGAGAGGAGTTGACCACCACGACGACGCCAGGGTTCGAGAAAGCAGGTAAGACAAACGCAGAATCTATATAATGAAGTAAACCAGTAAACAACATGGTGAGAATGCAATGAAGTCTGAAAATACGGTAAAAATGAGACGAGGGGGTTTTGTTTTGTTCTGGATTGCTTTTTTGAAAGCTGTTGGTTGGGTTTAGGGGAGGGGGAGGGTGGGTCAGTCCAATCGGATGGTCAGTCAGTCGTTCAGTCAGCCAAAAACGGTCGGCTGACAGCGGCCTCTGGCGGGTTTACGCGAGAACGGCAGGCGTGAACGGCGCTCGCGAGAGACACTCGAGATCTCAAAAAGCACCCGCAGCGGCCTCTCGTGGACTTGCCAAAGCAAAAAGTGCAGAAAGACGTACCCGACATGACGTATTCCGCGGCCTCCAGAAACGTACTCGGGACTATGTTCTCAGAATGAGCCTGGGTTGAGACTTTCCCCTCCACTTCTGTGTTTAAGTCTGTTTTAAAGACCTCTCTATTCTCTCTCGCTTTTAATACTCCTTGATCATTGCTTTATTGCTTTTATTAAATGTTTAATGTTTCTTTTATATTCTACTTTCTTCTCTGTCTCTAGTACTCCTATGTACAGCACTTTGGTCAACCTCGGTTGTTTTTAAATGTGCTTTATAAATAAATATTATATTGTATTGTAAATATTGTAGGAGATCGCTGATGTTATTTTCAGTCAGAACACATTTCACACGGCATGATTTGAATCGCCGACAGCTCCAGATATTCAGCACGCCAAATATCTCCCGGGCATCAGCGACTCATCGGTGATTCTCTCAGATCGCGTCTTTGATAGTTCATACTGTGTGATTGTCACTCGCATGAACAAGCACCGATTTGCCTGTGATTTCAGGCATTTGTCTGCGACTTCTCGAAACCTGTCGGCGAGTCAAAATCGGGGCTAAAATCATGCAGTCTGAACTCGGCGTTAAGGTAAGTAGTTGCAAACAATTTATGAGCTAAATTTAAACAAACAAGTTAAGTAGAACATTACTAAACTTAATTTGTTTGTTTTGTTTTGTCTTAAATTGATTGTTTAGACAGCACATGCAGATCGTCTAAACACTCGACAGCTTTGTTTAGATTTTAGTGACTATAACTTTGACTTTTTATTTAGTTTGTGGTCTTATTTTATGTGTAACACTGTAAGCTATGACTTTGCCTTGCTTTTTACTACAAAGACGCCATTTTCACGTGTAAGTACCATGGTAAACAACAGGTCTCCGGTAGAAACGGTGACATAAACGAATAATCATCAATAATCTGTACTATTGTGTCCGTGGACTAAATGTGTTCGATAGGATGTTTTCTGTGGACTCTTACCTTTTGAAATAAACCCTGATCAACTGCAGTGAGTGCGTGTGTGTGTGTTGATTTACTATGATATTCACTCCATATCTATAAAACATTTTCTGTAAAACTTACACAAATTTAGCAAATACATCCTTTACAAGCCTCCCATTGAAAAGCAACTAGCTGCAATGGGTGCTTGAGGGTTGTAGCTTTAGAATGATGTATAGTTTGTGCAGATTATGTGTGTTCTTTGTGGTGTAATCTATTAATAAACACTGACATGTGGGAAAAATAGCGCCTCAGTGCGACCACGTCGGGGCGCTGGCTAAAGGGTTAAATTCAGCCCAAAAAATTTAGTAAATCCAATGAATCTTGTTTTTTTCAGCGAATGAGGGGTGCTTTACACATTTAGGTGTGTCACTTTCATGAATAAAAGAGTCTACAGGACTAAAGCTGAATAACACAGAGCACAAAAGCTCCAGTGAAGGAGCCGTCAGCTGAAGAAAGAAGAAAGATCTCAATGAAACTGCATCAATGTGGCGGCGCTTTTTCATCTCAGGTGTCTGCAAACCTCCACACACCTGTGCAGTTTCATCAGCTGGAGCCCCAGGGGTGAAGGATGAAAACGTGGAGGAGATACACCTGCTCACACACTCACACACACACGCTCCTTTGTTTCCGCCTCTTTCTTCTCATAAAGCTTCGCCCAGGCCTCAAACCAAGGTGGAGCTCGCAGATCTCCAGCATATTCAGGACAAAAACTCAAGCCCCTGGGCTCTTTTTGCGAGGATATTGTATATTGTAAAGCGGCGCAGGTGCGATTGTTATGGGGAAAAAAGTGCAAGACGCTGAATGGAGGAGACGCGGATCTTTCAGGAGGACACAGACGCTGTTCATCTCACTCATCGTCATTCTGGTGGTAATAATGTGTGTGTATTTTCACTTGCTTTTATCCACGCCATGGACTGAGTTTGCGTCTTTCCCTATGCTGTAGTTAAATCCTGAATGAAACTAAATAAACTGCTATATTTTACACAGGCGTATGTGCAAAGAATTTTGCATTAGATTGCAAAGGTTGCCAGGTTTTCGCAACAAAACTATAGCCAAATGATACCACCGCCCATAAATGAAGAACATTTACATCACTATGTGCATTATGCACTGAAAATAACTGTATATTAGTTTATATTGCATTGCCTGAGGCTGTTTATGATCATTTGAATGTAAATAATGTTGTTTTTAACACTCATTCTAGTTCATTTTGACCTGTAGCACTGCAAAAAAATGACTTACAGTAACTTACAGAATACAGACGCTGTTTATTTCACTCATCTTCATTCTGGTGGTAATAATGTGTGTGTGTTTTCACTTGCTTTTATCCACGCCGTGGACTGAGTTTGCGTCTTAAGCTGTAGTTAAAAACACAGTTGAATCTTTATGATTGTCAATGCTACACTGAAACTAAATAAACTGCTATATTTTACACAGGCGTATGTGCAAAGACTGTTCATTTTGCATTGGGTTGCCAGGTTTTCACAGCAAACTATAGGCAAATGATAAAAAAAATATGCCACAACCTATAAATGAAGAGCATATTTTACATCACTATGTGCATTATACACTGAAAATAACTATATATTAGTTTATATTGCATTGCATGAGGCTGTTTATGATTATTTAAACGCATGCTTGTAAATAATTTTGTTTTTAACACTCATTTTAGTTCATTTTGACCTGTAACACTGCAAAATAATTACATTTTTCAGGTGAATACAGATGCTGTTTTTGTCACTCATCGTCATTCAGGTGGTAATAATGTGTGTGTATTTTCACTTGCTTTTATCCACGCCATGGACTGAGTTTGCGTCTTTCCCTATGCTGTAGTTAAATCCTGAATGAAATTGAATCTTTATGATTGTCAATGCTACACTGAAACTAAATAAACTGCTATATTTTACACAGGCGTTTGTGGAAA
>CAIGQQ010040406.1:3110217-3122023 GCA_903798035.1 Danio albolineatus | reverse complement strand
GGGACCGGGCAGGCGGGCGGGCGGGCAGGGAGGAATGTGTCGTATGGCGGGGCTCCAGAGGGAGGAGAGGACGGAGATGAGCTCTGACAGGATGGTGCTGGATTATTACAAGGCTGCAGGGCTGGACATGTCTGCATCAAACACACATTACAGACTCACAGCAGCTGCGACTGAACACACACACACTCATGCTGACGTCATTGCTTCCCCACAGCCACCAGGATCTCCAGGAGCTTCACCATTAAATTCCTCAACTGCTTTGGGTCTTTAATAAACCACTTTAGTAAAGTATTTGTGGAGTAAAGGCTTGTTTGCAGCAAGCATGATAACTACACTTAAAGACAAATGTATTCGCCCTTCTGTGAAATGTTCATTCTTCTCGAAATGTGTTGTTGAACTTTTGTGTTGAAGATCTTTTCATTTGGCGCTTCTTTTGTTTAGCAATGATGATAGTATATTCTGTTATACTGAAATTTTTATATATAACTGCTTCATGCAGTTGCTGCAGATATGCTTGAACAGTTGGCGGTTCATTATGCTGTGACGACCCCTGATAAATAAGGGACTAAGCTGAAGGAAAATGAATGAATGAATGTGATCGCCCCCTGAAGCGGCTTTCACACCAGATGCAAAAAGTACTGCGCTATGAAACTCATTCATGATTACCCAGAAACAAGACGGCTAATTCTGCTTTTCCTCTTTAGTTACTGAAGATGCTGTAACCGATGTAAAACCAATCCAGTACTCGTAAACTCAGTCAAAGTTCAAAACAGCTCAATATTCAGCTCTGTGTATACGCTTATGTACACATTAATTTATCAATGCATGAACAACACATGCTCACTGGAAAAGTTCGGTCAAATAACACTAATAGGACATTTCTATGCAGTATACTTGTTCCTGCTGCTTGCAATAGCGATGCTATGTTGTCATGGCAACGCTGCAAAAATGATGCCTCTTGGCGCATTCCCCGTCAAATAAATGTGACTGTATCATCAAGTCTTATATTCATTCATTCATTTTCTTTTCGGCTTAGTCCCTTTATTAATCCGGGGTTTAATAAAGGCGACAGCACTACCTACTGCGCCACCGTGTTGCCTCAAGTCCTACAAAATGACTTAATTATTACAGTGCTTTTTTCTCTTTCGGACCATAATTTTAATTTCGGTGCATCTCTAATATAAATTTCAGGAGTTCACACTTGATTGATTATAGAATGTGTTTGGCATGCTGTCCCGGGAGAGAGCGCTGAGCTCATGATAGCCTCGAGCCCGGGGCTCCCTCCCGTTTGCAGGGGAGAGGGGAGTTTGAGCTCAAGATGTATCGAGAACTCCCCTACTTGTTCATGACGAATGGCAGATTAGAGATTGCTGTGAGGGATATACTGCTGATTAGGCCCAATCCCAATTCTACCCCTTAGCCCTTACCCTTACCCCTCCCCCTCGTTTTGCACGTTCACGTCAAGGGGTAGTGGTGTCCCAATTCTCTTTAGCTTGAAGGCATAGGGCTAAGGGCAAGGGGTACACACCCCTTCGAGTGAAGATTTTTCAGGACCACACTTAAAACGGAGGGGTAAGAAAATTTCCCACAATACACCTGCCAGAACTGCAGATAGCTGAACCCGGAAGTAAGGAGATCCACAAATTAGTATTTTTCGTCATTATTACGAATTTTTACGACAAACAAACACATGTTTTAATATATTCATAACAGAGTTCATGTTTTACCGTCATGCTTTAAAAAAAACGCCAAAAAACCCCCGCTAAATTTCTTGATCTATAATCCATAATCATAACTCCAGTACAGCAGTCCCACAACATTCTGACACTCGATGACACTGGAATACCCTGTCAGTAATGTCTAGTGTCTGGGAATGAGCTTTTTACAGTGTCTGCTATAATGTTAATGTTGTTTCTGTGTGTTTACATCGATAAATATGGCCACTGTGTAAACACACAGTACAGTTACGATCTTATTGCCACATTAGATCGTTATGATAACATAATATACGCCTTCAGTGATTTCCTGAAGATAAACACCAAACAATAACACAACTGGAATAACTCCAGCAGTCGTGATCGTCTGATCTCATATGAAGCAAGAGATCGCGATGACATATGATGACGTGTGCAGGTGTTGAAGTGCTGGCCCAATTCTTAGGGGGAAGTTTTGAAGATCTTTAGGGGTACAAAAATAGAATTGGGATTGGGCCTAAGAGCTTATCTATGTTGAAAGTCTTTGTCCTGTGCATAGGAGGAAACCAGAGAGCCCAGGGTAAACCCACGCAAGCATGGGGAAAACATGTAAACTCCACACAACTGGCCAACTTGTCCAGGTAAAGACTTGAAACGGTGACATTCTTGCTGTGAGGCAACAGTGCCAACCACTGGGCCGCCATGCCACCTTGTCAAGGAAAACGGGAGGAGTAGGGGTGGAAAGGGGGATTCTTCAAGAGGAAGATGGCTAAGATAAGATGCTCTGGTTATTTATAGTAAGTTAGGAATCATCTGACTGGTGAATAATGCAGCCACAGTCAATCATAAGCACCTGATCCTCTCGAAATTAGTTTAGAAATAAACTTCCCATAACATAAACATGCAATGCCCTTATTTGGATAATGAAGTAAACATGTAAGTGTGTGTGCTTTAGAGCAGTGTTTCTCAACTGGTGGGTCGCGACCCAAAAGTGGGTCGCAGGAACATTTTCAGTGGGTCGCGGAGTGTGTGGTCAAAACAACAACAAAAGTTTAATTTTTAACTTGTTTTGCGTATACCGGACTTTTATTTTGAAATGCGCGCACGACAACCGATCCCTTTGCAATCGACGTGGAAAGCGTCTTGTTGCCGAGCAACATAGAGAGTCAGCTGGTGGAGCTTTCATGTGATAAGACGCTGAAACAGAAATTCAGTGAAGTGCGATCGAACCCATCCCATTCAGAACTACGTATTTGTATGAAAGTGGCTTCTCTTCCTTGGTGCAGCTTGACTCCAAGCAAAGGAACAGGTTGTACATAGAGCACGATCTTCGGGTAGCACTGTCTACCATCACTCCTGACTTTGAAACTCTTATCACATCAGTAGAGCACATCCTCAGTTATCTTATTATCTTCCCAAATTACTGTTCAGTGAAACAGATGTTTATAATTGCTGTCATATTAGATGTAAAAACGGTTTTGGATGTTTTAATCATTTTACAATTGTCTGGTTTGTTCTGTTCAACAGGATCAGTGTTCATGTTCTATTAACAGTTCAGTTTTGTTTAGGGTAACAACCTTTCCTTACCCTAACCGCTGTTTACAGTGTTTGTCGTTTTTACTTTGTAATATTTCTATAATTTGATACATTTTGTTAAATGTCAGCAATAAAATATTGTTTATTTGTAAGTCTTGCTGATTTTCTTAAGATTTTTCTGTCACTACTTGTGTATGTTAACAAATAAATACAAATTAATTATAATTCCTAAAACTATATTACAGTTCCTAAAAATTTGGGTCGCGGCTTGATGACCATGTAAAAATGTGGGTCCCGTGGCCAAACCAGTTGAGAACCACTGCTTTAGAGGTCAGGGAAATTTCACCAGCTAGTTTGTGTTTGATTCTGTATGCGTGTCCAATTCACTGCGTGTTGCTTCAGTCTGGAGTTTGTCAGATTTCTAAAAATAATGAGTGCAGATGAGCATGCGGTGCTGCAGACGGGTCAATCTCAGCTCTAAACCACACAAACACACTGATCTGCGAGGTCAGCGGCGGCTTTCATCCTGCGGACGGGAATCTCTGTTTGGGGGGAAAACACATGGGAAATGCGTTCGCTGCACAGCTTTCAGTGAAACGCCGGAAATCCTGCTGTGATTGTGTCGCTCGGAAAGCTTTCAGCTCAGGAATGTGACCTACATTCTTCATCCACGTCTCCCTCCCTCACATTGTGTCTGAACACAGTAAACACACGCCATGCCCACCGCAGGACGAGACTGTGGGGTCTTAAAGCACTTATTTTAGACAATAGGCTGCATTTATGACTTCGCATTGCAGCCAGGCACTGCAAAACATACATTAAAGGAGACAGTTTACCCCCCCAAAAAAAATAAATAAATAAAATTTTCTTATATTAAATTTAAATATTGTGTATGATTTGATTAATTTTATTATTCTGTTGAACAAAAAACAAGATATTATGAAAATTATGGTCCCACTTTACATTAAGTGTCGCTTATACCTGTGAACTTGCATGGTAATTAGATGTGTAAGTAGTATGTATCTTTAGTGTATGTACCCACTGGTACATAGTATTTACTTGTGTAATACTGGTGTAACTACACTCATGTAACAACCCACTGAATAGTATGTGTAAGTACAAATGTGTAACAGGACATTGGTAACAACACTAGGAAAGTACACATCTGTAACAAGAGTTATGTAAGAGCATTGTGTAACAACAATATGTACTTGCAGATGTTTTCCCACTTCCACAGCTGTTTGCAGATCATGTACTTGTGAACACTGTATGGCAGAACTAATGCTGCATTAGAAGGTGATACCAGTGTACTTACATGGTAAATCCACAGGAACTGTCCAAAATATAAAGTGTAAAATGGTCACCAATTACTGTTCACACATTCATTCATTTTCTTTTCGGCTAAGATGGGTTGCAGCTGGAAGGGCATTCGCTGTGTAAAACATATGCTGGATAAGTTGGCGGTTCATTCCGCTGTGGCGACCCCAGACTAGTAAATCTGACTAGGCCGAAACGAAAAATTTTATTTTACACTTTATATTGCGGAGCGTTCCTGTGGAGTTACCATGTAACTACACTGTTATTAAAGTGTTGCATGGAAGATATTTCTACAAGTTACACAGTAATTTATGACCAGTTTACACTTTATATTGAGTGGACAGTTCCTGTGGAGTTACCATGTAATTACACTGGTATCACTAGGTGAAACCTTCTAAAGCAGCATTAGTTCTGCCATACAGTGTTCACAAGTACATGATCTGCAAACAGCTGTGGAAGTGGGAAAACATCTGCAAGTACATATTGTTGTTACACAATGCACTTACATAACTCTTGTTACAGATGTGCACTTTCCTAGTGTTGGTACCAATGTCCTGTTACACGTTTGTACTTACACATACTATTCAGTGGGTTGGTACATGAGTGTAGTTACACCAGTATTACACAAGTAAATACTATGTACCAGTGTGTACATACACTGTAGTTACATACTACTTACACATCTAATTACCATGGAAGTTCACAGGTATAAGCGACACTTAATATAAAGTGGGACCAAAATGATTAATGAAACTGCCAAGATACGCATCCATTTTTAAAACATGAGCACAACTGAGAAGGATAACATGAAAAAATGTGCATAAACTATGATAGAAACACATTTACTCAATAAACTCCAGCACACACATCAAAAAAAGGGATGTGATTTAGTTTGAACACATGATGTGATGATAAAAATGTGTGTGATGGGACCCATTACAGGATTTCCAGCACATCTGAAATGTTATTTTGCTGATAATGAAACCCCTCCGCCGTCGGTCTGTCATCACAGTGCTTCAGTATTATTATTATTCTGTTATTTTTACCTCCAGAACTGACTTGAGCATCTGTCTGCGCTGCCAAGGAGCGTCTCACGATTTCAAAAGCCACCGCATTGCGCTCATTGCGTTTCGTCTTCGTCTTCTGAGATGCAACTCATTTATTAGAGCAGAAAAAACACCACAGAGTCTTCTCCCAACGTGCTAAACTACATTACTCTGTCTGATATTTGCCGACAGTTTATGAGGAAATGATGATTACGTTCTCTTTCATTCGTCGGATGGCAACACAGCTTAACTGTGTGACCAAAACACAAGTGAGTGTGCCTGAAGATCGAGCACTGTATGCTGATCAGCTAATGTTTACATTTATAATATTTATTTTATTTGCTAATTAAAACCGCCTTGTGGAATCTGCAT
Source organism: Danio albolineatus (assembly GCA_903798035.1). NCBI lineage: Eukaryota > Metazoa > Chordata > Actinopteri > Cypriniformes > Danionidae > Danio > Danio albolineatus. Next base: position 3,116,058 of record CAIGQQ010040406.1, on the reverse strand, counting down.
CTTATTTGGGAGGCTGCTACTGCCCTTTAGATGTCACGTTTTCTGCCACGTCCTCATATATTGAGGAATATATGCTGAAATATAACCGGATAAACTAGCAGTGGGCTGGTTATAGAGATCAAAACAAAGAAGGACATTCTGGCACGCAGCACACATTCTCAAAGTCTGTTCTGACTTCAGCATGTTTACAGAACAGATATGTTCACTTAGCATGTTTCTCAAATATCCGCAAACATTTTAAGGTATTTGTATGATTTACAAGAGTGAAAAATTCACATACAGCGCCTTTAAATATCTTTTAATAGGCCATTAAATGATTTTTGTTCGAAATATCTTATCTACCGACAGGCTACATTTATTAAAGAAGAAAAAACACCACAGTGGCTTCTCCCAGCGCACGAAAGTACATTTTCTGTCTGATATTTGCCTCCAGTTTATCGGGAAATGGCGATTTTGTCCTCTTTGACTCATTGGATGGAAACGCTGCTTTACTGTGTGACAAAAACACGAGTGAGCGTGCCTGACGATCAAGCCTTACACTGTAAGCTGATCTGCTAATGTTTACACTTGTATTATTTACTAATTTTAAAAAAAATTTCGGCTGGGTCCTTATACATTGAGGCAGCCTTCAAGACTGAAATGAAGGTACTAACTGGGCGCAGCCCTGCTTAGGTTTAGTGGGCGACCACGTGAGAGTTGCCAACGCTATCTCACGGCAATTCCTAACTTTTTATCTAGTGGCTAATTCGTACAAATTCGTACGAGTTCAGTCGTACGAAAATGTACGATTTAAAAAAAGGAGGCGTAGCACCCAACCCCACCCCTAAACCCAACCGTCATTGGGTGATGAGCAAATCGTACGAATGAGCAGATCGTACGAATTCATATGAATTAGCCACTAAATCAAAAGTTACGAATTGCCGTGAGATAGCGTTAGCAACTCTCAAATGGTCGCCCACTAAACCTAAGCAGGGCTGCGCCCAGTTAGAACCTGGATGGGAGACCACATGGGAAAGCTAGGTTGCTGCCAGAAGTGGTATTAGCGAGGCCAACAGAGGGTGCTCAATCTGCAGTGTAGGTCCTAATGCCCCAGTATAGTGAAGGGGACTCTATACTGCACATGAGCGCCGTCTTTCAGATGAAACGTTAAACCGAGGTCCCGACTCTCTGTGGTCGTTAAAAATCCCAGGTTGTTCTTCAAAAAAAGAGTAGGGGTTTAACCTGCCCACTGGCCTCTGTCCATCATGGCCTCCTAACCATCCCCATATCATAATTGGCTTCATCACTCTGTCTCCTCCCCACCAATCAGCTGGTGTGTGGTGTGCCGCCTGGCGCAATATGGCTGTCGTCACGTCATCTAGGTCAGTGGTTCTCAACTGGTTTGGCCACGGGACCCACATTTTTACATGGTCATCAAGCCGCGACCCAAATTTTTAGGAACTGTAATATAATTTTAGGAATTATAGTTAATTTGTATTTATTTGTTAACGTACACAAGTAGTGAAAGAAAAATCATGAGAAAATGAGCAAGACTTACAAATAAACAATATTTTATTGCTGACATTTAACAAAATGTATCAAATTATAGAAATATTACAAAGTAAAAACAACAAACACTGTAAACAGTGGTTAGGGTGAGGAAAGGTTGTTACCATAAACAAAACTGAACTGTTAATAAAGCACGAACACTGATCCTGTTGAACAGAACAAACTAGACAATTGTAAAATGATTAAAACATTCAGAACCATTTTTACATCTAATATGACAGCAATTATAAACATCTGTTTCACTGAACAGTAAGATAATGAGATAACTGAGGATGTGCTTTACTGATGTGATAAGAGTTTCAAAGTCAGGAGTGATGGTAGACAGTGCTGCCCGAAGATCGTGCTCTATGTCCAACCTGTTCCTTTGCTTGGAGTCAAGCTGCACCAAGGAAGAGAAGCCACTTTCATACAAATACGTAGTTCTGAATGGGATGGGTTTGATTGCACTCTCAGATCGCGAAAACTGGGAGAGGCTTACTTCACTGAATTTCTTTTTCAGCGTCTTATCACATGAAAGCTCCACCAGCTGACTCTCTGTGTTGCTCGGCAACGTGACACTTTCCGGTCGATTCCAAAGGGATTGGTTGTTGCGCGCGCATTTCAAAATAAAAGTCCGGTATACGCAAAACAAGTTAAAAATTAAACTTTTTTTTTTTTTTGACCACACACTCCGCGACCCACTGAAAATGTTCCTGCGACCCACTTTTGGGTCCAACCAGTTGAGAAACACTGATCTAGGTGGATGCTGCACACTAGTGGTGGATGACGAGATCCCCCACCCCCCACCCCCATTGTGTAAAGCGCTTTGAGTGTCTAGAAGAGCGCCATATTAATGTAAGGAATTATTATTATTATTATTATTATTATTATTATTATTATTATTATTATTAATAATATCTGCAAAAAATGTTATTTTTATGATTTAGAAGAGTCCAAATTTTACATATAGCACCTTTAAATATATCGTAATAGACCATAAAATTATTATAATTTGAAATATTATTGTCTGATTAATCTAAAGCTCTAAAGCCAGTATAGTGAGGAATAGTGTTGTGGGTGGAGGAAGGAAAGGGTTAAGCTGTAATAAAGTCTGTGCATCCTCATACATTGATACAGCTTCATGACTGAAATGAAATATGCCGTTTTTTTCCACAAAGGCAACCAGGAATGATGAAATATAACTGGTTAAACAGGCAAAGGGCTGGTTATAGAGATCAAAACAAAGACGGATATTCCGACAGGGAAAGGACATAATCAAAACAGAGTAACTGACTTTAGCATAGTTTTACAGACAAACAAATATGTTCCCTAGCATGCTTCTCAAATATCTGCAAACACATTATGGTATTTGTATGATTTAGAACAACCCAAATGTACACACATCCCCTTGAAATATCTTTTAATAGGCCATCAAATGAATCTTGTTCAAACTAGGATTGTCAGATCTACCGAATACATTTAAAAGCGAGGTTAATCTAAAGCTTGTATAAAGTGAAGTGTTGTGGGTGGAGGAAGGAAAGGGTTAAGCTGTGCAGTAATGGAGTCTGTAATGCTGACTCACTGCATTAAGAGCCTCCCTCCCTCCCTCCCTCCCTTCCTCCCTCTCTTTCTCTCTTTCTGATCATGTGGACGGATGAGCGAGCGTGTGGCAGCCTGCCTGCTCTTATGGGAACAACCAAAGCACTAAAATACTTTAGAGTGCAGTGAATCCTGAACACACACACACACGCAGACACACACAGGAGACTAAAACAGATCCTCCAACAACAGGCGTACATGTGTGAGACGTCTGAAAGTCATTCAGCTTTCTGCACTCAAAAGTACCTGGATGTTTGCCTGCACACAAATAAATCAGAACTCCACTTTACATCAGCTGAAGAAATGTGATTTATACTCCTGCATCAAGCGCATGTGTATGGTCCGGCACAGCCTTCGCGAGGTCGCATAGCCCTCGCCATGGCTGATGCCGACACACACCTCTCAAAAAATGCAACTACACATAGCAACGATGCAAAGTGCAAGCGATTTGATTGGTCGACTTTGTAACTGTGACGAGTGTGGGCGGTGCTGAGAGCCGCGAGCCAGATGGAGCGAGTGTTTACAAGTGTGGAGTCCTGCAAAGTAGCTCTAGATGGAAACTTTTGTTTTGTGTTTACCTTATGGTTAAATTCCTATTTAGAGAGCTGAGATGTTACAGAGGATGTATTTTATTTCCAACTTGTAATGGCACGTTACCACTGAGTGGTACAGTACGGTACGGGTCACCTTTATCAGGCTTGCCTTTCCACTGCTAAAGGGTACTCTTTTGGTGTGTGTGGTGTACGACAAAGTTTCAGTCGACGTCATTCTCGCTGGAGGAAATGTCTACAGTAAAGCTGTACGGGTCGCTCACATATCATATGAGGAGCACTTCTCACAACACAGAGGCTTTATTATACACATAAACACTGGTGTATAAATGTTCATTACTGACCTCTCTATGAACATGATCTGATTATAACTGCAGATCAATGATGTGAAATAGCCTACTGTCTGTGATTATATCAAATAAATAAATAAATGCAGCATATATGAACACACACAGCCCCTTACAGTCTCTGATATGATACCAGTTACAGAAACACTACACACAGCAGACATTTAGTCCTTATTTAGGTTCAAAAACAACAGGAAATATAGCCCACAGTCAGTGCAGAGCTCTCATCTGTGTGTGTAATCTTCACCAGCACATGTAGCCTCTATTCCAACTGGGGATACTCATCCCGAGGCCTCCAGAGACTATGCAGCGCCACTGATGCGATCCAAGACCCGCGACGAGACGATTCCAAGGCTCCTTAACCCTGGACCTCGCTGTATCCTGAGCAGCTGCTTGGCGGAGTAGCAAGCAAGAGACGGATTCCTGTGACCCTACAAGGACAGACGAGCCTCGAGTTCTCCAGCCTCCGGCGACTAGACTGCAGCTAGAGCTGCGCACCGATGGATTACTCTTCTGTGTTTGGACTCTAAGTAGTGAATATTAAACAACACTGAACTGAACTGAACTCAGCTATATACTAGCTAATAATATACTAGCTAATAACTAAACTGACATTTTCAATTTACTATAACCTTCTATGTGAAGCTGCTTTGACACAATCCACATTGTAAAAGCGCTATACAAATAAAGGTGAATTGAAAAAAAAAATTGAATTGTTAGAGAGTAACTCCGTCATTCAGAGTTCATAATAATCCAGAAGGTGATGATAATAGTTAAATGCAGCAGCTTCTTCATGTTTGCTGAGAAAATAATTTGCTCCTTTGTTTTTTCCGGCTTCTCCTTTGTTTCTGCAGGCGTCAGTCTCGCGTTTGTCTGTTTCTGAAAGGATCAGGCTTCAAAAGCACGTCAATAATCAAGCGCACGTTATTATCATCAGCTCAAGAAGTTTGTTATTTCAAATATAGACGTGAGCACAAGCGACAAAGCGAAACCGCTCACGCTTCAGACGGGCTCGTAAAAAACTATGGGGCACAGGGGAGAATCTGCTCTTCTTCTTCTTGGCTTTGTGTCTGTTCATCAAGACGACGACAAGGTTTGTTTGAGCTCGGGTCGACCATGGCTCGTTATTATACTTGTATATTTTTTTTGGTGTAATATCTCGACTGTGTATTAAACATGGCGGGTCCTTTGTTTTCATTCTGGCTTGTTGCGTAAGCAAATGACGTATCTCTGTAAACCAATAGCGTTCAGCTGCGCGTCTAGCTCCGCCTTTTCGTACCCTTTGTACCCTTTGCAAAATGTGACTTTGCAAAAAGTGATATGGTTCGGTTCGGTGCGCTTTTGTGGCCATTTCCACTGCCTAAAAGCGTACCGAACCGTATCACTTTTTGCAAAGTCACATTGGAACCATACAGTACCATGCCATACCACTCAGTGGAAACGGGCTATAATCGTCCAGGCTATAAATGTTTAAAAGTTTTGTAACAACCCCACACTGTAAAAAAAAAAAATCGTAAAAAAAAGGTCAAATGACTGGCAGCTACGGCTGCCAAACAAAGACCATAAAATTACAGTAAAATTTCTTTATTGAAATAAAGTGCAAAAGTAATAAATCTACAGATATTTTCATTAAAATGTTTACAGAAAAACACTGTTATTTTAAAGACTTTTCCTAGATTATTACGATTAAATACGTTTAATAAAGTTACACACTAAGAGTTTAACAGAGAATCACTGTATTTTAAAGACTTTTCCTAGATTATTACGATCAAATACGTTTAATAAAGTTACACACTAAGAGTTTAACAGAGAAACAC
>CAIGQQ010040406.1:3057070-3071286 GCA_903798035.1 Danio albolineatus | reverse complement strand
ATTATGACATATATTATATTATAACATATTATATCATATTATGTTATATTATGACATTATATTATATTATGACATATATTATTTTATGACATATTATATTATGACTTATTATAACATATTATATTATGACTTATATTATATTATGACATATATTATTTTATGACATATTATATTATTACTTATATTATAACATATTATATTATGACTTATATTATATTACATTATATTATATTATGACATATATTATGACATATTATATTACGTTACATTATATTATGACATATATTATATAATGACTTATTATATTAACTATATTAACTATATTATATTGACTAACAGTAGTTTATTAAGTACTATAAACTACTGAAATAGTTTTTTTTAAATCCAACAAAAAAAATCAAACAAACAACTAAAAAAAATATCATTATAGTTATTATTAGTCAATAACACATCTATGTTTATTTACTTTCATAATGTCTTTTCATTTCAACCCTGCCACTAAAACAGCTTTCGGTTAATTTTGTGTTGATTTTTCAAAAACACTTGCCATGAAACAGCAATCAGTGAGAGTGTGGCGCATTCCCACAGTGTGTGTGTGCGTGTGTGTGTGTGTTGATGGTGTGTTTGTTTACTTGTCAGCTTGAGTCTCCCAGAAGAAGATCTGCTGTTTAAACGATGGTCTGCATCACTCCAGTGTTAAAGGACTCCATCATCAGACGTCTGAGACTCTGAGGACCAGCTGAAAGAGAGATCTGGAGAATAAACAAACACTCTGTTGACTTCAGCAGCACATAAAACCGCATGCAGAAAAAGACCTTCAGCTTCTGCTTTAAAGACAGGCTTTATCTCTTGCTAAATTATTTAGCCGCTGTCTCGACGTACGGGCTGTTATGTATCCTTATTTTAGGTCAAATCGTGTCTCTTCCCTTCCACACTGACAATCTGACAAGCATGGAGACTCGCACTGTCATATTCACTGTCATATTCTCAAATGATAAAGATGTTATGCTGCATTTTATAGAGAGCTGTCTAAAAATTACTGCTTGATGTCTCCAGGACCAGACATCATATAATAGGGATGCCTTTTTCTAGGCCAATATGATTTCAATAAAAGAAAGAAATGAACATGGCTGATTCCAATAGCAATACTGGTCAAACTGCACACAGTTTTTACCATTAAATCAATCTTCTACAATATTTTAAGAGAGGTTCAAGTTTCAAAAGACATCTTTGCTAATTATTATTTCTTTTAAAATCATTAACTTTTATTTAAAATACAAAAAATAAGTAATATTTTGTATATATATAAGATATACAGTCACTGATTTAATTATTATTGTTATTATTACTATTATTATTTACTTATTTATTTATTTTTTGTGTGTGTGTCTGTGTGTGTATGGTTACCGTATTATTAGGATTATTTTAATTATTATTATTTTGTTATGTCCTCCTACTATTTATCACCAATGCTCTTATCTTACTTATTTGTTTTTATATTGTGATGTATGAATGGAGAGTTTGTATGTCTTGCTGGGGTTGGCCTGCAGGGGGTGGGGGTGGGGGGGGAGATAGGAACCCAACAGAACTGATGTACAGTAATGATGTCTTGTTTTAATAATTTCTTTGAATGCTGTAATAGTTCTGTATTTGTTAAATTGGAAAATGTTCAATAAAGAAAGTTGGAAAAAAAAAGATATACAGTCACTGGCAGGGCTTGACTTTAACTTTTTTAGTCACCAGCCATTGTGGCTAGTAGTTTTCCAACTTTACTAGCCTCGCCATTTTCACTAGCCACAATTTTGTTGTTGGGAAAATATATTTTATATGGATAAATTTGACTTCGGCATGCTAAAATTACTTCATTTAGACTTTGGCCCAATCCCAGTTCTACCCCTTAGCCCTTACCCTTACCCCTACCCCTCGTTTTGCGCGTTCACGTCAGGGGGTAGTGGTGTCCCAATTCTCTTTAGCTTGAAGGCGTAGGGCTAAGGGCAAGGCGTATACATCCCTTCGAACGAAGATTTTTCAGGACCACACTTAAAACGGAGGGGTGAGAAATAGAATACACCTGCCACAACGGCAGGATAGCTGAACCCGGAAGTAAGGAGATCCACAAATTAGTATTTTTGTCATTATTACAAATTTTTACGACAAACAAACATATGTTTTAATATATTCATAACCGCGCTCATGTTTTACCGTCATGCTTTTAAAAAAAACGCTAAATTTGGCGATCTATAATCCATAATCATAACTCCTGTACAGCAGTCCCACAACATTCTGACACTCGATGACACTGGAATACCCTGTCAGTAATGTCTAGTGGCTGGGAATGAGCTTTTTACAGTGTCTGCTATAATGTTAATGTGGTTTTCGTGTGTTTACATAGATAAATATGGCCACTGTGTAAACACACAGTACAGTTACGATCTTATTGCCACATTAGATCGTTATGATAACATAATATACGCCTTCAGTGATTTCCTGAAGAAAAACACCAAACAATAACACAACTGGAATAACTCCAGCAGTCGTGATCGTCTGATCTCATATGAAGCAAGAGATCGTGATGACATATGATGACGTGTGCAGGTGTTGAAGTGCTGGCCCAATTCTAAGGGGTAAGTTTTGAAGCCCTTCCCCTTAACCCTCAGTTGTAAGGGCCAAAAATAGAATTGGGATTGGGCCTTTGTGTTATGTCCATATGTCCTCATTCATTTCACCTTTTTTGTGTATGAACTTGCTTAATGTGCATGAGCAAATGGGTTGTGGTTTCATAATGTTAAAATTGAAATTCGTTTTTATTTCAAAGAACTTTTCAGGGCTCAACACTACTATTTACCAAATTTAGACCACATTAGAAATAAATAAATAATGATTTCATAATAAAATGTAAAATAATACCGCATAGTCTTTGATTTGTGAAGTTTATTTGTAAACTAATTTCGAGAGGATCACATGCTTATTATTGCTTGTGGATTGACACGCATTATCCAATTCACGATGCACCAGTCAGACAATTCCTTAGCCACAGGAAATACTCTAAGGCCCCGGTTACACTAGTGCATTTTAGTTTTAAAACGGGGTTTTAGCATGAAAACAATCCACATCTGCAGCGTTTCACCCAGCGTTTCTGAACATATCTCCCTCCACACTACTACACCAAAAACGTATATCACGTGACCATTCGTGTAGCGGTCGTTTCTCTGTGTTGTGTTATTTTTGAAAAAGAAGAAGAAATCTGCACACAAATCTGGTCGTGCTGAGGTGACTTTTATTTTCTCCTGTACAACACACACACAATCAGGCAATCACTCTCTCAGTATCAGTTGAGTCTCTCTTTTGCCTCTCCTCTCAACAGACAGCAGGAAAGAGAGATCTCTCCATATAATCACACTTTACACATACATGCATACATATGAGATGTATAATATCAAACAATAAATTGAAATAGTAGTATTAATAATAATAATAACAATATGAATATAATATTTCTTATATAAAATTATAGTAATCATTTTCCCAAACAGCATCACAGTAGTTTTTGTGTTTCCTAAATAGTAAATGACATACCTGTACAACACACACACAATCAGGCAATCACTCTCTCAGTATCAGTTGAGTCTCTCTTTTGCCTGTTAATCACAAAATATCTCTGAATATACAGATATATTTAACTACAAAACACAATGCTGTGATGTATATCCTATTAATAAGTTATAATACCTTTTTTAGTGTGCTTACAACATATACATTCAAACTTATATACATAATTATTCATATTCAACCATTTATATACATCTACACACATCTATATATTATCTATTAATGCTTATCTATTTATTTATCAAAGTGTATCTATCTAACTATAATATATTTAATCAAAACTTTAGCCGCGACGGCATTATTACATCTCTCACTCATGACGCACGTGCGCCGGCCGCCATTTCGCGCAATATGCCATTCACCCATTAACAGCACTCGAATAAACCTAACTTAACTGATTAATATCTTAATAACAAGTGGTCAAATATAGTATAACATTAAATATTTCTTAAAACGAGTTATATCTAGACCTAAAACGGACATCTAAACAGTATTTTAATGTAAGCTGATCAGAGCTCATAACAACCGTACCTCTCCTCTCAACAGACAGCAGGAAAGAGGACAAGCTCTGAGTGCGCCTCAACTTATAAATCGTTCGCTACGCAACGTCAGCCGACGTGCACATCGTGAATCCCAACCCCGCGAAAGCGCATAAAACTCTTCAAAATAAAAGACCCAGACAAATAATAATTCGGAAATAAAATAAAATAAAGAAATAATGATTTATAATCTGGTGTAACAACATACCCTGCTACATTCGCACACTCTGGGCATGCGCGTTCAAGTATAAACAGAAAGCATGTGTCTTGCTCGGCATTTGGTTATTGTTAGTCAACAAACGCTAACCCAAAACCGGCGTCCTTATGCGTTTTAAAATGAAAACATATTAGTGTAAACGGGGCCTAAGTTCCATATCACAGCCATCTTCATTTTGAAAAATCCCCCTTTCATCCCTACTCCTCCTCTTTTCCTACATGGGTGGCATTTTGGCCCAGTGCTTAGCACTGTCGCCTCACAGCAAGAACGCCACTGGTTCTAGTCCTTACAAAGCCAGCCAACGTTCCTGTGTGGAGTTTACACATTCTCCCCGTGCTCACGTGGGTTTCCCCTGGGTCCCCCAGTGTCCTCCCACCCTCCAAAAACATGCAACTTAAGTTAATTGACTAATCCAAATCGACACCATAGACATGCTCCTAGTAAGTAACTATCTCTTAAGAGCAATCACTATCTGTTCATCAGCTAATACAGCAGGGGAGTTCTCCAGATCTACCTGAGCTCAAACTCCCCTCTCACCCTGCAAACGGGAGGGAGCCCCGGGCTCGAGGATCTTAAGAGCTCAGGGCTCTCTCCCGGGACAGCATGCCAAACAAGTTTCATAATCAGTCATCAGCTAAGTGTGAACTCTTGAAATATACAAGTTAATGAAATAATTTGTCAAAGTTACAAATGGTACAATTTCTGAAGGTTGAATGCTTTTAAAACTTTCATACAGTCACAGGCTTCAAACAACAACTGATCAATTATAATCCAGACTCAACATTGCATAAACTCGCGATGTGACTATCGTGACTATACATAAATGATTATATTGCAATTAGGCATGGGCCGGTATAAGATTCTGACGGTATGATAACCTTGGATAAAAATATCACGGTTTCCCGGCTCTAAAATATATTCTTTTTAAATGACTGGCTAAAAAACAAAACATTTTGTCCTCCAATATATTTTATTTTGAGAAGCATTTAAAGTATTTTGGAGCAGTAAACATGTCAGGCTAAATAATTCAAGTGAATCATTGACTTCTGCGGTCTTCATTTGTTTCAAAAACACAGATTTATTTACAATTTATACCTAAAAAAAAATTTTAATAAAAAAAAATTACAGATACCTTAGGAACGGTATAGCAGAAAATTTGCCGGTATGAAAACCTTGATTTTTCCAAACCGCAGTATACCTTGAAAACAGTTATCGTCCCATGCCTAACTGCGATATCGATGTTAAAACGATACATTGTGCAGCCCTATTGGAAACCCACAGCTTAAGACTTCAATCAAAGATCTCAGCTGTCCTCCATGAGCTCATGCCGCATTACAGTATCAGACTTCACTCATATCACTCTGACTGCAGCCAATCGTCTCATGTGGCTTTTTTTCATTGAGAGACAGTGACATACACAGGGCCGAGTGTTTGCACGGCTTATTTGTGCCTCAAACAAAAGCGAGACACCAGAGAATAAAGGTCTCTGAGCAACCAGCGCCTCGCGCACAACAGAATAAGGTTGCTAAAACACACAGAGCCGAGACGGGTTCCTAAAGCACATTGAAGTGGAGCTCTGCGCTATTTCTGGTAGGCGACACCTCCGTTTCAAAGCAACGTGCCGTTTGTTGTTTCCTTTGAAGCTGCTGTCAGTGATAAATCACATCCCACATTGTCAGAGAGCTCAGCTGAGGGTCTGTGACCAACATACGAGCAGACAAACTGGATGATTTCCAGATACATACATGCTGTAGGGCCAAGTAAATATACAGTGGGGAAAATAAGGCCGTACTCACACTATGCTATCCGAACCGTGCTCAGGCCCGTTTCCCGGATCGTTTGAGAAGTGTGAGCGCTCTGAATCGGGCTCAGGCACGTTTCATTTGGTTGGAAGAGGTGTGCTTGAGCCCAAAACTGAGGACGCAACGTCACTTGCTGCGACGCACGAGCAGCACGATTTCGTGAAAATTTCCGAGCCACAAAGGCGATAGGCCTGTTCAACATTATGCTGTGACTGGGTTGTGCACCACTGCTGAGCAAACGACTCAAAAAATCACCAACAAACTTAAAGCTGTGGACTCCATTGTGCTCAGCATGCTCAGCGTAGCTCTTCCTGTTTGTCTTTAGTACGTCGCACTGTAATGACGTAAGCGGGCTTGGGTACGGATGCTTAAAACGCAGTGTGAGTGCGGGCCGTCGGGGGAGAGAGGGGAGGGGGCACAATCGTGTTTCGGCCCAAAACGGGCCTGGGTACGGTTCGGATAGCATAGTGTGAGTACGCCCTGAGTATCGAACATCTTACTATTCTCCTTAGAAAACATATTTCTAAAGGTGCCGTTGACTTGAAATTTTCTCCTAATGTTGGTAACAACCTAAGAAATCCATATATGCAAATAAAACAGATCTAATTAGTTTACAAATCAAGTTATGCATAATAAAATAAAATGACGCAGGGAAAAAGTATTGAACACATGAAGAAAGGAAGGTGCAGTTCAGCAGTGAAAGCCCAGAGAGCAGCTGAAATCTCTCAGTAGTTCTTCAGCAACCCTCTGCCCTTCCTCAGTGTAAATGAATATCAGCTGCTTCAGTCTAACATCTACGTAAGCAGGAGGATGAAGATGAAACCAGGATGGACATTTCAGCAAGACATAGATCCAAAACACAGCCAAGGAGACTCTCAGATGCTTTCAGAGAAAGAAAATCAAGCTGTAGAATGGCCCAGCCAATCACCTGAGCTGAATCCAATAGAGAATACAAAATAAAGCTCAGATTTGACAGACGAGACCCAAAGAAGCAGCAAGATTTTGACACTCTGTTGAAGTCTGTGAGAAACTCACGCCCGAGCAATGCATGTGATCGTTCTCCATACAAGAGGCATCTTTAAGCTGCCGTCACCAAAAAATGAAACATTTCAGAAGTTCAGAACTTTCTTCTTGGGTCGTTTCATTATTATTAAACATAACAATTTTTTCAAATATTTATGTTGTTTTTATTAGGGTTGGGTACTGAAACCAGGTGCCATTATATACAATGGTGCATTAAAGGCACACATAGGTGCGCGTTGTGTCACATCATCTCTTAACATTTAATTCTAAACAACTTTGAGGGTTATGGACACCATCTGCGATGTTTGTTTGTTCTTGTTGTTTAGGAAATGCACGCAAGTAGACAACGTGCAGTACAGCGCATCCGTTAAGCTACTGCTTTCAGCGTCATCAACATGCATGTTCATGTTCATCAAATTTGCTTAAATTAAGCGTTCTAAAGTATGGCTGTATTTTACAAACAAGAATTCTGACACAGCAACGTGAAGCAGACGCTTTACAAAAGGTGTGCATAAGGGGAGGAAAACACGTCAAACTTATTAAAACATTTGAGGGCTCATATCAAATTAAAAGCAGAGCAATGCACTGTCTTTGACAGCTTGCGACATCATCTGACACCTTCACTGAGTACTGAGTACATGGACACCAATACTCAGACTTTAATATGATTAAGACAATACTCTGATTAAGAGTCTATCATGTAAACAGCGGACCACAGCCACGTGCGTCACAAAATGCGGAGGTTTTTCTTTCCATTTGATCTGCGACATAAACTTCCATTAAAACAGCACTCTTCTACCAGTCCTTACATCATATTCTCATTCAACACCTCAATACAGAACAATATGTTGCTGAATGAAAGTGAAAGTGCCGAACTGCAGTTAAAATCGAAAGATTAAAAATGAAACACCCGAAATGACATGAAACTCCGGAGGAAACGTGGATAGGCTGGTGACTCAATGACGTTAATCAGTCTATGTGCTATAACATGTAAATAATGTAAAAATTGAATAATGAAATATTAAATAACACGTTATAGTCTTCATTGTATTAATTCAGTCAAATTGTTGTTCACTAAATGTACTTTTTGTGCCTGAATGCTTTAGAAATGCCTTAAAACACATGCAGATGATAAACTTTCACTCTGTTATGGTTATGCTTTGCAATGACTCCCCAAGTCTCATGTGTTCTCAACTGTTTTGCTGATCAACTATAAGCCCAACTCAACATTGCTTATCCTGCGATGTGACTATTGCCCATACACATTGCGATGTCAATGCTGAAACAATATATTGTGCAGTTGCACTCTAAAATACACATTTCTTGTATATTTACATGTACTGTACAGTGGGGAAAATAAGAATTTAACGCGTCATGTTTTTTTTTTTTTTTCTGGGAATATTATTTCTAAAGGAGCTGTTGGCATGGAACTTAACCAGTTTTTGATAAAAACCCAAACAATACAAACAATCTGAAAGATTCTTTCTGTGTAATAATAATGCAATAACACAATGAGAAAGCACTGAACTACTGAAACGTATTTAATACTTTATATAAAGGATTTTTTGGTGCTGGCAGCTTAAAAACGCCTCCCATATGGCTTTCCCCTTCCTCCTTCTTTTCTTTATGTGTTCAATACTTTCTACCTGCACCATTTCATTTTATTACACATTACTTCATTTGTAAACTAAGTAGATTCGATTTTTCGCCCTATCAACAACTATTATATATTGACTATAGGTATTTTTTATATTTTTTAAAGTCTTATGCTGAGTTCAGACTGCATGATTTCAACCCCGAATTTCAAAGTCTTTGCTTGTGAGACGTAGTTTGGACAAAGTTGTCGGCGATTCTTCCTATTGTAAAGTCATACAGTGTGAAACTCCCTGTCCCCGATCCATCTTGCAGTGTAAACAAAGCAGCGACAGAACACTACCCCAGATAGTCATGCAGTGTAAAAACATCTGTGGCACGACTACTTTGAAAATCATGCAGTCTGAACTCTGCATTAGGTGAAACAAACTAAACCATAAAAGAATAAAAGGCTCACATCAAAGGCAAGAACACATGCACATTTTCTTTACACAATAAATAAAACATTTTGATTTGATGTACACGTTAACATCCCATGTCATTTTGCCTATTGAGTAGATCATTTAGATAACTGCACTGAAAAACAGGACAAATGCTAAGGAAGAAAGCCATTATTTGCTGTGTTTTTGGATGTAATGTTTTGAGGGAACTCAGCTGCTGTTCTCTGTCTCTGCCACTCTGTGTTTTGGGTTATCTTCTACATTCACCAACAGCACACAACAACACCTCCACAATCTCCTCCTGTCAAACTGCTGCCCACATGCACTGACCCCGCACTGAGACCTTCAGCTGGATTCTCAGCAAGCTATTTGTGTCATTCTGGGGGAGGTTGTGCTGATACCACTATTTCAGGCTTCAAGTCAACAAAAATGGCATTCGCAGCATGTTATATAACAAAGTACAAAAAAAAAAAGAATAATCAATGAAAATATCGGAGGGTGAGACTCAGAAAATGCAGAAGATATATGCATCATATATATATATATGATGAGTTGACAAATGGAACAATACACTGATTAGCTGAATGGAGGAAAGCTGTATCTACTGAATGGAAAGAGTGAATGAATTGCTAAATGGATGGCTTTCTGAATCAATGAATGACTGAATGAATGGATGAATGTTTGAATAAATGAATGGGTTGCTAAATGAATGAATTACTGAATGAATGAATGAATGAACGAACAAACGAATGGCTTTCTGAATGAATGAATAAAGAAATGAATGAATGAATGAATGAATGAATGAAAGGAAACTACAGACATAATACAGACATTTCACATACATACAGAGATACTACAGACTGAATGAATGGCTTGCTGACTGAACGAATGTATGACTGACTGGCTTTATGAATGAATGAACGAATGAATGAAGCTACAGACATTGTACAAACATACAGAGATACTAGACTGAATGAATGAATGGCTTGCTGATTGAATGAACGAACAGCTTTCTGAATGAATGAATGAATGAAACTACAGACATACTACAGACATTTCACATACATACAGAGATCCTACAGACTGAATGAATGAACAAATGGCTTGCTGAGTGAACGAATGGATGACTGACTGGCTTTATGAATGAATGAACGAATGAATGAAACTACAGACATACTACATACATACAGAGACACTAGACTGAATGAACGAATGGCATGCTGAATGAATGGCTTGCAGAATGAATGGCTTGCAAAATAAATGAACGAATGAATGAAACTACAGACATTGTACTTACAGAGATACTAGGCTTAATGAATGAATGGCTTGCTGATTGAGTGAAAGGTTTGCTGACTGAATGAATAATTGAATGAATGAATGAATGAATGAATGAATGAATGAATGAATGAATGAATGAATGGCTTGCTGAAAGAAAGAAAGAAAGAAAGAAAGAAAGAAAGAAAGAAAGAAAGAAAGATGAATGAAAGATGAATGAATGAATGAATGAATGAATGAATGAATGAATGAATGGCTTGCTGAGTTAGTGAATGAACGTATGAATGAATTACACTACAGACATACAGGCATATGACATTCAGACATAGTACAGATATTTACTCAGAAAATGGATGGATGAAACTGTAGTTAGCAAGATAATGAATAGATTGATTAAACTACAAATACATGAGTGATGAATTGATGAAATGAGACAGAGGGATGAATTATGAGTAATGGAATAACAGATACAGTAATGTTTGGGTGAAAGAAAACTGTAAATGGATGCGTGGATAGTTAGATTTAGACATATGGATATAGGGATGAATTAAACTAGACAGATGATGAAAGAATAGATGGAGGCATGAATAGACAGTTGAAAGAGATTTGGATGAAATAAAGATGACTGGATGACTGAGCTATAGATATAATGCTTAGATAGTTGAATGGATGGATGAATTAATGAATGGCTGAATGAATGAATGAACAAACGGCTGACTCGAATGAATGAATGAATGATTGGTGATTCAATGAATGAATGAATGCATGAATAAATGACAAGATAAATAAATGACTCCCTCATTTAATGAATGAATGAATGGCTGAATGATTAAATTGCTGAACAAATAAATGAATGAATGGCTGCCTCAATGAATGAATGAACAAACGGCTGACTCGAACGAATGAATGAATGATTGGCTGATTCAATGAATGAATGAATGAATGAATGAATGAATGAATGAATGCATGAATAAATGACAAAATAAATGACTCACTCATTTAATGAATGAATGAATGGCTGAATGATTAAATAGCTGAACAAATGAATGAATGGCTGCCTTAATGAATGAATGAACAAACGGCTGACTCGAACGAATGAATGAATGATTGGCTGATTCAATGAATGAATGAATGAATGAATGACAAGATAAATAAATGACTCCCTCATTTAATGAATGAATGAATGGCTGAATGATTAAATTGCTGAACAAATGAATGCATGGTTGCCTTAATAAATGAATGAACAAACGCCTAACTCGAACGAATGAATGAATGATTGGCTGATTCAATAAATGAATGAACGAATGCATGAATAAATGACAAAATAAATAAAAGACTCACTCATTTAATGAATGAATGAATGGCTGAATGATTAAATTGTTGAACAAATGAATGAATGAATGGCTGCCTCAATGAATGAATGAACAAACGGCTGACTTGAACGAATGAACGAATGATTGGCTGATTCAATAAATGAATGAATGAATGCATGAATAAATGACAGAATAAATAAATGACTCACTCATTTAATGAATGAATGAATGAATGGCTGAATGAATAAATTGCTGAATAAATGATTGAATGAATGAATGGCTGCCTCAATGAATGAATGAACAAATGGCTGACTCGAACGAATGAATGAATGATTGGCTGATTCAATGAATGAATGAATGAATGAATGCATGAATAAATGACAGAATGAATAAATGACAGAATAAATAAATGACTCACTCGTTTAATGAATAAATGAATGGCTGAATGAATAAATTGCTGAATAAATTAATAAATGAATGGCTGCCTCAATGAATGAATGAATGGCTCACTTAATGAATGAATGGCTGAATGAATGAATCGCTGAATGAATGGCTGAATAAATGAATAAATGAATGAATGGCTGGCTGGCTGAGTGAGTGAATGGCTGGCTGGGTGAATGAATGAGTGAATGAATGAATGAATGAATGAATGAATGAATGAATGAATGAATGAAAAAAGGCTTATCGGTAGTTCAGACAGCAGTTGTAAGAACTGCCAGTCATTTTATTGAAGTCTCTTGAGTTTTTTTAGGCACTGTAACTTTAATGGAGATGGCTTGGTGCAAATGAACTGGTGGGTGTGTGTGTGTGTGTGTGTGTGTGTGTGTGTGTGAGTGTGGGCGACACTACAAAGCAGCACACCCATTACACTGATTACATAAGTATTATGAGCAGGATTGCAGTGCTACTCCTCTGCACTCTTCAACAGCCCTGACACAAAATAAAGACACGTTTCCACCTTCACATCCACAACACCAATACTACAGTTCAACACCTTCAAGACGAGACTGCTGTTAGCCAAAAAAAACGAGACGGTCATGCGTGTGTTGACATCAGTGCAGAACAAAACTGCTCTGTCCAACTCCAAACAAAGCCACTGGTCTGTTTTGCTGAAAGTGTTTGTCCAGTTGTCATTCAAAACAGCTCTTTGTTTCGGCAACAACAGCGTGTCTCAGTTTGGTTACACGCGAAAACAACAGGCAGACCAGGGTTATTATTGTTCCACATTTAAATGAGTCTTTATTTTGATGCTATTTAAAGATTTGCTGAAAATTTCAGTTCCGTTTTAGCTCATTTCATTAATGGTTTTAGTTTTTATTTTGTAAACAATTCTTATTTCATTCATTCATTCATTTATTTTCCTTTGACAGGGGTCGCAACAGCGGAATGAACCGCCAACTATTCCAGCACGTTTTACACAGCACCAACACTGGGAAACACCCAAACACACTCGTTCTCACACACACATACAACAATTCCTGTTTAGTTTTTATCATTTTAGTTTGAGTAATTGCAGTTTTACAGGGTCAACAGTTAAGTTTAGTTTTTGCACAGCTTACATTAATTCTTTTGGAAAGTTCTTAAATCCAAAATAATAGTTTGAACCATAGACTAAAAAATATGGACGTAGTATTCGTGACATGGGTTTCTGAAGAGTGCAAATGAAGCATCAAATACTTCAGTAAATGTTAATTTCGTTTAGTTTTTCATTTATTATGATTTTGCTATTTATTTTATTTACATTTTTATTTTATTATTTTATATTTGTTTTATTGTATAATTTTATATTTTATTTCATTTTTATTTAATTTTATGTTTATTTTATTATTATTTTTTTTTATTTATTTATTTTTTAATTTAATTTAATTTAATTTAATTTAATTTAATTTAATTTAATTTAATTTTATTTAATTTTATTTTATTTTATTTTATTTTATTTATTTATTTTTTATGTTTATTTTATTTATTTTGTTTTATTTTATTTATTTTTATTTTATGTTTATTTAATTTAATTTTATTTTATTTTATGTTATTTTATTTTATTTTATTTTTTATGTTTATTTTATTTTATTTATTTTAATTTAATTTAATTTAATTTTATTTTATATTTTATTTTATGTTTATTTTATAATTCTGTATTTTATTTTTTATTTTATTTTTAATATTTAATTTTTTATATTTTATTTTTTATATTTTATATTTTGTATTTTATTTTATTTATTATAATTTAATTTAGTTGAATTTAGTTTTGTTTTGTTTTTTTGTTTATATATATATATATATTTATTTTTATTTTATTTATTTTTATTTTATATTTTTATTTTGTTTATTTTATTTTTTATATTTTATTGTTTTTGTTTTTATTTTATTTTATTTTATTTTATTTTATTTTATTTTATTTTATT
>CAIGQQ010040406.1:3033435-3048034 GCA_903798035.1 Danio albolineatus | reverse complement strand
AGATTGAACGATAGATAGATAGATAGATAGACAGATAGACAGATAGACAGATAGATAGATAGATAGATAGATAGATAGATAGATAGATAGATAGATAGATAGATAGATAGATAGACATCCATAGGGATGGATGGATGGATGGATGGATGGATGGATGAATGGATGGATAGAACGATAGATAGATAGACAGAACGATGGATGGATGGATGGAACGATAGATAGATAGATGAGTGTATATACACATTATAGTACATATACTGTAAATAAGCATGCACACAGAGCACTCAGAACTCTGATCACTCTCAGAATGTGTTAAACCTGAAAGCCTCTTGATTGCTGATTTGATTAGTGAGCAGAAAGTGATGTTCAGATGGAGTCTCTCAGTGAGCGAGCTCTGCTTGTGTTATTAGCTGCTCTCTGGCCTGCAGCTCACAGACAGGAATAACTCGTCTCACATCCCAGACTCCTTCACGCCAGCGCTATCTGACATCAACAGCAGCTCAACAAGCAAATGTCCCGAGGCTATTTAAAGCCACCTTCTGACTGCTATCGTGTCAAATCAGTCCGAAATGGAGCAGACGGAATTAGTGACATCAATCTACTGACAATCAGCTCTGGTCCAACAGCAGAACACGGAGCTTAAGGTGAGAGTGCGGAAGCCTGCCAAAGATCCAGTTTTATTTACAACATTTTAATTCACATTCCCTCAAATAATACGACCAGTGATGAGAATAACGGTATTATAAATTCAAGAGTTCACACTTAGCTGATGATTGATTATAAAGCCTGTTTAGCATGCTGTCCCGGGAGAGAGCCCTGAGCTCATAAGATCCTCGAGCCCAGGGCTCCCTCCCGTTTGCAAGGTGAGAGGAGAGTTTGAGCTCAGGTAGAATTTAAGAACTTCCCTGCTGTAGTAGCTGATGAACAGATAGTGATTGCTCTTAAGAGATAACTACTAACTAAGAGCATGTCTATGGTGCTTAATTTTATTAGTCAATTAACTTAAGTTGTCGGTGGGAGGAAACCGGGGGACCCGGGGGAAACTCACGCGAGCAAGGGGAGAACGTGTAAACTCCAAACAGAAAAGTCGGCTGGTTTGGTAATGACTAGAAACAAAGACAATCTTGCTGTTAGGCAACAGTGCTAACTGGGCCAACGTGCCACCCATCTAGAAAAGGAAGAGGATTAGGGGTGGAAGGGGGGATTATTCAGAACGAAGATAACTGTGGTATGAAACCTAGGGCATTTATAGTGGCTTAGGAGTCGTTTCATTGGTGAATGATAAATTGGATAATGCAAGACCAGCTGCAAGCAATCATAAGCACGTGATCCTCTCGAAATTAGTTTATAAATAAACTTCACTAACTGAATTATAAATAAATGGAAAAAGTACATTTACTGGGGCATGTGCCCCAAGCCTAGGCTATACGTGCAGAGAAATGACTCATTTATTTACTACATTTATTTACTGGTTACACTCAAAAAGATAACTCATTGGATGAACTCAATTTAATTAAGGGCAGGATTTCCATCCAATAAATTTGTTTAGCACCAACTAGATATATATATATTTAATAAATTAAATGCAATTGAGTTGGTCCAACATGATTTTATCAAATAAAAGTTTAAATACGTTAGTGGTTTTATTTAACTTAAACTCAAATGTCTGATAATATCATGTATGTCTATTATGTGTTGTACATTTCCAAGCCTCTTAGTTTTATTTGAAGTTGTCAAAAGAGCCATTTTTTTAAGCATATTTGATATTTTTAAGCATAAGTTACCTCTAAAGTTGATTGACACTGATCTCAGAATTTATTTTAGGACATTTATTGCTCACTGAGCAAAGCAACGAACCGCATTGTTGCTAATGCCTAAGCATGGGTGTTTCTGCAAGGTGGTAATCTCAAAACATTATATGAAAATCTTCTAAATCTTCAGACTAAAATGAAGACTAAACTCTAACAAGTCTATCTATTCACTTTCAACACCTAAGATTACTTTTATTGTCATTATTTTAATTCTCTTAATTCAATCCCACAAAAAGCATGCAGGAAACTACAAATCCCCTAACCATGTAGTTGGACCAACACAATTTCGTCATGTTGTAACAACACAAAACGCTTGTGGTAACGTAATGGTTTACAAATTTAAGTGGACTGAACATAAAACAAATAAATTAGCCAAAGAAATTACAAGTATTGTGTAGTTTCAGCTCATTGTAAATAGGTAGTTTGAACAAGCAGCAGTGATAATTTTTTTGAGTGTATACGAATAGTCTTACCGTGGGTTAGCTTGCATGTGTGGGCATAGTTTGATGTCTTTACCTAAAACTTTAAACATTTATATAATTTGAAATAAAACGGAAAGAAATAAGGGGAATAAAATATGATTTAGACCAGTGGTTCTCAAACTGTGGTACATGTACCACTAGTGATACACAGGCTTCCTTCTGGCGGTACGCGGAGGAATCGTTAAATAATTAAAGTAAAGAAAATGAACACACTTTTAACCCTTTGCTGCGTACGATATCACCGATGTGATCAGTAAATTGATTTAATAGGCTAAACCTTTTATTTTATTTTTAATTTTCCAAATGTTTGTTATGCATTCTATCATTTAAAGCTAATTTCCTTCTCATATTTGTAACGGTTGTTGGGGCGTATCTCGCATTTTTACATCCCGATGTTGACAGGTATAGTTTAATCACTTGCTTTTCTAACACACAGCCTACTCTAACGCGCAGCGAGCAGATCTAATGTCTGAAATGTTGTCTGTAAAAAAGTGTTGTCTGCAGAACTGTTGCAAACAATTTATTTGTGTTGAATTTAAACAAACAAATTAAATTAAATAATGTTCATCTTAATTTGTTTGTTTAAGTCTTAAATTGTTTACAGCAACTAAACGTTAAAAAAAAATTAGTAAATCCAAGGAATCAACTTTTAATTTATTTTTTCAGTGTAGATTTTAAAGACATACAAGTAAGTCATAGATACATGCAACATATAGTTCAAAAAGAGTATATATATAAATATGATGACATATAGCCTATATTTATGAGGTCCAAGGAACTTAATAATAATAATTCCTTACATTTATATAGCACTTTTCTAGACACTCAAAGAGCTTTACACAAAAAACAAAACAAAAAAAAACAGATGAGTCGAGAGATGAACGGATCAAATCTTTTTCTGGCTCAAAAAGCATATGATTGGCTTCTGTCTTTCACGTGACGAACGAACGACTCACCCGATAGAGGACTCAGAAAAATGAATTAATCTTCTCCTCCAGCTGCACAAATGTGCGCATGTCAGGATGAGCGAAACACTCCCTGAGATGACTCATCGTTCTCGAGTCGCATTAAAGAGTCGTTCAAAATGAACAATAACAATAATAATAATTCCTTACAATTATATAGCGCTTTTCTAGACACTCAAAGAGCTTTACACAATTGGGGGGTCTCTTCATCCACCACCAGTGTGCAGCATCCACCTGGATGACGCGACGGCAGCCATATTGCGCCAGACCGCACAACACACACCAGCTGATTGGTGGAGAGGAGACAGAGTGATGAAGCCAATTATGATATGGGGATGGTTAGGAGGCCATAATGGACAGAGGCCAATAGGCAGATCTGGCCAGAATGCCTACTCTTTTTCGAAGAACATCCTGGGGTTTTTAACGACCACAGAGAGTCAGGACCTCGGTTTAACGTCTCATCCAAAAGACGGCGCTCACTGAGCAGTATAGAGTCACCTTCACTATACTGGGGCGTTAGGACCCACACAGAACGCAGGTTGGGTGCCCCCTGTTGGCCTCACTAACACCACTTCCAGCAGCAACCTAGCTTTCCCATGTGGTCTCCCATCCAGGTACTGACCATGCACAGCCCTGCTTAGCTTCAGTGGGCGACCATGTGAGAGTTGCAGAGAGCTAGCTGCCGGCATAGCAGTCGAGACTAATTTTGCCAGTGATGATGAAGGGAATGCGTTTAAAGATCTCTCCTCATGTGCACTCAGTGACTCCTCGGCATTAATGCTACTAACAGCTGCTCCGTCAGAACGGGACACTTTGGGATCTGTTTATTCTGTGCTCCAGTTTTCGATTTTGGCAGCAGCTTGAGATTGGAAATGGAAACACTGGAAACACGCAGGCTGCTTTTGATGTCCAGAAAAAGAAGTGCGCGGCGTGTTTGGATGGACTGGAAAACTGAGCTCTTCTATTTTTAAAGGCCTGATTTTGTTACGTGGTTATACTGTAGATGACACCGATAGAGATGGAGGTCAATCTTTAATATAGAAATAGAAAACACATATAAGAGGCCTCAGAACAGTTCTGCATTCATCACAACTTATGCTTTATAAAACGTATGCTTTATAAAATCCTAGCGAGCAAGCTATAGTTCACTGATCAACACATCACCTATATGCTATATAACTGCAGGTTTACTATGTTTATATATAACTAGATGTTAGAAGTTTGAGGACAAACTCAATGGTGGTTTGAGAAAGCCTGTTGGAAGTAGTTTATTTAGTTAAAAATAGTATCAAGTTGGCAAAAAAAATGTTTAAGATCCCTACAGTCAACAATATAACCACTTTGAAGACTGAAGCAAGCCATTAAAAAGCTTTAAAGTTGAACCCTGTGTCTGTGGTTGATAATTGCATGATACTAGCATGAATTAGCATGTTGTTAGCATGTTTCTAGCACAAATTAGCATGTTGTTAACATGTTTCTAGCATGAATTAGCATGCTTCTAACATGAATTAGCATGTTGTTAGCATGTTTCTAACATAAATTAGCATGTTGTTAGCATGATTCTAGCATGAATTAGCGTGTTTCTAGCATGAATTAGCATTTGTGTTAGCATGATTATAAAACATATAATTTTTAAATTCATTAAAATTAATAAAAACTATATGGAACAGTATATACAATTAATATTGATTAAGATTGATTATTAATAATAAGATTCTGAGTTAGTTAGTTTTGGCCAGAACGTACACAATATAACATAACTTTTTCTTTTCTTTTTTTTTTGCTGGGGCACCAATGGCTTTAAGCAGGCTTCACTGCGGCATTTGAGGAAATCTTTTGGATCATCAGTGGGAAAATTAACAATAATTTATCAATAGATCGTAAATACTCATAATACTCAAAAACATAATGCCATAATAGACATAATGTGCCTATGGCGTGTGCCAGTAATCCAGAGCAGTCCCTGAATGAAAAGGTCAAATAACAACATACCGGCTGAGCTGTCAGAGCAAACTAACTGCAGGATGTTTATCGCTTCAACCATCCTTAAACAGCTTCGGACTAATTGTGATTAGTTTTAATATAGATAAGTAAGATTAAGTTAGTTAAATAAACGACTTGTAGCTCGTTACAGAAAGAGTGGAGGCTCCTGAACACCGCTGCTGAAAACCAAACCTGTATGATCAGAGCGGGCGGAGCCGCGACGGCGCAGTTCCTGTTTCAGTCCGCGGACACAAGCTCGCGTCGACCCGTCATATTTAATGACTTATTTCATGTTTATTTCACTGTAATAATAATAATGTTATTATTATTATTATTATTATTATTATCATTATTATTATGCAGCTGGAATGTCCGGCTCTAGTTCGTCATCAAAATCCATGAGGTTAGCTGGACTCTGAAGATTTGATTCTCTGACTGACAGACGGACGTAGCCTGTGACTGACAGCTCGCCTACAGTATAAACAATTAAATGGCAAACGTTTTTAGTTAGCCTAGTGAATCCTCTTTTTAAGAACATATGTTTTTTGTTTTGATATTATCGTTAAATCGATGAGCAAACTCGGAGCTCTTCGCTGGCGGTGACTCTCCTCCCAGGGGATGCTGAGCTCGCGCATATCTGTTCTATATATAACAGTTCTATAACTGTTATATCGCACTTTGTAAAGAAACTGGTCTGGCGGATATCGCGTTTTGTGAAAAAAATACATTTTGTAGTGGCCTAAAATGTTAATTCTTAAATTGTGTTAATGGCAGCAATTCACACATAGATAAGGAACATCTGAACAGTGATTTCCAATCATAAAATCCAAATGTCAAAAAAGGCGTTTATCGCGTTTTGCAACAAAACTCTTCAACTGTTGAAGCAGGGCAGACGATTGAAAGGTACCGATGTGTACCTGAATGAACACCTGACTAAGAAAAATGCAGACATTGCCAGGAAGGCGTGAATGTTAAGAAGAGAGAAAACTACCCAACTAACCCAGCTCGGACTTGAACCAGCTAATATCTTACTGTGAGGCGACAGTGCTAACCACTGAGCTGCCGCCCTATAAATCACATAACATAAATGCAGAGAGAGTTACGCTTTGAAAGAGTGCTAATAACACAATGAGCTCCTTTCATGTTCACTCCTCTTTAATGTTTTGCACGATTACTGATTTGAGGCTTTAGTTATTTTCCCTCTTGTGCCTCATGAGTGGTTAAATACCCTGGAAGGACCAAACCCAGCTCAATATCCCACAATCAAAGGGGAATTTCTTGCATACGCCGGATCTGAGCCCACACTGCCTATAATTGCCAGTTAAAGCTGCAGGAAAAGACTCAGAACTCTGGGAAAAAAAAGAGCTAAATCTAAAGGGACGCATGATTGATGAAGAGAGACGGATTCCAAGGTGTCCTCGATTCGGATTTTGTGGGCGACCTTGTTTTTTTTTTTTCTTCCCTGGCAGGCCTAAATTAAGCGGTGCATCATCTATACTGGGATTTGGTGGATGTGGAGCAGATTTTATTTTCGGCGCAGTCCTTCCTCTGCTTCTGTCAATGGACAAGAGATTCAATGCAATGCGCTGGATTCACAGTTTGAGACGCTGTCACACTTATGTCTGCGAAACGTGCCATCTTCTATGGAAAAGAACTGATGATGGCCTAGATTGGACAGAATAGCTGGCCTAGAATGAATATGGATGGCAACAGTGGTGATTGTGAAAGTAGGTGAATGAGCAGAGATGGAAAGGTTTTATACATTGATTTTAATCGTTAAGTTCATGACTTCAAGGTTGGATTACTGTAATGCTCTGTTCGCTGGTTGCCCAGCCTCCTCTATTAACAAGCTACAGCTAGTACCAGGTCTAGAAAATATGATCAAATCACCCCGATTTGATCCTCCTTACGCTGGCTGCCTGTTAAGTTTCGTATTGAGTTTAAAATATTGCTTCTTACCTATAAAGCTTTAAATAATCTAGCTCCTGTTTATCTAACCAACCTTCTGTCTCGCTACAATCCAACCCGCTCTCTAAGATCTCAAAACTCAGGGCTTCTGGTAGTACCTAGAATAGCAAAATCAAGTAAAGGGGGTCGAGCCTTCTCATTTATGGCTCCTAAACTCTGGAATAGCCTTCCTGATAATGTCCGAGGCTCAGACTCACTCTCACAGTTCAACACTAGACTAAAGACCTATCTTTTTAGTAAAGCATACACTCAATACAGCACTTAGCGGTGTGATGCATGAATGTGCTCCACGCATCTCGTTTACATACACTATGAACAGCAGCTACGCTAATTATTCTCTTTATTCTCTATTTCCACCTGGGGATACTCATCCCGTGACCCCCAGAGACTATGCAGTGCCACTGATGTGATCCAAGACCCGCGAAAAGACGATCCCAAGGTTTCATAATCCTGGACCAGGCTGTATCCTGAGCAGCTGTTTGGTGCATGGCAGAGTAGCAAGCATGAGACTGATTCCTGTGACCCTCCAAGGACAGACGAGCCTCGAGTTCTCCAGCCTCCGGCGCCTAGATTGCAGCTCTGCACAAGATGTTTGGCCATAGGAGAACTGGTCATGCCCAACTGAGCCTGGTTTCTGTCTTTTAATATTGCGGTCGTCAGATTTCCAGTTATTTATGATGTTTTCTTACAGGGACAAAGTTAGTGGCGAGTTACTGATGTTCATTAATGTTCTTATATTTTTTTTCTATAAAAATTTCATGTGACAGTACAAATCAGTATAGCTGCTTAAGAATATTTCAGACATATGGACATATAATAGACAACTTAACGCCTTCGGTGTAAACGAACGGTAAAGCTTATTAATGTAGAGTTAATGCTTAACAGAAAATGACTTCACTGTTTGCTAATGCTTAATAAATGGTTCATTGTGTGAAGTCATTATAAAGTGTTACTGAATTATCTGTTGTCTTAGACCCGACTCATGAAATAACATAGTATTAAGTGTAATAAATAAAACTGTAGTAAAATTGTCTTTAAAACAGACAATATAAAATAACTGAAGATGAAGTAACCTCAGCTCTAGTTAAACACATACTGTACACAGCAGCACTCACTGCGGGATCAACAAAACTGTAATAAACTGTGTTAAAAACAGACAACATGAAGAAATAAAGATGAACTAACCTCAATTCCAGTCAGAACAATAAATAAAAACTAACGTAAATCAAAACCACCTATTCGCTTCTCCCGCTCAACTTCGTCATGCGCGGAGTGAGCTCTGATTGGTTAACATCTTTCTCCCGCTCAGTAATTGCCGGTGTACTGCGTCAGCTCTGATTGGTTAACATATTAAAATCATGCGCACAAGAACGTGACAAAAATCAAAATAAATTAATAGATAAAATTGCAGCCTTACGCGATTTAGAAATTGCATGTGCTTAAATCACGATTTTTATGCGATTACGATTAATTGCACAGCCCTAGTGAGAATTAATGTTATGAAGTCTTCCCTCCCTGACTCTTTACCTCCCTCCTTTCCAGCAATGCTTTGTGAAAGTGACATCATCGTCATATTACATAAACTTTGCAAAAATCGCTGCGTGCCGGCACTTCTTCACAAAAGGCTGTTACTTCCGTTTTATGGTGCATGAGCGGCGCATATTTTATCTGCATGCATGCAAACAACCGGGACTCACACAGGATCGTGTGTGGGAATGGTTTTCTTTGCGCAAGCATCAGTTTGCTTTTGCTGTTTCGGTTGCACATAGAGAATAACGAACTTGTGTGTACAAAAGATGCCAAATGTAAATGGCCCTTTTTTTTTTTTTTTTCACGTCTCCCTGTGCCGTTCCCAGCAAAATGCCACC
Organism: Danio albolineatus; assembly: GCA_903798035.1. Lineage (NCBI taxonomy): Eukaryota > Metazoa > Chordata > Actinopteri > Cypriniformes > Danionidae > Danio > Danio albolineatus. The sequence continues at coordinate 3,038,957 of CAIGQQ010040406.1, read as the reverse complement.
CAGGGCAATCTCCTATATTGCCCATGCCTAAATTGCTACTGGTCAGACTAATTGGTGGTTCATTCCATTGTGTCGACCTCTGATAAATCAAGGACTAAGCTGAAGGAAAGTGAGCGAGTGAACCCTATGCACTCAACACATCAGTTTTCATTCAATAAGAACAAAAGTGAATAAGCTATGATGGAAACATTTACCAAATGTATTTCTTAATGTCCAACAGAATCTCCTGACTCCGGCTTAACAGATGACGTGACTGTAACGGACCAAACTCAATAACATCATCTGAATCTGTTTTATTCATTCTGAAATGCCTCAATAATCCATCATCAGATCTATTTGGATGATTCACCTCCTAAAGCAGACTCCATTTCCAAACATCACGCATCTGAACACACACACAAACACAGGAATACACAACAAACAATTGTTACTGCTTTCTGACAGTGAGTTCTGAGGCGCAACTTATTTATAATTAAGGGGGAAAAGAGCCACAGGCTTCCCCAGCTGCACTAACTTTCACTTTTTATTAGAAATTCTTTGCACCAGTTTCTAGTTTTGTTTTCTCAAACAGATAAAAAAGTGACTGTGCCTTACCCTCAACCTCTTTATGCGATATCTTAGCTTTCTGCAGCTTTGGATGAAAACAGCAATTATAATTAGTTTATTTACTAAATATTTTTATAAAAGAAATATTCTTTGCGTTGTTACTACAAAGCTGCGTTTTCTATAATGTCTGTTAATGTATTGCCAATTATTTAAAGAGACCCTATTATGGGTTTTTAAAAATGACCTTCGATGCTGTGTGACCTTCCCCTTCCCCCTACCCCTCGTTTTGCGCGTTTACATCAAGCGGTAGTGGTGTCCCAATTCTCTTTAGCTTGAAAGCGTAGGGCTAAGGGCAAGGAGTATACACCCCTTCGAACGAAGATTTTTCAGGACCACACTTAAAATGTAGGGGTAAGAAAATTTCCCGGCTCTTTAAGAACGGTAGGAACGATACAGTGAGGACACATGAGAGTCTATAAAAGTCTCCAATAACACCAAAAAAAGTTGCTAGGTTTTGCTACTAGTCACTTTAAAAAAAAAAAAATGTGTCATTAAGGGAGTCTGAAAAGTTGCTAAGTTTGCAACACTGCTTATGGTAAGAATAGAGCAATGTGCTGGTGTTTAACTGGATTGCTTCAATGCACTCCTGCATTGGGTTCACACATACACTCTGCACTCTGACTACTTCAACAATGTTGATATGCCATGGTGGGCGTTTCTCTCTGTCTCGCACTGAACGCAGGCAACCAATCGCAACAGACTGGGTCATCGGACCAATCAGTGCAGATTAGCATCGCGCTAAGGAGGGGTTTGGGAACAAATGAACCGCTGAACGAATCATATGGGAGTCACTGGGATAATTAGGTAAAAATAAATACATTTTATTAGACATGAAAGTGTTTTTTGACCTTGCAAGCATATCGCTATGTTCTTGGAGACCCCGAAACCAAAATATAACGTTTTATTATTTATATTAGGGGCTCTTTTAACATTTCTGATAAAAGAAATATTCTTTGTGTTATTACTATGAAGCTGTATTTAATAATACTTAATAATAATAATTTAATAATAATAATAATTCCTTACATTTATATATTGCTCTTCTAGACACTCAAAGCGCTTTACATAATGGAGGTGGGGGTGATCTCCTTATCCACCAACCAGTGTGCAGCATCCACCTGGATGACGCGACGGCAGCCATATTGCGCCAGACCGCACAACACACACCAGCTGATTGGTGGAGAGGAGACAGAGTGATTAGGCCAATCATGATATGGGGATAGTTAGGAGGCCATGACGGACAGATGCCAGTGGGCAGATCTGGCCAGGACGCCGGGGTTAAACCCCTACTCTTTTTCGAAGAACATCCTGGGATTTTTAGTGACCACAGAGAGTCAGGACCTCGGTTTAACGTCTCATCCGAAAGACGGCGCTCACTGAGCAGTATAGCGTCCCCTTCACTATACTGGGGCGTTAGGACCCACACAGACCACAGATTGAGCGCCCCCTGTTGGCCTCACTAACACCACTTCCAGCAGCAACCTAGCTTTCTCGTGTGGTCTCCCATCCAGGTATTGACTGGGCGCAGCCCTGCTTAGCTTCAGTGGGCGACCATGTCGGCGATTATATTGTTTATTAATGTATTGTAGTGGAGTACAAATACTAAAATTACGTTTATGCTAATGACATAACAGTCATATGAAAAGGGTCCACTGTGGTTTTAGACGTTGCGATATCGATGCTAAAATGATATATTGTGCAACCCCAATTTGAAGTCTTGCAGATTCTACCTCTGCACAGTAAACTACTATATACAGTGTGCATGTGTGTGTGACCTGTCTTTGATAAATCCACACCCCGGAAACGCAGGCTTGTTTCACATCTGTGTTTCTGGCCTTGCCCAGGTGATCCAGTAATGATTATCTGAGCCGTGTAAACAGGAACGAGATGAGAAGTGTCTGCTCCAGATCTCTGATGTTCGCTCTCACAGACTTCGGGGGATTTTCCAGGATCTAAAGTGGTGTGCGTCAGACGCGGCCCTTGCTTCCTGCCGTCTTCCGTCTCACAACAAAGACAACCTCAGTTTAAAGGTTAATGACGAGCTGCTTATTAAGGGAATAGTTCACACCAATGCCTTTCTTCTGTGGCATGTGAAATGTAAAGAATATAAAGGCTTAATCAGCATCTTAAATCCTCGAAAGTTTTTGGTTTTTTAAAGAAACGCATGAACATTTAAATGTTAATTTATATAATTTATGCATGTATTATATCATCTTTGCACCAAATAAGAAAAAAAAAATCTAATTACAGCTTATGTGAGGTGTTTGTAATAAGGTGTGTATGAGGGGGACGGGACGGTAAATCTGACATTATTCTCTTTTCTGGCTGCCGTCATCAGTCTCACACTATTGTTTTCCTCTTTCTGAAAGTCTTGATAACACCATCCTGGAGTTTTTCTCTTATTATTTCAGCAAATAAATAATATATGATTTAAGATATGATTTAAAATAAATGATTTGTTGTATTCTCATATTCACTGCATTTTGAGTTTACCAACTATAGCTATGTTTCCATCCAAAAATGCGAATGAACTTCGTCCCTTCCTGATTATTGATGGCGCCAAATATCAACAGTAAAAATGTAATTTGCTGCAGTAGGAGAAGCTGCGTCAATCTTCTCTTCATTTAATAAATGACTCGTGGCTCAGAAGGCATCCTGAACGCGTGGTGGCGTTTGAAGGTTTCAGACGCGGAGCACAGACGCTCTTGAATCTGGAGGTCATTAATAATATAATATCACAACTACTGAAACGGTGAGGCGCTTTACAATGACCAAAACAACATTTCAGATGTTTTACGATGTGCTCAGCCTGCTGGTTTGTCCATTCATACACATTTTTATCATCACATGATCTCTTATACCAAAATCACATGACCTTTATTTAATGCGCATACTGGGATTTATGCGGTAAAAGTGTTTCCATCGCAGTTTATGCACATCTTTTCTCATCAAATAAAAAAGTTTATCCTACTCAGTTATGCGCAGACATTTTTTATGCGCATTTTCAAAATGCATCTTTGTGTTTCCATCAACCGTTTTTTTTATGCGCATATCCAAAATGCGAATAAAAGTAGCTGGATGGAAACGTAGCTAATGTGAGTCTGCATGCCATTTTACATGACATTTATTGCTGTATACTGAAAGCAGCAGCAGATAGTTCACCTCAGATCTGGAGAATAAAATTAAACTAAACACTAAACACACACGAATGATTCAGCATCTACATTTAATAATGTTAAAGAGGGTAATATGTATTATATAGATTATAAGCCTTACCATTTCATGAGTGAGTGCATATTCTGTGCTTTTGAATGGTTGTATTTAAATTTCAGTCATGTTTCGTCTGGTGCAAACAGCCAAGTTGCTTATCACTGCAAATCTCGTGTTGTTAGGACACGCGGTTACAATGTAACCTGCACACCTAATGTTTACGCTAGTAATATTTATATCATTTGCTAATTAATAACCTCATGTGGAACTCTGAATCTGCATCTCATTTCGGAGTCTGCTACTGTTCACCAGAGGTCGCACTTCCGTCACAGACGCATGCTTTCAGAGCCTTTCTGACTGAATGAATGAAATACGCTGTTTTCCACCAAGGCAACCCGGGGTGCTGAAATATAATTGACTGAACTGGCATTGGGTTGGTTAAAATGACCAAACAAAGACAGCGTTCTGGCACGGAAAACACATTTTTAAAGCAGAAAATCTGACTTCAGCATTGTTTTTCAGATAAACAAGAATGTTCAGCATGTTTCTGAAATATCTGTAAACATATTATGGTGTTTTTATGCTTTAGAAGAGTCAAAAACTTACATACAGCACCTTTAGTCCTGTTTTGAATCTGCCACTATGCTGACACTCAGGCGTAGCTCCTCCCTCTTCTGAAAAAAAAAACACAATCTCATTTGAATTTAAAGCGACATTCACCAAAATGCCACAATTTGGCTCAAAGCCTAAACGAGTCAGTTTCAGGGAGTTACAAACATTATCTGTGTGATATTTTGAGCTGAAACTTAACACACACACAAACACACACACACACTCTAGGGAAACCAGAAACTTATTTAACATCTCGTAAAAAGGCGCATAATAGGTCTCCTTTAAATATAAATTTGTAAAAAGTAAACAGTATATTTCAAATTGATTTAGTGTTATCTATTCCAGTGTTTGTTTTGTAGTCTCAGAGAGGCCAAATGTCAAGTAAAACCAAGCCAGAACATAAAAAGAATAGTTGTTTTAACAGCACAACAAAGCTCTGGCAGAGACACAGCACACAAACAGAGCTGAGACGCTGCTTTACCATCAATACTGACGGATGACGTGGACGAGAGAGAGAGAGAGAGCGGTGGGAAAAGACAGATAAAATGGCTTAAAACAGCTTGTCTCTTCTCTCGCTTTTCCAAAACAAACACACACACACACACACATATATATATATAAAAGCAGTCTGAGGTTTAAGGTGCACTGTTGCTCAAGATAAGAAATGCTCATTCTCTTAGTAAAATTGCACTTCATCCCACATTTGAGGCCATAAAGTGTTTAAAGCCGTGCCTGAATGCTTGTTAACATTAGTTAAAGAGCCCCTATAATGGGTTTTTGAAAATGATCTTCATGCAGTGTGTAACACAGCTCTAAATGAAGTGAAATGTCCAGCTGAGGCTTAAATCTGAAAGTGCACAGTAGGGCTGCACGATTTGGGAAAATTGTCATATTGCGATTATTGAGGTCAATATTGCGATATGCGATTTCGATTATAAATGGTATTGTAAGTCAACTTAATGGGTTTTTAAGAAAATTGCACACACAGATTAGTAATAATGTTGAAGTGTGCGTTTGTTCAACTTGAAATGGTTTCAAAATAAATAATTTTTACAAAATAAATATCTGCATTATTGTAAACTTATTTTCATATT
>CAIGQQ010040406.1:2964771-2975468 GCA_903798035.1 Danio albolineatus | reverse complement strand
CCGGAAAAAACAAAGGAGCAAATTATTTTCTCAGCAAACATGAAGAAACTGCTGCGTTTAACTATTATCATCACCTTCTGGACTATTATGAACTCAGAATGACGGAGTTACTCTCTAACAGAGGCTACATGTGCTGGTTAGGATTACAAACACAGATGAGAGCTCTGCACTGACTGTGGGCTATATTTTGGGTTGTTTTTTTTAACCTAAATAAGGACTAAATGTCTGCTGTGTGTAGTTTATTTTATTTTATATAAATCGCAGACAGTAGGCTATTTCGCATCATTGATCTGCAGTTATAATCAGATCATGCTCAAAATCAGTCACTCAAAACAGAAAATACAAACTCATTACAAACAAAGTACAGTCAGCAGTCAACTCAACATTCCACCAAAATAACTAAATAAAATACATTTTAAAGGGCCACGAAAGCCCCCCTGTCTCAGCGTGGTGTTTTCACACCTCTAGTTTGGAAAAGCTCAGGAAAGTGGGCGTGTCCAGCTCGGTTTAGGTGGGAGTGTCGGTGGAGAGAAAGAGGGAAGGTTTTGCATAAAAATGGGAGTTTCCATTTGTGCACGCGCTGACTTTCAAACAAACACACAGACGCAGGAGAGAAAGACAGTGACTGTGTTTACATGGGCATCAGTCATCTAATTATTTGCCAAATTATTAATTTGTCGACTTTAACTGCAGTTTGGCACTTTCACGTTTATTCACGAACATTTCCTGCGTGCCCCCCATGACAAACGAGATATTAAATGTGAGTAACTGCTGAAGGAGTGCAGATTTAATGGAGTATTTGAAAAGCACAGCGTATTTCAGGAAAAAAAAAAATCCTCCGCATTTCTCGGTAACTAGATGCACTCGGTAGGCAGCGTCAGAAAGCCCTTATGTGTATAGACTATTCTGTCACAAAATGCAGAGAAAATTCTACACGACAGTAATCGTTTGATTAAGATGTTTACACTTTACACGGATCTTTCAGTCTATAATACTGTAGTGATATTAACCTGCTGTAAACTCAGCAACAGTTCTAATCATTTGACTAAGGTCTGTCTTTAAACACTGAAAGAGTACTGCTGACGAAACCAACGTGCCGCATGCGCTGTAATTCACAGTGAGTCCAGCTGCGTTCTCATAGCGGGGAAATGAAAGCGAAACCTTTGTTGAAGCACATTTATAAACGCAACACTGAAGACCTGCGTCTCCAAACAATCCTTCTTCCACTTGTTTTGGCAACCTGGCGTCGCTCTGCTGTCTAAAAACTGTAACAGCTACATTTTTCGAAGCTATCATGCATATTAATGAAATAGAGCGCGCTGATTGGGTTGAACAACGTCCTTGTCATGACTTAATGCCGCACGCTCAGAGACGTCAGGATGTACTCGCGGCGACAGACGTCCACTCTGCACGCTGGAACACATGCATTGATCTCATCAGCGTGACGCAGCTTCAAAAATTAGTTTCAAACCGGAAGAACGAATTTGCTCAAAATAACGAAAAAAAAACACCAATTTTTACTTTTTACTCAATTATATGTGTGTTTATAGTAGCGTGGGACACATATATGACTGTCAACAGCTCAAAACATGTGTTTTGGTGTTTCATGGCCCTTTAAATCAATAAATAAACAAATATATCATCTGAATCTGAATTAAGACGTGACTTGAAATTTTGAGGAAAAAAAGAAGAAAAAACTCAAAACTAACAAGAACTAAAGCCAGAATTACAAGATATAGGCCCAGTTTCACAAACAAAGTTTAGCTTAAGTCAGGACTAGACCTTAGTTAAAGTAGGCTATTTAAGGCACATTTATAAAAACGGTCTTTGAAAAATACCTTAGTGTGCACCTGAAGACAAAATAATGACACTGACATACTTTCAGACATCTCACCGCAAGTTATTTTCAGCTGAGACAGCTCAAACATTCAATTTAACCCATGACTAGCCTCAAACCTTGTAGGTGAAACCAGGGGATAGTCTCACAATTGTGATAAAAATGCCCAACTGGACATTGCAGATTCACACGTTGCAATATCAACACTAACAACATATTCTACAGCCCTACAATCGATCATCCCTGTGTTACCAAACAGGGCGGTGCAGATGCAGATGAATCTCCCCATCAGCTCAATCTCTGTTAGAAGGGAATCTGATAAAAGCAGAAGCAAAAGACGCCCTCCACTCCCAAACACACTGACCTACAAACCCTGCGCTTATCACTGTGTCAAAAGGTTAACCTTCAATATCCTGCTGGCGTTTGACATTAACCAGTTCCAGAGCAGGTTCATCAGTCCTCTCGTTCATTTCTCTGATTACAGGAAAACTAGGCATTTAACTATTTCATAAGCTTAGATGCCAAATTACTAAAATCATAAATGAACAGAGAGAGAATCTGTTAACATTATATTGAAACATCTGTTTATATTTTCCAAAACAACTAACCACAGAGTTAAGGGATCAGAAAAACGTCCATCTGAAAACATATTGTATACTTTAAATGAGGAAAATAAACATTATGCGTTATGGATTTGACAAAAAAAGCCTGCGAGTTTAGTCTACAACATACATTTTTGCATTTATAAGGAATAAGCTTTGTGAAATTGCCACTCATGTGACTTCTGTAAATCAAATATAAATGTTCGAAAACATTGAGAGACATAAGCTACGTTTCCATCCAGCTATTTTTATTCGCATTTTGGATATGCGCATAAAAAACGCTTGATGGAAACGCCGAGATGCACATAAATTTTGAAAATGCGCATTAAAAATGTATGCGCATAACTGAGTAGGATAAACTTTTAATTTGATAAGAAAAGATGCGCATAAACTGCGATGGAAACACTTTTACTGCATAAATTCCAGTATGCGCATTAAATAAAGGTCATGTGATTGTGTTATAAGAGATCATGTGATGATGATAATGTGTGTGAATGGACAAACCAGCAGGCTGAGCACATCGTAAAACATCTGAAATGTTGTTTTGGTCATTCTAAAGCGCCTCACCGTTTCAGTAGTTGTGTTATTATATTATTAATGACCTCCAGAATCAAGAGCGTCTGTGCTCCGCGTCTGACACCTTCAAACGCCACCGCGCGTTCACTGCGTGTCAGGATTGCCTTCTGAGGCACAAGTCATTTATTAAATGAAGAGAAGATTCACTCAGCTTCTCCTACTGCAGCAAATTACATTTGTACTGTTGATGTTTGGCACCAGTTCATCAGGAAGTGACGATTTTGTCCGCTTTGACTCGTTGGATGGAAACACTGCTTTATTGGCACGTCTTTTATGTGATAATCCAGTTTTGCACATAAAGTTCATTCGCATTTTTGGAAGGAAACATAGGTATTTTTGAAATTTTTTTTAAGTACTGTAAAATACAAGCCTACACAAAAAAACCTGAAACCGTTTCACTATTTTGACAAAAATTATTGATTACATATTGATTGAAAATTGATATATATAAAGTGCTTTCCATAGGTTTGAAATATACTTAAGGTGGTAGCTGGATTGAAAAACACCTTTCACCCACAGCACATAAATAGTTAAGTATTTGCAACAAACAAAACATAACTAGATTTTTAACACTATTTTTATTATTATCTTTTAAATCTTTTCTTTTCAACGGGCTAAAAGTATGTTGAAATATTTATATTTTTTAAAAATCCACTATTTCTCTTACTTTTATGCTCTTCAGGAGCCATGTGAAGAATGCGTGTGTATGGATGTTTCCCCGAGATGGGTTGCAGCTGGAAGGGCATCCGCTGCATAAAACAAATACTGGATAAGTTTGCAGTTCATTCCGCTGTGGCGACCCCGGATTAATAAAGGGACTAAGCCAAAAAGAAAATTAATGAATGAAAAATGAAGTGTTTCACTAAATATGCTTGGGCAGCTGTTAATAATTAAAAGAATAAACAAATAAATATATAAATCACACAAACACACACATGTGAGATATAGATATAGATATATATATATATATATATATATATATATATATATATATAAATAAAGGGTTACATGATACTGGAAAAATACGCACTATTGTTGTGTGTTGCAATAATGAATAAAGATTGCAAATTTTGATTTAATGCTGCCTTCAAAGCTTTGGAAACCATAGCAACCATGGAATTCCAATAAGCTCTGGAATCTTTTTGAACACTGCATTCCGTATCACCACGGCAACGTCTCATTCCGCTTCAAAGGAATTACAGACAATGTAGCATGTCGCACAAAATACACAAACATGCAAACTAACAACACAACACATTACAGACAAACACGAGCACTTCAAACAGAAAGCTTGCACTGAATTCCAGACAACAGCCCTCAGTGAGCATGCTCAGAGCAGCAGGAGAGTTTACAGAGCACTGGCAGCAGGTCAATCCTCTCCCATCTGCTGATGTAAAGCTGCCCACTCATACAAACACACACACACACGCATTTCCCCCTCCGGATGCTTTTCCATTCAGTCTAGTGAGCAGGCCAATCGATTCACTGCGCGGCAAGAAAAATCCCAGCATACAAAGCGGCCACACCTCCCTGCAGAATCATCCAGTGTGCACTTGTTTACTTTAGTCAAGCACACAGGCATGAGTCACACAGGATGAGTGATGAGTCAGAGCGAACACCTCCTCTGACCTCATAACCCCAGCACCAGCACTGCTGCGTCTTAAAGGGGAAACTCTCTCCTTTCCAGTTTGAGGCGAAAGCAGCAGAATGGAAATATGGCTTTGGCTTAGTCATGAGGTTGACATTAGGCCTCCGATCTGTGATCTCTCCCCTCCTCCATAGTAGAAAACCACCAGCGCTATAAACAAACTTCACACTGCAGCAATTTCCCCTTCAGTAGCTGAAGAAAACACGGGTCACGATGGGGTTTTTCTAATGTGAGCATTACATTGTAAATAGGGGTGAAAGGGATCATGGTTGATCGGTGATTGGTAAGGATCACAACCCACGGTTCGGAACACACGTTACCCACGGATTAATAATCTTTTTTACTGGTAGATCAATCCTAAATTTGTAACCATTGCAGAGAGATCTCCTCATTCAAATCACATGTATGAAAGCGTTTAGGCTTTCCTGTGAAATACAATGATGATGGTTGAAGTCGTGGTGGGTTATTCGGGATGTCGTGGGTTTCTTAGGTTATTAAAGGTGTTTCTGTCACTACTTGTTTAGCCTTTATTAATGCATTCAGTGTAAGCTGCACGATTAATCAATAAAGATCGGGATCTCAACACCCACACAGCATAAATTATAAATGATTGTGATTTGCATATGTTTATTAATCCTTCCAATCGCTGCATTCAAATCTAAAAATGCAAAAATCAAGAAAAAGATTCAGTCTTTAGAGTTAGTTATGAAGTTACAAACAGTCAAATAACACAGATGTTCTGAGAGAACAGTCTATAGTTTAGATATAACCACTGATGTTTGCGGTAAAGATTTAAAAAAAATAAAATAAAAAAAATAAAAAAATTAAAAATAAAATAAAATAATTTAAAAAAAAAAAAATCACCATCATATGCATTTAAAAGATGCTCAAAAATGTAGGCAGCAATTACATTATTTAACCAAAAGGTGGCGACAACCAGCCATCACAAATATGCCACTGAATAATTCTTCAAAAATGATCATCTAGCAATGAAACATGACGGTTTATGGGTGAATAACCGAATCATTTACTGAAAATGAGACTAATAATATGGGTTATAGAAATTTTAACGTTAGATTTCTTTCTTTTTTATTCTTAGAGTATGCAAGAAATACTCAAAATGCGATTGCATACGAACAACAAACCAACAACAAATTCATGAATAGGAAAAAAAAACATTACAAAAAACATTAAATAACGTAAGTTTTCTACATTTAGCGTCATCATGGTAGTAACAGTGATGTTTCCGCAGTACTGAATATTTTACTGTTTATTCATATTCAGCTGATTATTTCTTCATTTTATTTTTAATGAAATCACAGCTCCTCAGTTCTGTTTGTTAAAACCAAAAGTGTCTTGCTGTGCTGCTTTTGTAATAAATGGAAAGAAAATTACATTTGTCTTCTCTTTTTGGCTGAGCTGAAAAATGGTCCAATCTGTGACTAATAAACCATAATGCAGGGCTCAACAATAAGGACTGCCCGATGGCCCGGGGCCAGCGTGAGAGACGCTCAGGACAGTAGACAGGATTGTTACTGACCCGATCAGGCCAGCGCTGCCTTGTCACTACAGTTTGATTTTAAAATAATGCGAACTTTTTGTTAATTGTGTGCAAATACAGTCTTTTAATTTAGATACAGTTTGTGCTTTTAAGCCTTTAAATGCTACCCTCTCTGTGATGTGGGAAATGCCATGTTGCTTTTTGGTTCCTCCTATCTGATTGGATGTTGTGAGCTGCTGTTTTTTCTGTAACCTGGTAACAATCAGTACAGCAAAGAGACGGCAACATAGCGGCAACATCAGATAATGAGGATTGAAGAAATGATCTGTTTCTAATGTCTTGGAAGCAGACATTGACGAGGGTTCAACACAATGAAAAAAATTGTGTGTTTTGCAGAGTTTGAGGGCCTCATGATGGTATAGTGGGTAGCACGTTCGCCTCACAGCAAGAAGATCGCTGGTTTGAACCTCAGCTGGGTCAGTTGGCATTTCTGTGTGGAGTTTGCATGTTCTCTCCGTGGTCGCGTGGGTTTCCTCTGGGTGCTCCGGTTTCCCCCACAAGTCCCAAGACATGTGGTATAAGTGAATTGGGTAAGCTAAACTGGCCCTAGTGTACGGATGTTTCCCATGGATGGATTGCAGCAGTAAAACACATGCATAAGTTGGTGGTTAGTTCCGCTGTGGCGACCAATAATTATGGGACTAAGCTGACAAGAAAATGAACGAATGAATGAATGAATGCACAGTTCATTGAACTGCAATAAAACCCCTGCACATTTTCCATACTGCTCTTTTTGTTTGCATAAAACTTTGAATTTTGCTCATTATACATGCATTAATATTTTAAGTATTTAAATTCTAGATTCACAGATGTCATTTTTGACATATTGTTTAAAATATGTGGCTAAGAAGTAGCTAATAACTTTTTTTTTGGTGGGGCCAGTAAACATTTTGGCAGGGCAAGTAAAAATCTCAACCACTGGCCAGATTGGGCCAATATAAAAAATCCTTAGCGTTGAACCCTGTAATGTGATCCTAACCATGAGATTTGTGATCCGTTACACCACTAATTGTAAAGTTTCTAATCAGTTAACAATAACAAGCATTTGGGAACAAAACATGTACCTGGATGTGTATTAAAGGCGCAGTAGGTGATCCGCCTAAATGCTAATATTAGCATACTATCTTTCAAATACAATCCCTCTGCCGTTCAAAAGCCACGCCTCCTAAAACGCAAACACGTGCATCTTAAAGACGACAGCAGACAATCAACTAGATCATGTCATTCACCAGTTAGAAAACTTTGGTTCTTTATAATACTACAGTTCTGAATGAAAAACTGTATTATGTGTAGTGCGCAAAACTTGTCATGTGCAATATTTCATGCATGCAAGGATCACTGGTCTCCCTCTCTCACGTGCTTTGTCCTAAAGTGACTACTGTATGGTTAGTGGTTAGCCGGCGGCGTGCAGAAATTACACTTATTACTAAGCCATACTTGCATGCTATCTAAGACTAGGTATGGGACGATAATCGTTTTCAAGGTATACCGCGGTTTGGAAAAGTCAAGGTTTTAAAACCACCAAAATTTTCTGCTATACTCTTCCTAAGGCATGTATATGATTTTTTTTTTGGTATATTAATTTATGTTTTTTGGTTTGTTTTTAGGACAACAGTATCTCCAGCAGAAAGGATCTCCAAAGATGCTGTTTTACATTGTAAAGAAATCAGTGTTTTTGAAACAAATGAAGATAGCAGAAGTCAGTGATTCACTTGAATTATTTACTTTACATCACATTAAACTACTTAAAATGTTTCTCAAAATCAAATATATTGTGTTCAGTAGGGGAAAATGGGGTTTTGTTTTTTACCCAGACATTTAAAAATACCATATTCTAGAGCAGTAAACACAATACCATCATACAGTGATATTTTTATCCAAGGTTATCATACCGTCAGAATCTTATACCGGCTCATGCCTATCTAAGACTGAATATTTAGAGTAGCAGTAAACAATATAGCGAGCGTGTCACAGGCTGACATTGTTCAAAAAATGACACAATGTGAATATAAAGCAACATCACCTCAGTAAAGCAGGCTAGATAGGAGCTTATGAAGCTGAAAATAGTAACATTAATCTTACACCGGGAGATTTCAGTGGCTGAACAACACTGTGCATATAACCCATTTGTAAACAACACAATCTACATCAGCTTCGTGCGATTAAAATAGTTTCAAATCAGAACATCACCTGTCTAACAGAAATACTTCAGCCATGGTGTCGTCCTTCCTCCAGCAGCAAAACTAACTCCGATATTGATTCATGATTTTGAAAAAGGTTTTGGATTGAGCATTTGATTTTACTGTTGTCACTCGTGTCCACAGCACATGTGCATGCGCGTCAGCGGATCTGCGTGAACAGAGATGCACAGTTGTACAAATCTACATTTCGTAACCTTACAATTATAAGGTTCTATCTGACATTTTTGTCAAAATTGAGTTATATTCTTATAAAATTGAGGCATATTCTTATTAAATGACAACTTATTTAAATTATGGGATGTTTTTTTTAATAAACTGTTTACATTTTAAGACTTTTTATTTAAAAAACAAAATTACACACATGCTGTTTGCTGAATGCAAAAACTTTGAAGATCAATATCTCAAAATATTAATTCTGAGTGCAGATAGAAACTTATAATTCCAAGGTGACGATTTGGTGACAGACCGTTTGAGCTACTTATTAGAATTATGGGAATTATTGACCCAACAAATTAATTGGACGAACATTTATTAGTTTTATTAGTTTTAGTTTTATCACCCAGGATATAAAAACACATAAAAACACATTATCATTGAATCAGTCATCTGCACTCCAATAACTGTCTGGTTTAGCTCAGCTACCAAATCTGACCTTCAAAGACTACGTTGAATAGTTGGGACTGCTGAACGAATCATTGGTACAACCCTCCCTACTCTCCAAGAACTGTACTTATCCAGAGCGAGCAGAAGGGCTGCCAGAATCACTCTGGACCGCTCACACCCAGCACACTGCCTCTGTGAACTGTTACCTTCTGGTGGACACTACAGAGCACTGCGCACCAGAACAGCCCCACACAGAAACAGTTTCTTCCCTCAGGCGATCCATCTCATGAACACTTGATGATGATAATCGTGGAACCAACATCACTACTTGCTATACACTTTTACACACACATACACTTATTTAACAACACACTTTACATGCCAATTTGCACATAACAGCTGCACATATAATGTTGTATATAGTAATACACCTGTACATACACTTGTCAATCTGTATATTTGCATTTAACACTTACTTCTATTCTTAAATATATTCATTATCTATTTGTTATCCTGTCTCTGTAATTCTGTTGCACTTTAGAATCTCTGTCACCAAAACAAATTCCTCATATGTGTGAACATACGTGGCAATAAAGCTCTTTCTGATTCTGATTTAGATCATTTACTTAAATCATTACTACTGGAATGTAAAGAGACCCCTAACCCCTAACCTGAAAATGTAACTTTTTGTCAATTTGTATGACAATGTTTAAAATAAAATAAAAAATCACTAACTTGTTATGAGAAATTGAGAAAAATTCAATAAAAGAGAATATTTTCTGGATAAATAAGAATGAATCAGAATTTATTATTCAAAAACGGGTTGTTATCTGGGAATAACACACCTTGGAAAGTCACTGACCAATTAGAATCGAGTATTCCAGACAGCCGGGTAATAAACCACTTTAACATCTTCAACACATTAACTAATGAAGCCGGGATGAGGATTGATTCAGGTCAGGTTCTGTGCGATCTCCAGTGATTCAGCTGTAGATGTAAACAGCAGAGTGAATGAGCTGAACTCATCTCTGAAAGCTTTGTAATAGCAGTGTGTGATGAATAATGATGACTAATCCTGAAGAGCGACGTTCATCTGCGAGAAAGCGAGATCAATGAGGACTTTACACACACAGACACACACCCAGAGCCAGCAAAGCAGGATTATGGCAAATGTTTAAACACGCAGATTTAAGGTCTGAAAGCTGGAGACGGCTGCAGATCTGCATTTATTTTGAAAGCGTACACAGGTTTCATTCACATTCAGCACAATTTTACAAGTCAAACCGATGCTAATGTTGTTGTTTTCCTTCTAATATATCTTACAATCCATACAGGATGAAGACACACTCACATACACAAAAAAACATTTATTCATTCATACATACATACATACATACATACATACATACATACATAAAGCCTAAAAGTGACTTAGATCTAAAAATAAAAGTATTTGATTACTTTTACTTATTATTTTATGTTCAATATTTTTATTATTACTTTTTTTTGCATTTATTCATGTTTGTATCTTTTACTGCTGCACATTTTATTAGTCTATAAAGTGCCTTGATATGCTACGTTTAAAAGGCGCTATATAAAATAAAGGTTATTATTATTATTTCTTATTATTATTATTATTATTATTATTATTATTATTATTATTATTATT
>CAIGQQ010040406.1:2944927-2955483 GCA_903798035.1 Danio albolineatus | reverse complement strand
CACACACACACACACACACACACAGTCAAACAGATATACAGATAGACACACATGAACACACACACAGACTAACACAATTACACACACAGCAAGCCATACAGATATAAACACACATACTCAAACACACACACAGGTTATGAAAGCATGCGCTGCCCCATGTGTGTTTCATCATCTGATTCAAGTCTCGCAGGTGTTTTCCCATAACTCAGAGCATTTTCTAAGATAACACACACACACACACACTGCTGCGGGAGTCTGAAATCCCCTGAAAGAACAACACAGGCCGCGTCACACACACACACACACCTCAAACACACATCAGTCAAGCGAAAGAGAAAGCAAAGCGTCTCCTTCACAGCACTACTGCTCAGCTCACTCACTTCTGCTTCTCACTTCTACATTCAGGGCCACGTTTCCATGGAAACACGCTGGAGGACATCATCAGCTGACTGAAGATATAGATATATATAATCACAGTGGACTAATGTTCACATGTTCATGCTTTCTATGCTGCAAGTCATTGTTTTTTTTTCAAATCCCTTCCAACCCAATGACATCATCCTCCAGGGAGTGACATCATTTTGGTGGGAAAAGAACAGCTGATTTCAACATGCAGCAGATTGAGTTTACACACAACACAAAACAGGCAAACACGTTTACTGAACACTGAAGGGAATTTAATGTGGAATATTTGTAAATAATAATGATAATAATAATGGGCGGCACGGTGGCTCAGTGGTTAGCACTGTCCCCTTACAGCAAGAAGGTCGCTGGTTCGAGCCTCGGCAGGGTCAGTTGGCGTTTCTGTGTGGAGTTTGCATGTTCTCCTCGTGTTGGTGTGGGTTTCCTCTGGGTGCTCCAGTTTACCATACAGTCCAAACACAAGCGCTATAGGGGAACTGAATAAACTAAATTGGCCGTAATGTGTAAATGTGTGTGAATGAGTGTGTATGGGTGTTTCCCAGTACTAGGCTGCAGCTGGAAGGGTATCCTCTGTGTAAAACATATCAAAGTTGGAGGTTCATTCCACTGTGGTGACCTCTGATAAATAAGGGACTAAGACGAATGAAAACGAATGATAACAACATTAATAATAATAATAATAATAATAATAATAATAATAATGTTGCTGGTAAAAAAAGGTTAATAATTCACAATAAAATTAATTAAATGAATTAAATGAATAACAAAATGAGAACAGCAGTAATTGCCTATTAAATTTTTAAAATTACACTAAAATGACTTTATTTTATTAATTTTCCATCTTAAATGAATTGAAGATAAATGTGACAAATTTTAAATAGGAAAAGGATTACAATAAAAAATATATATTTTTTCCATTATAAAAATTTATTTCTAATTTATTTCTATTAAATTAATAGATTATTTTAATTCATTAAAGATTAAATAATTATTTTTTAAGATTAGAAATTACTTTTGAATATTCAATAAAATAATGAAAAGATTCATTATAGTAATACATTACTTAAAATTAATTTTTATCATTTTAAAAAATATATTACAATTAAATAATATTCTTTATAATAGAAATTACTTTTAAATATTCAATTAAAATACACAAAATTTAAACTAATATAATAAAATAACATAACATAATACAACACAAAATAATATAATATAATATAATATAATATTGGGTAAGCTAAAAATTGTCCATAGTGTATGTGTGCGAATGAGAATGTATGGATGTGTTTCCCAGAGATGGGTTGTGGCTGGAAGGGCATCCGCTGCGTAAAACAAATGCTGGATAAGTTGGCGGTTCATTCCGCTGTGGCGACCCCGGATTGATAAAGGGACTAAGCCGAAAAGAAAATGAATGAATGAATATAATATAATATAATATAATATAATATAATATAATATAATATAATATAATATAATATAATATAATATAATATATAATAAAATAGAAAAATAATATAATATATAGTAGTCAAAGTTTGAAGTGGATCATCACCTTTCATTAAAGATGTCCTAAAACTATTGAATAGCACACATTCTTGTCCTAGGAAAATTTTGAAATACGTTTTTTGATTCACTTTGCATGTTGACTACTGTGTTTTGCCCTATATATATATATATATATATATATATATATATATATATATATATATATCTTACTCTTTTCCCCTATCAAAGTTTTAGGGACAACAAATAATAACTTGACTTCTAGTTGATCATTTGGTATCAGCAGTGGCTTATATGAAAGGCAAAGGCCTCTAGATTACACTGATTTGACCACAATAAAATGTGATCATGTCTCGATGTTGACTGATTTAATGAGGACAGTGCGGTCTGACTCTGCTTAGACTAAAGTCTCGTCACTGAACAGAAATAATGTCCAGTATAGAATATAAAGTCCTGCTGCAGTGGAGACAGAATGAATATTGTGTGTGACTCCCATGATCTTGGAGGACTGCATCCACACATCTCTGCAATGACTCCAATAACACATTAATAAAGTCATCTGGAATGGCAGAGAAAGTGTTCCTGCAGGACTCCCAGAGTTCATCAAGACTCTTTTGGATTCATCTTCAAGGCCTCCTCCTTCATCTTACCCCAGATGTGCTCAATAATGTTCATGTCTGGTGACTGGGCTGGCCAATCCTGGAGCACCTTGACCTTCTCTGCTTTCAGGAGCTTTGATGTGGAGGCTGAAGTATGAGAAGGAGCGCTATCCTGCTGGAGAATCTGCCCTCTCCTGTGGTTTGTAATGTAATGGGCAGCACAAGTGTCTTGATACCTCAGGCTGTTGATGTTGCAGACACCCTGCAGATCTCTCACACGACCCCATACTGAATGTAACACCAAACCATGATGTCTCCTTCACCAAACTTGACTGATTTCTGTGAGAATCTTTGCTCCATGCTGGTTCCAGTAGGTCTTCTGCAGTATTGGTGATGATTGGGATGCAGATCAACAGATAAATCCTTCTGACACTTTCCAAATGATCAACTAGAAGTCAAGCTTATATTATTAGTCGCTCTTACAACTGGGATCCACGACAAGACTTGTATCAGGTAGTGTACACACACACACACACACACACACACAATAAAGAGCCACAAATATTTGATTATTAAGTATATAATTGATCCTAAAATAACAATTGCTATTAAGCACAACACTGAATAATCATCTCTTTAGACAAACGTAAATGTAATCAGATGTAATCTAATAGAAATCAAATATAATCAAGCCTTGTTTCAGCCGTGTGTTTTCACCAGTGAATAAAGACATCACTAGGAAATTGTGCGCAAACATTACAAATGTTCACTGGCACAAACATTAAAGATGTTCCCACCGCCGGTCGCACGTCTTTAAAGTGTCACAAATGTTGTTTTTTAAGCACATAAGAGACGAAGCGCTTCACACTCGTCCTCCACGTCTCTTCATCCATCGCTCACAACTCAGCTGTTACTTGGCAACATGGTGCCAGTGGCCACATTTAGCCCGGTCGCCATGGCAACGGTATTCACAAACACGGAATGGTGGAATGTGTCTTTGCATCAGTTCCCGTGGAGATTTGCACATCACACACACACACACACACACACGCACACACATGCGCACACACACAGACGCACACACATTCCAGACACTTTAACAGGTGATGCTGCATCTGATCAAAACACAGGTGAAAAATATGATTATAAAATTCATTCATTCATTTTCTTTTCGGCTTAGTCCCTTTATTAATCCGGAGTTGCCACAGCGGAATGAACCGCCAACTTATCCAGCATTTGTTTTACACAGCGGATGCCCTTCCAGCTGCAACCCTTCTCTGGGAAACATCCATACACACTCACTCACTCACAAACAAACTATGGACAATTTAGCTCACCCAATTCACCTGTACCGCATGTCTTTGGACTTGTAGGGAAACCGGAGCACCCGGAGGAAACCCACGCAACCACGGGGAGAACATGCAAACTCCACACAGAAATGCCAACTGGCCCAGCCGAGGCTCGAACCAGCGACCTTCTTGCTGTGAGGCAATCGTGCTATCCATTAGGCCACCGTGGCGCCCTCATTATAAAATGGTGAAATATATTATTATGAGTGTATATATATTAGGTTTGGGTGGTAATATGGTATACCGCGGTATCTAAAAATAGCAACGGTATCAGTATTAATACCGTTATACCATCATAAAAAACAATGCATCAATATAGGAGACAAGGATTGAAGACTGCATATAATTTATTTAATGCGGTGCGTATGCGTGGTTGTCATCACGGGGCAGTGTGGAGGAGAGGGAAGGATTTTTAAGAGTCTCCATATTTGATTTTCAGTTATACACATATTTATGCCGTCGAACTGTTGTATAAATGAAATATCTCACTCGTAGCAGTTCGATATGGCTGTATATAGTCACTAGTAGGCATGGACCGATAACCGTTTTCAAGGTATACCGCGGTTTTGAAAAGTCAAGGTTTTCATACCGCCAAAAGGTATGAATAAGATTTTTTTATTTACATTTTTTTTGTTTTTAGGTGTAAGTTGTAAAGACATCTGTGTTTTTGAAACAAATGAAGACTGCAGAAGTCAATAATTCATTTTAATTATTTAGCCTGACATGTTTACAGCGCCAAAATACTTTAAATGTTTCTCAAAATAAAATATATTGCGTTCAAAGGGGGAAAAGAATTAGTTTTTTACCCAGACATTTAAAAAGAATATATTTTAGAGCAGTAAACACAATACCGTCATACCGTGAAACCGTGATTTTTTATTCAAGGTTATCATACCGTCAGAATCTTATACCGGCCCATGCCTAGTCACAAGTGGGACATTAAGCCTGCAGCCTCGAGCCAATGCACGCCTCCCACCAGTGCCAATGTTACAAGTTTAGGTGAGACAGATGTAATGTGTGTTATAGATCAAGGATGAAGCAGGAATCAATTCTCTATCTAAGCCTTATTTTTACCCCATGGTTTAAAAAATATATAACAATAATGGTCCCACTTTATATTAAGTGTCCTTAACTACTATGTACTTGCATCAAAAAGTAAACACAATAAGTACATTTGTAACGAATTATAATTTCTGTGTAAGTACATATTAGTTAAGGACACTTAATATAAAGTGGGACCACAATGATAAGAAAAAAAGAAATAAACATTTACAATATTCTCTTTAAACGAAAAGTGTGTGTAAGCCAAATCAAAGAAATTACCAAAACAAAATAACCCCTAAATCTAAAGTCTAAACTAGGCGACAAAAATAAATAATAAAAGGCAGACATCTTCATTGCGCACGACACCCGATCTAAACTAATTACTAATAAACATGTATATACACATACATACATTTGAAGTCAAACTCACCCTTTTGTTGTTTATCAAATATTTCCTAAATGATGTTGAACAGATTCAGGAATTTTTCACAGTATTTCCTCTAATATTTTTTCTTCCAGAGAAAGTCTTACTTGTTTTATTTCAGCTAGAATAAAAACAGTTCTTATTTTTTTATAAATCAATTTATGGTTAATATTATTAGCCCCCTAATCTGGAACAAACCATGCTGTCAGTTCTTTTTAAGGGCTTATTTCTAAATTCTATACCTTATTAGTTTACTCTGACTCCTCCGTTTATGATGCCTTGAAACCACTATGGGAACGGAACCTAGGAATTCGGTTTAATCTTGAACATTGGTCCAAGATCTGTGATGGTGTTTTTCCAAAATGTACCTCAATTTTTATACATCAGAGATCACCAATCTCAGTCCTGGAGGTCCGGTGTCCTGCAGGGTTTAGCTCCAACTTGTCTCAAAATACCTGTCTGGATGTTTCAAGTATACCTAGTGAGGGCTTGATTAGCTTGTTCAGGCGTGTTTGATTAGGGTTGGAACTAAAATCTGCAGGAGACTGGACCTCCAGGAACAGGTTTGGTGATCCCTGAGCTAAACTCTGCAGGACACCGGACCTACAGGAACGGGTTTGGTGATCCCTGCTATACATGAACAAAATTTGAAGTTTTTGCACAGAATTTATTTTACACCAGTTTGTCTGCATAAAATGTTCCCAGCCTGTTCGGACCTCTGCTTTAAGTGCAAAACTTGTAAGGGCACATTTTTTCATGTATTTTGGTCTTGTGTTCACATCCAACCATTTTGGAGAGGGGTTCATTCTGAAATCCAGGAGACAATTGGAAAACATTTTATTTTCTCCCCCTCAGTTTTTTTGCTGAATGACATTCCTGAAGACCTTTCAGAGCTCAAACCTCGGTTTACAATTCTTACATTTCTGGCTAAGAAATGTCTATTACTAAAATGGTCTACTTCTCAAATTCCAGCTATTGCCATGTGGATTTCTCAGTTGTCTTTCTTTATTTGTAAAAATTAACTTATGACCTCAACCACAAACAGGACAAACTCAGGAGACTTTGGGAACCTGTCCAATCCTTTCAACAAAAAGTCTGAAATTTTAATTTTTTATAGAGTTCTGGCTTCTTTATTTAGTTATTTTTATTTATTTTTTATTATTACTTTTAAGTAATTATTTTAAAACTAACATCTGTAGATTTTTATTTAATTTGCAGCACTTGGGGATGGTTTGTTTGTCTTTTTTGTTAGTACTATTTGAAAATTCTCAATAAAATATATATAATTAGCCCCCTTAAGCAAGACTTGTTTTGTATTGTCTACAGAACAGACCACTGTTATACAACGACTTGCCTAATTACCCTAAATGTACTATAATTAACTTAGTTGACCCTTTAAATGTCCCTTTAAGCTGAATGCTAGTATCTAGAAAAGTCTCAAGTCAAATATCATGTACTGTCATCATGGAACAGATAAGAAATCAGTGATTACAAACTAGTCATTAAAACCATTATTACCTCTCTCTGCCAAACAACAATTGAGAAAAAATATACAAAACAACTCAAATTTAACAGGAGGGCAAACAATTCTGACTTCAACCCTATATATGAATATATCTAGGTTAATGGATCACCTCAAACCCTCCAGGGATTCACCACCGCCACAACACCGAGATTCACATTACAGTCTGCCTGCGACTGCATTTGCAATTCTGCGTGATGGTGAAGTATCTGGCCAAACGCAGCTATAAATAATGTTTATTAGAGCGAGAGTGTGATTAGCGAGACTCCCTGACCGCAGCAGTGATAAACACTCCAACACCTCATACTGCATGGAGACACAATGCTTATTTTGCATAGAAGACTCCTTCAGTCTTCCCAGTGGATGGCACAGTGTGTGTGTGGTGTGTGTTCAGTGCTCTGCTTTCAGCCCACGTCTCTCTGCTTCCACTTCAACACATCAATTATTCATTTCCCTGAGCCTTGCTTCAGTCAGGAGTGTAGACTGGCACAGACAGTCTGTCAGACTCCTCTAAATGTGATCATTACAGAGCTCAGAGCCCCAGAGAGACTATAT
Source organism: Danio albolineatus (assembly GCA_903798035.1). Taxonomy (NCBI): domain Eukaryota; kingdom Metazoa; phylum Chordata; class Actinopteri; order Cypriniformes; family Danionidae; genus Danio; species Danio albolineatus. The sequence goes on along the minus strand of CAIGQQ010040406.1, from coordinate 2,948,061 downwards.
AACAATATATATACAAAAATTAGCGTTAACGCGATGACAGAATATGCTAGCGCTGCACGATACTGGGAAAAATCTTCAATTTTCTGCGACATACACATTGAATCGAAATTATTCGCCCTCTTGAGAATTTTCTCAGATATTTCCTAAAGGATTTTTCACAGTAAGATTTTTTCTTCTGGAGAAAGTCTTTCTTGTTTTATTTCGGCTAGAATAAAAGCAGGTTTTAATGTTAATAAATCCATTTTAAGGTCAATATTATTAGCCCCTTTAAGCAATATTTGTTTTAGATTGTCTACAGAACAAACCACAGTGACTTGCCTAATTACCCTAATTAAGCCTTTAAATCAGGGCTGATGTTTTCGTATGAAGGGTCAAACTTGATTGAGGCTAGTGGGCTGAAGGTAAATATACTTGCCTACTAATATACTAATTTATTTTAATAATACATCACTTCAATCACCGTCTGGTTCGGCTCAGCTGCCAAAACCGACCTCTGTAGACTACAGCGAATAGTCCGTACTGCTGAACGAATCACTGGCACTACCCTTCCTACACTTCAAGAACTGTACTCTTCCACAGTGAGTAAAAGGGCTCGCAAAATCACCCTGGACGCCTCGCACCCAGCACACTTCCTGTTTGAACTGTTACCGTCTGGCCGGCGCTACAGAGCACCGAGCACAAAAACTGTCAGACACAGGAGAAGTTTCTTTCCTCAGGCCATCTACCTCATGAACAGTTAATATTTTTCCTATTGTGAATTAAACAAATCTGTACATACATTTCAACTTCCAGATCTTTGGACTGACTGCATCTCTGTTTAATGTCTATTGTGGAACCAACATCACTACTTGCAATACACTTTTACACACACATACACTTATTTAACAACACACTTTACATGCCAATTTGCACATAACAGCTGCACATATAACAGTGTATATAGTAATACACCTGTTCATACACTTTGTATATTTGCATTTAACACTTACTTCTATTTTTAAATATATTTATTATCTGTTTTTTGTCCCTTCTCTGCAATTCTGTCGCACTGTAGAAGCTCTGTCACCAAAACTAATTCCTCGTATGTGTGAACATACCTGGCAAAAAACCTCTTTCTGATTCTGAAATATTGTACTGCATTGTTTTCCGAGAAGTCTAACAGTAAGTTAGGTACAGTAAGTGAATAATTCGATGTAAAATAACACTGCACAGTCTTCATTGCATAATTAACTCCATAAAATGAATCGTTATTGAAGTTACAACAGTACAACTTCTAACAGCTGAATGCTTTTAAAATCCTCACACAGTCACAATCATAAAAAACACACATATTAAATGTGCTCATGAGCTTGTATTTTCAGCAATCCCATCCATTAGGAGCTCTAAAACAATAACAGATGATGTCATCCTCATCTCAGAGGAAATGACATCATTGCTCGGGCCTTAGCGCCTGATGGACCGAACACTTAAATCGATATCAATCCAGTTTGCCTCCCTGAAAAGTTCAGACACTTCCTTCATGCAAGTAAAATCGTCTTCTCTGGTTTAATTGAATCTGCTTTTAAAAGGCGAGCGCACGGTTTTAAGACAGGAAGTGGAGGAGATTTGGACGGAGATTTGCCAGATCTACATTTCAGATGCATGGATCTTGTTACAGCGATGAGAGCAGACTTCCGAACGCACAGGTTTTAACTGAATTTGCACAGGTCATTTTCTGTACATCAGATTTTAACTCAAAGCTGTATTGGCTTCATATACAATAAGAGCCTGGTGGGGAGAGTATGTGTGCAATAATTGAGATGCTGATGATGATACTATATATTCAGATCTTACAGATGAGATACTAATTCAAAACAGACATATATTAGCAGAGGATGCAAATAAGCAACACTGGTTTAATGAAAATGTAAATTTGACTGGAGTTTGTGGATAAAATGAACACTAGGGGGCAGTATAGTGCTAACTATTGTTGTTCCTTTTCACATTAATGATATTTTCAGTCACATATTATTAAACATAAAAGATAAATAAATAAATAAATATCTATCTCCATAAGGACAACTTTTCTGGCATGGTCAGTTTACTCTATTTCCAATGTTCCCTCACGGCAATTCGTAACTTTCTGATTTTGTGGCTAGTTCGTATGTATTCGTATGCTCTCATTTGTACAATTTACGAATTGGGGTTTACCCAATTTAATTGGGGTTTTGGTGCCACACCCCCTTTTTAAAATAGTATATTTTCGTGCAACTGAACTAGTAGTTGTTTCCTTCCTTCATATAACAGCCTAGTAAGACACAATAATTGATTTGGAGCCGAGTCTGGAAGAAGTTGGAAGAATTTGTTCGTGCAACACCTTTAGAAATCTAAAACAACTGCCTGATGCGAGTCCGTCAGGTTTCCTTTGACGCCTTGAAGGAAATAATGCACATATTTTGTGCAAAATGCTTTTTTAAATTAATTATATTTCATTTTTATTGCAAAAATGTTTTTGCATTAAGTACAGAGTTAGCTTGAATATATAAAACATAGCCTAAGCTATATATTTTAATACACAACAACTGTATTAAAAGCAAACACTGTGCAAAGCATAATTTATCCTTAAAATGGTCCTTAATCGGTCATCAATAAGGTCTATTAATTAAAGGCTTATCGACAACCAAATCGATCGAGTAATCGATAACATCCCTATACTAAACATTTCGATTTTACAGATGAGATAGAAAACAGCACATGTATATAAGCAGAGAGTGCAAATAAACACTGGTTTAAAGTGTATGTATGTTTGACTGGAGTTTGTGGATAAAATGAACACTAGGGGGCAGTATAATGCTAACGATTGTTGTTCCTTTTCACATTAATGAAATTTACAGGCCCATATTATTTACAAATAAAAGATAAATAAATATCTATTTCCATATGGACAACTTTTCTGGCATGGTCAGTTTACTCCATTTTCAACGTTCCCTCACGGCAATTCGTAACTTTCTGATTTAGTGGCTAGTTCGTATGTGTTCGTATGCTCTCATTCGTACAATTTAGCACCCCCAATGATGGTTGGGTTTAGGGGTGGGGTTTTGGTGCCATGCCTCCTTTTTAAAATAGTATATTTTCGTGCAACTGAACTAGTAGTG
>CAIGQQ010040406.1:2929260-2941518 GCA_903798035.1 Danio albolineatus | reverse complement strand
TAATAATAATAATAATAATAATAATAATAATAATAATAATAATAATAATAATAATAATAATAACAATAACAACAACAACAACAAATAAAGAAATTAATTAATAATTCATAAACAGTTTAAGGCTATTAGCTTCCTCAAATGGTTTAAGTTCCCTTAATTTGTGTTTTACAGGCATGAAGACCTCCGAATATGAGCAGGTTTATGCATGGTGTCATATCACTCAGCTCTTACTCTCATTTTTCTATAGTGAAAGAACTGCAATAAACTTTAACACATCATCAATTTATGCAGATATTGATATTAATTCCTAGCTGCTTTCATGTATGTTAAAGCTTCAAAATCTCTGTCGATCCCTTTTGTCAGGTATAATTTGTATAATTTAGCCTATATTTCACCCACAACAACTCAGGCGCAAAACTCTGATGGCTTAAAGATATCTCACTCACTCCTTCTAGCTAACAAGCCAACTTCTCAATATGTTAAATTATTTTGCTGTACAAATTAAGTATTATTTTGTGCCTTTATTTCAGAGTACATAATGCTGTGTGTGCCTTTAGTTTACCCAATTCACCAATAGCACATCTGTTGAACTATGGGAGAAACCGGAGCACCTGGCAGAAACCCATGCCAACATGAGGAGAACATGCAAACTCCACACAGAAATGCTAACTGAGCCAGCCGGGATTCGAACCAACGCCCTTCTTGCTGTGAGGCGACAGTGTTAACCACTGCGCCACCATGCCACCCCATTCAGAGTGCTGGAAAAAGTACATTCCTCATTGCTCTAAACATCCATGGCTCTAAATGAAGCGCAGAGTCTCACCAGTGCTGTAACGCAGAGTTTCTGCAGCTGCTGAGAGGTCAAACGTACACCAGTCATTCTGAGTAAAAGTCAGATGTGTTGAAGTGACCCAGAGGTCAAAGAGTGGGAGATTCAGCGCTTGATCTCACTGAATAAAGCAGATATGTGGAGTATCCAAGCAGCTTTGGACATGTGTGGGAGAGAGAAACAGATCTGTGCATTTGTCGACAAAAGACGTGGGCTGGCTTTTTTCCGTATTTACAAGGCCACGACCCTTCAGTATGGAATCAATCGCTCTGAAAGCATCAAACGATAATAAAATCCCTTGCTAAAAACAGATGCACTTAAGCATACTTTGTGGTGCAAACTGACTACAATTCTGTCAAACCATAACTAATTGCATGTTATGTAGAATTAAATGAAAATGTGTTTGTACTGTAAAAATATACACAAATGTTAATACAGTTTTCTGTATTTTGTGATTCATGGTTTATTTTTATTTGTTTATTTCTGCTTTTGAATTGCATCATGAGACCTTGATCTTTTCCAACAACTTAACACTGAAAAGTAAAAAAAGTGACTTTTATTAACATTTTTAATGGTTTAAAGTAATATATTGCACCTCTCAAAAAATAAAATAAAATAAAATAAAAAAATGTAACTACACGTCACAATGACAAGTAATGCAAGCTCTGTGATTGGTTGGCTGACGAATGTGGGCAGGGTTGAGAGCCGCACAAACACATTGGAGCGAGTGTTTACAAGTGTCGAATCTCATGAAGGAGCTCCAGATGGAAACTCTTGTTTTGTGTTTACCTTATGATTAAAGTTGTTGCACGTGCGCTGGTTTGCGTCTCTGAATGAGTGAGTTTTAGCTACTTCTACATTAAGGTAGCGTTCAGAAAAAACAAAACACCAGTGAAGAAACACTACACAACACTTCCGAAACACTAGCTGGTAGTAGCTTTTTATGTTATTGCAGAGCAACACAAACAGCATGCAGAAGTATAAATGCACAGCAACGCACGAGGCATGCACCATGGGTCACGGCGATTGCTCGACGCAGAAGTATAAACCAGGCTTAAAGGGTCACGAAACACCAAAACACAAGTTTTGAGCTGTTGACAGTCATATATGTGTCCCGCTCTGCTATAAACACTATGAGGACTCATAACTAATTTTTGAAGCTGCGTCACACCGATGAGATCCATGCGTGTATTCCAGCGTGGAGAGTGGACGTCGGTACCTGCGAGTGCATCGTGACGTCGCTGAGTGTGCGGCATTAATTCATGAGAAAGACTTGGTTCAAACCAATCAGCGCGCTCTATTGGGAATGAGGCGCAACTTCATTAATATGCACGATAGCTTCGAAGACAGGTAAAAACAGTTGTAGTGTTCAGATGGCACAGAGACGCCACGTTGTGTTGCCAAAACAAGTGGAAAAAGAAGAATTGTTCAGAGACACAGGTCGCCAGTGTTGTGTTTATGTGCTGCAACGAAGGTTTTGTTTTCATTTCTCGCTGTGAGAGCGCAGCTGGACTCACGTTTCGACTACAGTGCACGCCACAGCAATGCGTTTGTAAGGAACATACAACCCGCATCTGGAAATGGTGGAATCCAGATTTGCTGCTCGTCTCCTTTTAAAACAGACACAGCTCCAGTTCATGTTGATTATCCTGTCTCTACAGATTTGGTAAGTTAGTTGGTTTTATTTATATTTTTTATAATATATTTTATTATATTTATTTTATTTCTCTCATACGCCGTGAGGAATCAAACGCTCTATTAAAACCGCACTCTTAGTAGTTTCTCACACCTGGTTTGTCACAGGGGACATGCAGGAAATGTTCCTGAATGAAAGTGAAAGTGCCAAACTGCAGTTAAAGTCGACAGATTAAGAATTTGGCAAATAATTGGATGACTGATGTCCATGTAAACAGTCACTGTTTTTCTCCCCTGCATCTGTGTGTTTGTTTTGCCTGTTTGAAAATCAGCGCGAGCCCTAATGGAAACTCCCATTTTTATGCAAAACCTTCCCTCTTTCCCTCCCCCGACACTCCCACCTAAACCGAGCTGGACACACCCACTTTCCTGACCTTTTCCAAGCTAGAGTTGTGAAAACACGCCGCTGAGACAGGGGGGCTTTGTGGCCCTTTAAGGCAGCTATAGTTCAGGTCCAAAAATATATAATTAATTAATAAATAAATAAATAAAAATAATAATAAATAAATTTAAATAAAGGGCGCCACGGTGGCGCGTGAGTAGCACGTTCGCCTCACAGCAAGAAGGTCGCTGGTTCGATCCCCGGTTGGGGCAGGACCCGGTTGGGCCAGTTGGCATTTCTGTGTGGAGTTTGCATGTTCTCCCAGTGGTTGCGTGGGTTTCCTCCGGGTGCTCCGGTTTCCCCCACAGTCCAAAGACATGCGGTACAGGTGAATTGGGTAAGCTAAATTGTCCATAGTGTATGTGTGTGAATGAGAATGTATGAATGTGTTTCCCAGAGATGGGTTGTGGCTGGAAGGGCATCCGCTGCGTAAAACAAATGCCGGATAAGTTGGCGGTTCATTCCGCTGTGGCGACCCCGGATTAATAAAGGGACTAAGCCGAAAAGAAAATGAATGAATGAAATTTAAATAAAAATAAATAAATAAATAAATAAATAAATCACATGATCTGCTTAGCTTGACTAGTCAACGTCAATCACAAAGCATTGTGGCAGAGCAATAAAGTCGACTAGTCTGTGCAGCCACTATTACAGAACGAATTGCGATGCATTGATGAATGTTTTTTCCCCTCAATCACCTAACAACCCCATGGAAACCACCCATAACCCAGTTTTCATGTTTCTATATTTTTCCTCGTGCGTGGGCTGGTCTGGGTGTGAGATGACAAAGGAAAAACTCTCGTTGGATCTGTTTCTGGGAACACGATTGAAGTCGTTTCTTCCTCCTGAATGCAGCAGAAGGATTGCAGCAGGCTATGTCAACAATGAGTTCTCTCTTCCTGCGCTGTCTCTTAAAGGGATGAGAGCATGTGATAGCTGCCGCTGTGTAGTTTCAGATTGCAGACCTCTCCATTGCTGCTGTTGGAGCCGAGCGATCAGAGAGACACACAACACTGCTGAATGCATGAATGGGTGATCTGTTAGCGCATGAATGCAGCGCTGTGTGGAGAGAGCATCCAATCCTGCTCGCCGCTATCTGCCCATTGTTGGGCTGTTGATCGATGCGCGCAGACACATTAACCCACTGTGCAATGCTCTTGAAAAACAAACGCATTATATGCACAAGGTTGACTTGGTCTACGATTCAAGGTGGCAGAATAAACTTGGTGTCAAATGTATTTCTGAGCCTCTTACCAACACATAAACTGATAATATTAGTTAAATAAACGTCCACAAAGCAAAGTAACAAGCAAAAAAATGTATATATGCTTGCATGAGGAAAACATGTCTCAACGAAATCCCGTTATCACAAGTAAATACATTTTTATAACATAATTGAGTGACCAAAAGATACACGGACGGACCGCTCACCGGCCCTGCACGCACTACTGGACATGAAGGAATCTGTTAACGTCTCTCTGGAATGAATGTCAATAAAATGCGTTGTTGTCTTGGTAATGTAAGCGTAAGGTAAACAGAAGTAATCAGTTCTCTAAAACTGCTCGGTTATTAGGCCTAAGATGTGTTCACAATTATTATTTCATATCTGCATAACTGGTTGAGACTGTTGAGTCAAGATGTAATATGTATAAAGCCTGTTGCATTATCAGGTTTTATTTACCCAATTAATACGTATATTGTTCTTCGAAATTTTCAGTAGCCATGTTTTTCCTAAACATAGCACATACCGTACCGAAACTGTTACCCTAAAACTGTGATACATACTGAACAGTTAGTAGATTGAACCGTTGCACCCCTAATATATATATATTATAAGGTTTTTGGAACAAATATGGCGATTTTTATTTTCGATTTTGGCAACTGTTTTTGCTTTTTCAAACACGCTACATACACACACTCTAAATGTATTCAGTCCAGTAAAAGTGCATAACAAAGCATTTCACAATGAAATAACATAGTATTAAGTTTAATGAATAAAACTGTAGTAAAATTGTCTTTAAAACAGACAACATAAAATAAATGAAGATGAACTAACCTCAGTTCTAGTTAAACACATACGTACACAGCAGCACTCACTGCTGGATCAACAAAACTGTAACAAATTGTGTTAAAAACAGACAACATGAAGAAATAAAGATGAACTAACCTCAATTCCAGTCAGAACAATAAATAAAAACTAACGTAAATAAAAACCACCTATTCGCTTCTCCCGCTCAACTTCAGTGCGCAGAGTGAGCTCTGATTGGTTAACATCTTTCTCCCGCTCAGATTAGCTGTAATTGCCCGGTGTGCTGCGTCAGCTCTGATTGGTTAACATATTAAAATCATGCGCACAAGAACGTGAACAAAAATCTAAATAAATTAACAGATAAACTTGCAGCCTCGCGCGATTTAGAAACTGCATGTGCTTAAATTGCAATTTTTTGCGATTTCGATTAATTGCACAGCCCTAATAATATATATTATTATTATTATTATTATTATTATTATTATTATTATTATTATAAGTATTTTAATATAAGTATAAAAAGTATTTTGCGAAATATACATTTACTTAAGCGTATAGTGACTCGATTACATAATTAGCTGTAATAACTGGTGGAGCTAAAGATATCTTTGATTGGTAGATCTTTTATACAGAGCAATTCCAGCATTATGGATGTGACATTCGCATTATAAACTCAAAACATAAATACACAGATAAGGTATATGTTAACACTATATTGAAGCATCCTTTTATTTTTTCCAAAAAAGCTATGCACAGAGTTATGGCATAAGGAAAATATCAATCTGTAAACAATTTTTATACTTTAAATGGGTAAAATAAACATGCGTTATGGATGTGACGAAAAAAGTCAGAGTTTACAGTATACAACATACTTTGCAGAAATTCTCTGGATTAAACTGCACAACCCAAAAGAAATAATGATGATCACAAGGATAAGAGTCGGCTCTCTATAGAACAAACATGATTGAATTTATTTTATTTTTACATTTTTGCCTTTATGGGGAAAAAGCTTCATTATGGATGTGACACTTTTCTGTTATGGATGTGACTGATGTGAAATTTCCACTTGTGTGACTTTGGTAAATGAAACATAATTGTTTGAAAACACTGACCAACACATTTATGAGTATTTCTACAGTACGGTTTCGCTATTTTGGTGACAACTTAAAAAAAAATAATAATTATGGCAAGGTTGACATTTGCATGGAATTGCTCTACAACATTATTGGTAATGTAGTTTATTTACACAAATGGTTATTAAACAAACATTTTTAAATTATTTTAACATTACTGCTAGCTATATTGAGGATATGGAGCATGCCTTCTATATAAGATATTTTTCCAACAATTTCTTCCTACTTTTTGTTTTTTCTAAAATGATTTGTTACTATAATAATATAATAATAGTAATTTAAACAACCTGTAATAATTACTAATTTAGGCGCCACAGTGGCGTAGTGAGTAGCACGTTCGCCTCACAGCAAGAAGGTCGCTGGTTCGAGCCTCGGCTGGGTCAGTTGGCATTTCTGTGTGGAGTTTGCATGTTCTCCCCGTGGTTGCGTGGGTTTCCTCCGGGTGCTCCGGTTTCCCCCACAAGTCCAAAGATATGCGGTACATGTGAATCAGGTAGGCTAAATTGTCCGTAGTGTATGTGTGTGAATGAGAATGTATGGATGTTTCCCAAAGATGGGTTGCAGCTGGAAGGGCATCCGCTGTGTAAAACAGATCCTGGATAAGTTGGCGAATCATTCTGCTGTGGCGACCCCAGATTAATAAAGGGACTAAGCCGACAAGAAAATGAATGAATGAATTACTAATTTAAACCTGTGCCCCCCCTTTATTTATTTACTTATTTTTTATGGGTTTGGGTTTGGGTTTGTGTGTGTGTGTGTGTGTGTTTTCTCTCTCTTTAGTTTTGCCCTCTAAATTGAAAAAGATGTAAATATGATTGTGATGTTATATTTTGTTATATTTCTATTACATTTCAATAAAAAAGACTGTTAAAAAAAACATTACTGTTAGCTTGACATGTTTACTGCTCCAAAATATTTATGTTTCTTAAAATAAAATATATTGTATTCAATGGGGAAAAGAGCTGTTGCTTTCATCAGACATTTTAAAAAGAAGATATTTTAGAGCAGTAATCGGCAATAGTGTGATATTTTTATCCAAGGTTATCATACTGTCATAATCTTATGGTCTACAGTGTACTAGTAAAGCATAACAGTGTTTCTCTGCCGTCTCCTCCTGTCTAGCGTGCTTTCCAAAAGCCTGATCATGGCCGCCACATGCTGCCTTCAGTTCCCCTGATGCATTATTTACATTTCCCTGTCTCAGAGAATCAGGGCGTGAGGAAACAGGAGCTTAGCTTATGCGTTCGCGCTCCCTCGCCTGGGATAAAAATACAGTACTTGACAATGGGAGAAAAAAAACAGGGAGTCATGCCCTCGCCATTAATCCCTCCTGACGCGTCTCCTGAGGGCGAGGATTTGTTACAAGTCAATGCAGCGCCTCCAGTATATGCAAAACAACACGACCAGCTCGGGATTTCAAAAGCAGATCGTGCTACGAGACAGGAACGCGCTTCAAAGAAAAGCAAAAGAGAGAAAGGAGGGAGACAAAGACGAGTGTTTATTTAACCTGTTGTTTACCTCAGAAACGTAAAAGGAAGAGAGAAGAAAAGAAGGGTTTCTCCGGGAGTTCCTGCCGAGACGTGTCAGATAAAAACTGACAAGCACTGACAGAGAACAGTGCTCTTGAGTTTTATATAATCTCCTTCACTTTGAGGAGGAAGAAAAACATCTGTGGTAGGGAGAGTATTATGATGTATATCACACTTAGGCCATACCTGTTAACCCTCCCGTTTTTCCCGGTATTCTCCTGTATTTTACAGTTCTATCCTGCTATGATCCTGTAAAGGTGCTTCCCATATTTCTCCCCTATTTTCAGTCAGTCTTTCTCTGAAGGGTGTCGATAAACATTAAAGAGCCGATCCTTCCTATACGCAACCCATACCGCCGAACCACCAGGGGCCGCCCCTTGCTCTTAAATGTGAGTCAGTTCTGTGCTTTCGGTTTATTTAGGCATGAAACACTTTAGAATAAACATAAAAACGGCGGGATTCCCTTTCCTTTTCATTACAGGTGCCGTCGCTCCTCCTATGCAATCCTCAAAACAGTCATAAAGCGGTGCGTGACTGTCAGACGCGCTCCATAGTGATAAACAGACGCTGTTTCCCAAACGGACTCTGTACATGTGATTTGAAGCGGAGCGATTTGGGTGTGTGTTTGAACAGACATATACACATAATTGGTAATAATAACATCTAAAGATGTCGACCTTGGTGGGTTTTTTTTCCAAACACAACTAATTTGTCCTAAATGAGCATAAATTTATTTTCACATCCCAAATGTTGACAGGTATGACTTAGGCATGGGATGATAACCGTTTTCAAGGTATACCGCGGTATGGAAAAGTCAAGGTTTTCATACCGCCTACATTTTCTGCTGTACCGTTCCCAAGTTATGTGTAAGATTTTTTATTTATTATATCCAAAAAGTCGGCAACACCAAAGCTCCAAAGACGCAAAATTTATTCAATTTAAAAAAGCTGACAAAGTTTTTTTTTTGGCTGAGCACCCAGTTGAGAGTGATGTGTGTGCTTTTGTACAGTTTTTCAAGATTTTTATTTACATTTTCTGTTGTTTTTTTTAGATGCAAGTTGTAAAGAAATCTGTGTTTTTGAAACAAATGAAGACCGTAGAAGTCAATGATTCACCTGAATTATTTAGCCTGACATGTTTACTACCCCAAAATATTTTAAATGTTTCTCAAAATAAAATATATAGTGTTCAAAATGGGGAAAAAGGTTTTGTTTTTTAGCCAGACATTTAAAAAGATATTTTACAGCAGTAAACACAATACCATCAAACCGTGAAATCGTGATATTTTTATCCAAGGTTATCATACCGTTACTTATACCGGCCCACGCCTAATCACACTTTAGTCACATTTCTGTAAATTCAATCAATAGTTTACATATACACTACCTTACAAAGTCTTGTCGCCTATCCAAGTTTGAGGAACAACAAATAACTTGACTTCTAGTTGATCATTTGGTATCAGAAGTGGCTTATATGAAAGGCGAAGGCCTCTAGATTTACACAGATTTTACCACAATAAAATATGATCATGTCTTGATGTTGACTGATTTAATGAGGACAGTGCGGTCTGACTCTGCTTAGACTAAAGTCTCGTCACTGAACAGAAATAATGTCCAGTATAGAATATAAAGTCCTGCTGCAGTGGAGACAGAATGAATATTGTGTGTGACTCCCATGAGCTTGGATGAGGACTGCATCCACACATCTCTGCAATGACTCCAATAACGCATTAATAAAGTCATCTGGAGCGGCAGAGAAAGTGTTCTTGCAGGACTCCCAGAGTTCATCAAGAGTCTTTGGGTTCATCTTCAGCGCCTCCTCCTTCATCTTACCCCAGACGTGCTCAATAATGTTCATGTCTGGTGACTGGGCTGGCCAATCCTGGAGCAGCTTGACCTTCTCTGCTTTCAGGAGCTTTGATGTGGAGGCTGAAGTATGAGAAGGAGCGCTATCCTGCTGGAGAATCTGCCCTCTCCTGTGGTTTGTAATGTAATGGGCAGCACGAATGTCTTGATACCTCAGGCTGTTGATGTTGCCGTCCACTCTGCAGATCTCTCACACGACCCCATACTGAATGTAACCCCAAACCATGATTTCTCCTTCACCAAACTTGACTGATTTCCGTGAGAATCTTGTCACCATGCTGGTTCCTGTAGGTCTTCTGCAGTATTGGTGATGATTGGGATGCAGCTCAACAGATGATTCATCAGATGAATCCACCTTCTGCCACTATTCCAAATGATCAACTAGAAGTCAAGTTATTATTTGTTGCTGTTACAACTGGGATCAACGACAAGCGTTTTGTCAGGTAGTGTACAGTGCTAAAATGTAATAATCTAATATAAAACATTTTAATAAAATATACAGGGTGGGCCATTTATATGGATTCACCTTAATAAATTACATAGACAATTGCCTTTAGATGACCAAAAAGATAAATAAAGTCTAAGGGGGTCAGATCGGGAGAACTTGGGGGCCATTCAACTGGCCCACGACGACCAATCCACTTTTTAGGAAACCATTCCCATTTTATTAAGGTGCATCCATATAAATGGCCCACCCTGTATATTGTCATGGCTTTATTGTTTTCGCCTTGATCGTTCCTGCATGGAGCATTCACTTAATCTGCTGCGCTCCTCTTTTAGACACAGCTATGGATTGAAATAATCTGTCGTGGCTGATAACAGTCAACAACACGGCTGAGGAGCCCCTATGGCCTGATTTAAGGCAGTGAATGGCATTCCTGTGGTGCAAATCCAGGCAGGACACGCCGTGATTGCGTGCGCATGTTTACCTCGTATACTTTTTCAGCCAATCAGCATGTCATGAAGGTTTTCCAAATACGAGTCTGCATTTAGTCTGACCTTCAAAGCATGTGGCACCAAGCTGACCTGAACCGAGCAGTGCTCTTTAAACCAGAGTTCATGCTGGTTTCATAAAGCAGACGTTTCTATCTGGGGTTAAACAGTGTACAGTCAAGCACGAAATCATCCAGACAAAATTCTGACTTACAGTTACTTTTATTCAACCAGCAAGTTGGTTTTTGAACAAGAAATGACACCGAATTCTCCCAAAAGATAAGATGTACAAATATTTAGGAGCCGATTAATAATAATAATCATAACAACAACAACAGCACTAATTATAATTATAATAATAATAATATTATAGTTTATTTGATATAGTGCCTTTCCAGGATGCTTTACAATAGTTAAAAACAAACAGAACAGAAACAGAACAAACAGAAACAAAACTTAAACTACTACAACAACTATAAAACCTAATGACTGTAACTTTAAGAAAATAAGTGAGCTTTTACTTTAAGAGGATATTAAAGAGATTGTTAAAAGTTAGCCCCGAGAGATAGCCCCGCCTTAAATGAAAAATAGCTCCACCTTAAAGGACAGAGAGCTCTGCCCTAAAAGACTGATAGCCTCACCCTAAAGGATCTATAGCTCCACCCTAAAGGATTGATAAGTCCGCCCTAAATGACAGATATCTCCATCCTAAAAGACTGATAACCTTGCCATAACAGACTGATAGCCCTGGCCTAAAGGACTGATATCTCCGGCCTAAAAGACTAAAAGCCTAACCCTAAAGGATCGATAGCTCCGCCCTAAATAACAGATATCTCCATCCTAAAAGACTGATAACCTTTGGATAACGGACTGATAGCCCCGCACTAAAAGGACTAATTTCTGAGGCCTAAACGACTGATAGCCCCGCCCTAAAGGACCGATAGCTCCACCCTAAAAGTCAGATAGCATCACCCTAAAGGACTAATTTCTGAGGCCTAAACGACTGCCCTTAAGGACCGATAACTCCACCCTAAAGGACTGATAGCTCCACCCTAAACGACTGATAACTCCACCCTAAAGGACTGATAGCTCCACCCTAAACGACTGATAACTCCACCTTAAATGACCGATAGCTCCACCCCAAAAGTCAGATAGCTCCACCCTAAAGGACCGATAGCTCCACCCTATAGCATTGATGTCCCCGCCCTAAAAGTCTCATAGCTCCACCCTAAAGGAATTCCATGTGATCCAACTCACAGCAATGTAAAACCAGTAATTATAACAAGAATTATTTATATTATTTACTAAATTATCCATTAAATTTAATTAATGTCTACCCCGATCCCAACCCTAAACCCAACCCTATATATATATATATATATATATAAAATTAGGGCTGGGCCTATAAATAATATTATACTGAATCGCAATATTCTGTTTATATGTTTATAATAATTTATGTCAATAACAATGCTAAGGTCAAAAAACAAAGGTCTGATTTAAGTTTGAAAAGCACTGAAATTCACAGGCGTTTGATCCCCACGCTGAATTCGTACAATGGTAATTCATAGTGCTTTACATAAACAACAATACAAGCATAAAATATAATCTATAAGAAAAAAATAATATTAAAATCAGACTTAAATGTGTTCAAACAGGTTTTAAAAAAATGAAAGACATAATAGTGCGCAAATAAAAATAAGTCAATTTTGATCTGAAGGCGACTTTAAAACATTTATGTACAATCGAAACAAAGGTCTGATTTAGGTTTGAAAAGCATTGAAATTCACAGGCGTTTGATCCCCACGCTGAATTAGTACAATGGTAATTCGTAGTGCTTTACATAAACAACAATAAAAGAAG
>CAIGQQ010040406.1:2907595-2929250 GCA_903798035.1 Danio albolineatus | reverse complement strand
GTACAATGGTAATTCGTAGTGCTTTACATAAACAACAATAAAAGAAGCATAAAAAAACAAACTATAAGAAAAAATTATATTAAAATCAGATTTAAATGTGTTCAAACAGGTTTTAAAAGAATGAAAGGCATAATAGTGTGCAAATAAAAATAAATAAGAGTCAACTTTGATCTGATGGCGACGTTAAAACATGCACCATATGAAACAAAAAGTCTGATTTAGGTTTGAAAAGCATTGAAATTCGCAGGCGTTTGATCCCCACGCTGAATTCGTGCGTTGGATCAGATCAGATGGCACAGCTGTTAGCACTCCAAGCACGTACACCTCGCTTTATTTTTAGGAAGTGCCAAGGATTTTCTCCCTCCCCCTTCTGTATTTCTGCAACGCATGACACAGGGCTTAAGACTGCTTTGGTAATTAAAATCCCCCCGCCGCTGCCCCTGCAACACGCCGCCATTATTATTAGCGCGACTGTGACTCGGTTTACATTTCCTCAGCTCCTGCTGGCATGACAGAGCTTAGCTTTTCTCCTCGCTTGCACCATGATCCATTTCTCTCTCTCTTTTTCTCTCCCATGGCACGTATCCACAGTTGGCAGAGAAGTCCGAGCATCAAACACACAGCGATGAGTAGCGAATCTTTTGTTTCATGCACATAAGCTATATATTTGTGCACATATGCTATATATTTGCACAACGCATGCATGTAGAATTTTTAAAACGCATGCAAGCAATGTATATGACGTGACTTGAATGAATGCAAATACACAAAGCATTTTAAAAACATCTGAGCCACTTCACATTCAGACTCCTAAGATGTCATTTGGCAGAGAGCGGCTATAATCGTGTCTGCCTACAGGTTCTGGTGGTGAACTAGTCAACAACATGAGGGATAGAGAGAGTCGGGGAGGTTACTTATTTAAGAGGCTGGAGCAACAGTGCCCCCTGTTGAAACTTTCACGCACACGCTCAGTATTCATGCAGCACACACACGTTTGCAGGATTATAGTCGGCTCGATCAAGAGTGCCTGTCAAAATAACAAACATTAGAAATTAGAAAGCTAGCAAACTAGATCTATGTGCAGTTGATGTCAAAGTGATTCGCTCTCTTTTTAATTATTTTTCTTTTTCAAATATTTCCCAAATGATGTTGAACAGATTCAGGAATTTTTCACAGTATTTCCTAAAATATTTTTTCTTCCGGAGAACGTTTTATTTGTTTTATATTGACTGGAATAAAACAGTTATTAATTTTATTAAAGCAATTTTAAGGTCAACATTATTAGCCCCCTTAAGCAATATTTGTTTTCGATTGTCTACAGAACAAACCAGTTGCAATGACTAGCCTAAGTGCCCTAGTTAAGTCTTTAAAAATGTCACTTTAAGTTGAATACTAGTACCTTAAAAATATTGTATGCTGTTATCATGGCAAAGATAAAAGATATCAGCTTCCTCCACAGATTCTCAATAGGATTTAAGTCAGGACTCTGGCTAGGCCACTGCAAAATGTAATGTTTTTGTCTGCTGATCATTTTAATCATTTATCATCTATGATTATATATACACATCTAAAGAATGCCCTGGTCTCCTAAATGCATTACTAAAAACAGATAATATACATGCAAATATGAATATAAATATAATAATGATTATAAATCACATTTAATCTTCATTTTAAAAAGTTTCATTCATTTATTCATTCATTCATTCATTTTCTTTTCAGCTTAGTCCCCTTATAAATCAGGGGTCATCAAACCGCCAACTAATCTAGCACATTTTATGCAGTGGACGTCCTTCCAGCCGCAACTCATCACTGGGAAACACACATACACTCTTGCACTCACTCACATACACTATGGCCAATTTAGCTTATTCAAGTCCCCTGTACCACATGTGTTTGAACTGTGGGGGAAACCGGAGCACCCGGAGGAAACCCAAGACAGCACGGGGAGAACATGCAGACTCCACACAGAAATGCCAACTGACCCAGCCGAGACTCCAACTAGCAGCCTTCTTACTGTATGGCGATTGTGCTATCCACTGCACCACCGTGCTGCCCCCAAAAATAACATTATTATTACTACTACTACTGTTATATATTATATTATATTATATTATATTATGTTATATTATATTATATTATATTATATTTAACAATAAATATAAATATTAATATTCAAAACAAGACTAACGTTAAAAGACTTTAATAATGCCAAAATATAGTGTGTAAATGTAAATCTATTACAAAATGTAACATCTGCACGCAATGGCATACATTTTTAATATATATAAACAAATACTTTGCAGCAATTCCATGCAAAAGTCAACCTTGCCATGAAACAAATTAAGTTTATCAAAATACAGTAACCGTTTCTAATTTTGTGTAAGCAAGTATTTTACAGTACTTAAAAAAATACTCAAATGTATCTGTCAGTGTTTTCAAACTATTATATTTGATTTACCAAAAGTCAAACGTGGAAATTTCACATTTGTCACATCCATAACGGAGAGATGTCACATCCATAACGATACTCAAACACACTCAAAACAAAGACTAATGCCAAAATATAGTGTGTAAATATAGTGTGAAAATGTGTAAAAGTATTATAAAATGTAACATTTGCACACAATGACACACATTTAAATATAATAAAATACTTAGCCAAAAATTAAACTTAAACATGTTTGTCAATGACAATGGTAAATGTGTATGCAGCACATGGAAAGAAAAGAGGACTTCTATGTTATGTGTCAAAAGGTCACTTCTGGGGAGAGTGAGTGTTTTTGTTTGTTGGTGAACAGCCATGGTGGTCATGTCATACAGGAGTTCGAAACTATTGTTTTCATTTAGTAGCAAACATGCTGCATTAGACTCTTCTAAACTGTTTTGTTTACTGCTATGCCAGCTTCTATTGCCTCTTTTCAAACTATACAAACAATATATGTTGTTTTTAACTTTTAAAATGTATAATTGGGTTAACTACTATGCAATCGGTGTAATTTACTACCAACTAATTGGTACTACCATGGTAAAACACCAAACCGCCGTGGCTGTAGCCTATAGTTGCTCAGTATTGTTTGTGAGAGGAGGATCAGTGTCCTCAATGAACCCTCTCTCTCTCTTCATAGGAGCTGTTACTGGTGGTTTGGAGCAGAGCAGGATGTTTATTTACCAGAGAAACATTCATACACTCCTGCTGGACCTAACACACACACACACACAAACACAACAAATATAACCCTGACTGCTTGCAGGCTGAATCTTAATAGGTTATTGCTGACATTGCATTATGTCTCAATGCCAGAATCATTGCAGTATCGTAACAGCAAACACAGAAAACTCTGCTTTACTCACACTCATTAAACTTAAAACTAGCATTCTGTTCATATTTACACCTCATAAATGTCAGGATAATTCATTTACCAGCAAGGACATACAGTGATGACACTAATATTTGCCCCCTTGTATGGGACAATAGTAATAACCATGACCAAAGAAGCAGATGAAAATTTTTTTACATTGTACACTGTACTGTTCAGTACATTCACACCGAAAGCGGCGAGAGCGGCAAAGTAGCCGGAAGTCAATAATTTTCAATGGGAGCCAGTGGCGAGGAGCAGGGCGGCGCGTCTTCGCCGGTGTGGGTGTCGAGGAGAGTTGAAATCAAGTCATCTTTATGGTAATGAGCTATGATGCGGTTCGGCAGCAAGCAATCAGAGTGTAGAAGTCCACCGCTTGAGAAGAGTCCAGAGAACAGTCACTGTGAACTATGACCACAGTTGTTCCCAAGGGTTTTAATATTGCCGTCGCCAAATTTCCAATTATTTGTGATGTTTTCTTACAGGGACGTACATTAAAGAAGTTACTGGTGAGTTACTGATGTGCATTAATGTTATATATATATATATTTTTCTCTAAAAAGTGTGCATTTCATGCGACCGTACAAATCTGTATTGCTTAAAACAAATCTGTATTGCTGCTTAAGAATAATTCAGACATATGGACACATATTGGATAAGTGGAGCAACAAGCAACAATTTGATCATCCATTGCTAAGTAGAGATGCTCCGATCAGCATTTTTGGCGCCGATCACCGATTACAGATCATGATCTGCCGATTGCCGATCACACAATGGCAGGGGAATGGGAATCTTTTATCTATAATCTAGCAGAGTTTGCACCAACACGGTTTTACATCTGTTACTAGTAACAACAAAATAGTCACTATTACAATAATGAATAAAAACTAGTATCGATTTAGTAAGTACTAGTATTTAATGAACATGTACTAGTATATATTTAATAAGTACTAGTATCTAATAAATGAGTACTAGTATCAAATGAATAAGCATTAGTGTTAAATAAAATAACCTAGTGTCTAATGAATAAGCACTGGTATATTTTTATAAAGCTTAAGTATCTAAAGAAGAGGCGCTGTCTAATAAATAAGTACTACTAGTTAATGGGAAAGATACTAGCAAACTCTCACCACCTTCGGTGTGAACGTACAGTTAGAGTCAGCTGCGCAACATGTCAATTTGCTCGTATTAAAAGCCCTGACCTCACGCAAAAGACAAATGTCAAGACGATCCCAAGGTTCCATAATCCAAGACCAGGCTGTATCCTGAGTAGCTGCTGTGGTGCATGAAGGAGTGGACAGCATGAGACTGATCCCTGTGATGCTCCAAAGACAGACGAGTCTCGCTGACGTCCAGCTTATCCAGCTTCCGGCACCTAGACTGCAGCTCAGCACAAGACTTCTGGCCATAGGAGAAATGGTCGTGCTCAGCTGAGCCTGGTTTCTCTCCAGGTTTTTTAATCCTTCACTTTCGCCAATTGGTGAAGCCGCTGTCGCCACTGGCTTGCATGGTTCGGGACTTGTGGAGCTGCACATCGATGGATTACTCTTCAGTGTTTGGATTCTCAGTAGTGAATATTAAACAACACTGAACTAAACTCCAACACTGAAAACTGGACTGACACTGTTTCAATTCACTATAACCTTCCATGTGAAACTGCTTTGACACAATCTACATTGTAAAAGCGCTATACAAATAAAGGTGAATTGAAAATGTGAAGTCTTTTCCTTTTTTTTGGTGCGCAAAAGTGTTCTTGGAGCTTTGTATGATTACAGGTGAACCACTGAGGTCACATAGACTGTATTTTGTCAATGTTTTTAGTTCCTTTTCTGGTCCATGAGCATCTCTGCTGTTTATGGAGGATGAGGGAGCTCTCAGATTTAATCTAAAATATCTTTATTTGTCTTCAGAAGATGAATAAAGATCAGTGGTGTGAAGTAACTAATTACAAATATAAATGTGTACTTTCCCTTGAGTACATGTTTAGTGCAGTATCGGTACTTTTACTCCACTACTTTCCTTCAACCTGCAGTCACTACTTTATTTCTTTCTCTGTGAGGCTTAGAAAAATCAGTCCTGTGGTTCCTGTCCAATCAAATCCCACATAGAAGCAAAAAGGTAAATCGCATCATAATGAACTACCTTAAGACTTAGGCGATTTATAATTGTAGCAAATTGTTTGAAAGCATTACAAGTGTCCAAGAAGATTGGACACGCATTGACCCAGGGACTGTTTAGATGCATGTCACTAGCTATGTTTCCATCTAAAAATGCGAATGAACTGCGCAAAACTGGATTAATCTCATAAAAGCCGTGCGAATAAAGCAGCGTTTCCATCCAACAAGTCAAAGTGGACAAAATCGTCACTTCCTGATTAACTGGCGCCAAATATCAACAGTTAAAACGTAGTTTGCTGCAGTAGGAGAAGCTGCGTCGATCTTCTCTTCATTTAATAAATGACTCGTGACTCAGAAGACAATCCTGACCCGCAGTGAACGCGCGGTGGCGTTTGAAGGTGTCAGACACGGAGCACAGACGCTCTTGATTCTGGAGGTCATTAATAATATAATAACACAACTACTGAAACGGTGAGGCGCTTTAGAATGACCAAAACAACATTTCAGATGTTTTACGATGTGCTCAGCCTGCTGGTTTGTCCATTTACACACATTATCATCATCACATGATCTCTTATAACAAAATCACATGACCTTTATTTAATGCGCATACTGGAATTTATGCAGTAAAAGTGTTTCCATCGCAGTTTATGCGCATCTTATCGAATAAAAAGTTTTTCCTACTCGGTTATGCACTTACATTTTTTATGTGCATTTTCAAAATGTACGCGCATCATGGCGTTTCCGTCAACCGGTTTTTATGCGCATATCCAAAATGCAAATAAAAATAGCTGGATGGAAACGTAGCTACTGATGAGAAGATGATAGATGTTTACTGTATGATGACCGAAATGGCCTTAAACACCCAGCAGGCACAAGATGTCAACTTCGTGGAGACGTTGCATTTTGTTTGGAAACGAAAATCGAGTTGACGTCAGAACTCAACGTCAAGCCAAAAATCAACCAAATATCAACGTGTAAACACAACCAAGCCTTAAAAATACAATAAAAAATGATTTTACCAGCCTTTTGTGCTCATATTTACCAAAGTATACCATAGAGCAGTGTTTCTCAACTGGTGGGTCGCGACCCAAAAGTGGGTCGCGGGAACATTTTTAGTGGGTCGCGGAGTGTGTGTAAAACATACATTTTTACTTATTTTGCTTATACCAGACTTTTATTTTGAAATGCTCATACCGGACTTTTATTTTGCAATGCGCAATTGTACTTTGTAATATTTGTATAATTTGATACATTTTGTCCAATGAAATCAATAAAAAATTGTTTATTTGTAAGTCTTGGAGATTTGTTTATGATTTATCTGTCACTACTTGTGTATGTAAACAAATAAATACAAATTAATTCATTATGATTCCTAAAATTAAAATACAGTTCCTAAAAATTTGGGTCGCGGCTTGATGACCATGTAAAAATGTGGGTCCCTTGGCCAAACCAGTTGAGAACCACTGCCATAGAGTATTTAACGTAGGGCACTGTATTATGTAAAACGGTTTAATTTGTGTTCACTGTCTCTTTAAAACCAAAGTCAAATCTCAGCAGCTTCCCTCTAAACACACGTTCCCTGTCTTATAAAAGCAAGGGAGGGGAGCAGATCTGGCAAGAGTGCTTGAGTTCATGGAAAATACACCGTCTGTCATTATGTTTTTATTCGCCGCTCCTTGGCTCCAGTTACCCTTTCATATTTTATTTTCTCCTTTAGAGAAGTATTTTCCAGTTCCTGTCTCTTGGCAGCTCTGAACACCACACTACACCTTCCAAACACTGTAAAAAAAGAGAGAGAGAAAGAAAGAAAGAAACCAGCTGCAGACTTGGATAAAAATAATTAGGCCTCTATTTGTCTTCCAGCAGGGAAGCTTCCAAGCCGACCAAACCCTTTCCTTTCCTGTGCTGCGGTCATTAAAGCGTCTGGAGCTGGACGGGGTTCAGCTAAACTCATGTCATCACACTCGTCCACTTCACACGCAAAACAAAGACAGATCATCTGACCGACACCAGGAGCGAACAACAGCTGCTGGATTGGGTTTTATGAGGGGTTTATCAGCAATAGAAATCTGCTTCACGCCACTGCGCGATGAAAATTACACCCATTATATTACATCACTGCACATTACAGCAGCAAAGAGATACGGTTTAATTAAAAATGGACACATTTCTATGCGTTTTGGCCACTTATTGACACAAAAATGGGGTCCTGAAATAAACGCTAACTCATGCAAACTTTTCATATGAAAGTTTTTGAAAATAAGAATTTCCCGCAAGGAGCACAAATAAAGAAAACCAATCCAATGTACAGTGGTGTGATAGTGTTTACAGGCGCTCTGTTGGTGCGATGCACGTGCAATCACATATCCATCATTATAGAAGTGATGTAAACTGATCTTTCCCAGAGATGGTTTGTGGCTGGAAGGGCATCCGGCAAACAAATGCTGGATAAGTTGGCGGTTCATTCCGCTGTGGCGACCCCGGATTAATAAAGGGACTAAGCCGAAAAGAAAATGAATGAATGAATGTAAACTGATCATTTTTGTAATTTAAATAAATATTTGCATACTGATCACCGGGAAAACTTCCGATCATAGATATGTATATACATCTTGCTTTTATATATTGTATATATTGCTTTTTTGGCAATATAACCCTAAACTGTTAAAGTCTCAATCAAAATCATTCCTAATTGCTACCCAACAAATCCCAAACTAGCTAAATTAAATAACAATATTTCCCCTAAATGCTCACTTTGTACTCAATATGATGAAACAGTCATTTATTTTGGGAGTGCACCTACTGTAGTGTTTTGGGTTGACTTTTCCAATTTCATGAAAGAAATATTATTGCCAAACATTTGTATTTCCACAAAAATGGTCTTCTTTGGTCACTGTCTGAATGTAGATCCTTCTCATTTTAAATGTTTTATTAATTTGTTGCTTTTTTGGCTAAATTCTACATCAATAAATGTACATTTTGAAAGTAGCACTCTATTTTCTGAAAGGACTTGGGTATATATGTGAACTCTTTAAAAGACTAACAGTTTTATTGCATGTAAAACTCTTGGTGTAAATCATTTAAACTAGTTTCATTTGCTGGAATTTTACTTGAGTAACCTTTTTGTCTCTTCGTTCATAGTGTATCTTTGTAATGTTCTTTCTTGCATAATTAAAAAAAATAATAATAAAATAAAAAAAAATTAAAAAAAGATACAAGCGGCAACAAATGTGCAGGGGAACTTCTACCAATGTAAATTCCAGTGCAGTTCCTTGCAGTTCTACCAATAGACACCTTAGTTTACAGTCAGCAGTAATCACCCTTCATTTCACTGGCCTTTTTTATATCATTTATAACCCTTTGACTGCTGCTATACCAAACGGTTGACCGTGTTTTTACTGGTTTACACACATCATTCTTGGTTTACAAAGAAAATCAAACAAACATAATCCTGTTGCACTACTACACTTGATTTTCACAAGAAAGTATGGCTGTGCAAATATGGACAAAATAATCATATTTTGATTTTTGGAATGAATATTGCGATTGCGATTTTGTGATTTCGGCAGCTGTTTTTTCTATTTCAAACGCGCTACTTACACACATTCTACATGTATTCAGTGCACAAGAAGTGCAAAACAAAACATTTCACAAAGAAAAAACATAGGATTAAGTTTAATAAATAAAACTGTAGTAAAACTGTCTTTAAAACAGACGACATAAAATAACTGAAGATGAAGTAACCTCAGCTCTAGTTAAACACATACTGTACACAGCAGCACTCACTGCTGGATCAACAAAACTGTAATAAATTGTGTTAAAAACAGACGACATGAAGAAATAAAGATGAACTAACCTCAATTCCAGTCAGAACAATAAATAAAAACTAACGTAAATCAAAACCACCTATTCGCTTCTCCCGCTCAACTTTATCGTGCGCAGAGTGAGCTCTGATTGGTTAACATCTTTCTCCAGCTCAGATTAGCTGTAATTGCCCGGTGTACTGCGTCAGCACTGATTGGTTAACATAATAAAATCATGCGCACAAGAACGTGAACAAAAATCGAAATAAATTAAAAGATCAAATTGCAGCCTTACGCCATTTAGAAATTGCATGTGCTTAAATCACGATTATTTTTGCGATTGCGATTAATTGCACAGCCCTACAGGAGAGCATGTTAACTGAGAATCTGAAATACTTGATGGCAGACTTCAAAAAATAAAGCTGATTTAGTTATTAAAATAAGTTTTATTTTGAATATTTTTTTAATAAATTGCACTTACACTTCGTATTTTCAGATTTTTCATAGGATATGTATTAATTCTGGTTCTTTTACCATAAACTCTTTCTTGGTGTAAATCATTTAAACTTGTTTAATTTGCTGGAATTTTATTTATGTAACATTTTTGTCTCTGTTCATACTGCATCTTTGTAATGTTCTTTCTTGCATAATTAAAAAAAGATACAAGCAGTGACAAAATTATGAATTGCATTATGGGATGTTGATGCTCTGTCGACTTCTAATGTTGGAAATTCAACTCTACAGTTAAACAAAATGACTATAATTGACATTTTAGTCGTTTAAAATAACATAATATATTAAAAAATAATAATATCTAGAGAAATAAGTATGTGAAACGACAGATAATGTACTGGCAGTTTATCACAAGGTGTTTGTAGTGTAATATACAGCACAAACAATGACAATATTTCACTTTAAACTATTAAAATTGTTAATAAAAGACACTTTTTCAAACTTTTCATGATTAAAAGTTGTTCGAGGACAGATCAAGATCCCACAATGCAATTCAAAAATATAAATAAACAGGGAAAAATAAAAACATGAATCAGGAAATACTGAAAACTGCTAATTTTGTATCTTTGTAAAGTTCTTTCTCGCATAATAATAATAAAAAAAAAGATACTGTAGAGAATGACAGAAATATCCACCAATCAGAGAACAGCAACAACAAAACAAATCATGGCAAAACAGCTCTGACCACCATTCAGAATGTTTCCCAATGCTAATTTGTATTCACATTTTTCCAATAAACACGTTATACTGTTTGCAAACGCGAACACACATTTAAATCAACCGTCTTATATTCTCTTTATAAACACCATATCTGACAAACATCTCAATTCATCATGGTGTAAATTAGCCCAGAGTTAACATTTTATTTAATTAACCCTCTATGGCATGAATTTTTGTGTGCTTGGGGTTCCCTTATAATAAATCAATCATAAAATGTACTCCCCCCACCACCAGATTTTGGTTTGTTACCTCATGGCGACAACTAGCAGTTAAGGCACTAAAACACCAAGGTTTTCTGTATATTATTATTATATTTGAAATTATGTACAAACAAGCCATAAATACATTAGAAAAAGTGTTAAAATTAGCATAAACAATATCAACAAGTAATATTTCATCAATAACTAGCCATAAATGGTGTATTGTATGTTTCTGTGGGGTACAGATTGAATGTACTGATGTTTATTATTCACTGTGGAACCTCAGAAAGCAGTTGGTGGTGGATGTAAAGCAAAGGTGGGTGCTTTAGGTTAGGGGTGCCCACACTTGCCCACACCCCTAACACAAAATCAATTTACTGATCACATCAGTATTATCGTACGTGTTAAAAGGGTTAAAAGTGTGTTCATTTTTTTTTTACTTTAATTATTCAGAGATTCCTCCGCGTACCACTAGAAGGAAGCCTGTGTATCCCTAGTGGTACACATATCACAGTTTGAGAACCACTGCTCTATGGCATGAATTGTGTGCTTGGGGGTCCCTTATAATAAATCAATCATAAAATGTGCTTTCCCCCTCACCCCACCAGATTTTGGTTTGTTACCTCATTGGGACAACAAGCAGTTAGGACACTAAAACACCAAGGTTTTCTGTATATTATTACTATTATATTTTAAATGAGGTACAAACAAGCCATAAATACATTTTAAAAAGTGTTAAATTTAGCATAAACAATATCAACACGTAATATTTCATCAATAACTGGCCATAAATGGTGTATTGTATGTTTCTGTGGGGTACCGATTGAATGTACTGATGTTTATTATTCACTGTGGAACCACTGAAAGCAGTTGGTGGTGGATGTAAAGCAAAGGTGGGTGCTTTAGGTTAGGGGTGCCCACACTTGGCTCTAAGCCCTCAATTCATCATGGTGTAAATCAGTGCACCTGTCAATTAACTAAACTTCTGTTTAACTTGTGACGGGTACAACAATATACAGACATAGCAAAATCACCGACAAACAAATTTCACAGGCAAACCTAGCACACACGGAAACAGCTGTAAACCTCTAACTGTTTTTGCTAACTGCTAATTGAGACCGCTAAGAAAGTTTAAAAGACCCGCTCCACTAACCTGGTTAACTTCAGCAAATGCAGTGATTATCCTCCTCACAATCGCCAAGTGTATCATCCAGAGGTATCATCGTCGTAACACGGTTTAGTTTGTTAATATTACTACACCTACGTAAAATTTACCATTAGCGCAACTACTTCCGTTTAAGGCAACACTTCCCAGACATAAAAACGTGCAACATGATAGAGCACGTTTACATAGCCTATTAGCAAAGTCCCTTTAGGGCAAGTCATTTCATTCGGCGGCCATCTTTAACACCTCTCAAGCATTCTGTTTGAATGGGGAAAACATCAAATTCTCCAAAACTACTTGGCAAGATTACGATAACATTACATATTATGAATAACCAATAAAATTAAACGACAACTATTTAGTTTCATTTCTAAATGTTCGTATCACACAAAATCTGCAGACTCACCTCTAGTCCAAGCCCCTCCCCCGGAGAATTGTCATTGCATAGCGATCGCTGATTGGCTCATGTACTAGAAGGTGGGCTTTGTTCGCCATATAGCGATCGTTGATTGGCTCATGTACTAGAAGGTGGGCTTTGTTCGCCATATAGCGATCGCTGATTGGCTCCTGTACTAGAAGGTGGGGCTTCATTCGCCATATTGACTGTTACACTTTTCCCCATTCAAAAGTATACGAGTGACACGTCTTGTGTATTCTAGAGGCTGTGTCTGAAACCGCATACTTCCATACTATATAGTACGCTAAAATCAGTATGCGAGCCGAGTGGTATGTCCGAATTCATAGAATTCGAAAATCAGTATGCGAGAAGTACCTGGATGACTTGCTACTTCCGGCGAGATTCTGAAGTGCGCATACCATGCACGCTGCGCTATCCCATGATGCCCCGCGACACAATTTATGAATGGGAGTGAAGCGACGCAACTGACGCAGGTAGGTCACGTGACCATGACAAAATGGCGGATATAGTATATCCGAATTCCATTCATACTTCTCACATTCATACTGTATAGAGCGTACTTCCTAACGGCCGAGCAGTACGTTTAAATTCAAATGCAGTACCTACTGAGTAGTAAGGGGTTTCGGACGCAGCCAGAGTCTTTGTTATTAGGTATATTTTGGGGTATAATCCCTAATGTTATGTTAAAATGGGAAATTTTTGTTTTAGGATATAATCATCAGAGTGAACATTTTATTTAATTAGTCCTCTATGGCATGAATTCTTGTGTGCTTGGGAGTCCCTTATAATAAATCAATCATAAAATGTGCCCCCCTCGCCCCACCAGATTTTGGTTTGTTACCTCAGGGCGACAACAAGCAGTTAGGGCACTAAAACACCAAGGTTTTCTGTATATTATTATTATTATTATTATTATATTTGAAATTAGGTACAAACAAGCCATAAATACATTAGAAAAAGTGTTCAATTTAGCATAAACAATATCAAGTAATATTTCATCAATAACTGGCCATAAATGGTGTATTGTATGTTTCTGTGGGGTACCGATTGAATGTACTGATGTTTATTATTCACTGTGGAACCACTGAAAGCAGTTGGTGGTGGATGTAAAGCAAAGGTGGGTGCTTTAGGTTAGGGGTGCCCACACTTGGCTCTAACCCCTCAATTCATCATGGTGTAAATCAGTGCACCTGTCAATTAACTAAACTTCTGTTTAACTTGTGACGGGTACAACAATATACAGACATAGCAAAATCACCGACAAACAAATTTCACAGGCAAACCCAGCACACACGGAATCAGCTGTAAACTGTTTTTGCCAATTGCTAATTAAGACCACTAAGAAAGTTTAAGAGATCCGCTCCACTAACCTGGTAAACTTCAGCAAATGCAGTGATTATCCTCCTCACAATCGCCAAGTGTATCATTCATAGGCATCATCGTCGTGACAGGGTTTAGTTTGTTAATATTACTACACCCAGGTATGAGCGCAGATTCGTTAATTAGCCATTAGCGCAACTACTTCCGTTTAAGGCAACACTTCCCGGACATAAAAACGTGCACGTGCAATATGATAGAGCGCGTTCACTGTTGCTGCGTCCCTATTCGCATACTCATACTACGCCCTAAAAGTATGTACTTTTTTTGTGGAGGAAAAATACATACTTTTGAGTGTGTGACAAAAGAGTCTGCAAGCTTTGGGACACACTACGTCCTCGTTAACAGATGGTTGTGTTGCTTAGTTGAGAGCCCTGTCAATCATCCACATTTCTGTTAGAAATCTCCTCAGGTGTTTGGATAATTCTGCATTCAGATGTTAATGTCCAAACACGTCTTTATATAAGTTCAGTATTGTTGTGCAGATGAAATATAACACAAATAACGCCATTTAAATCATCTCCAGTGGGCTAGATACTAACAGTCATACAAACATCTTCACCGAAGCCTCTCTGCTTGACGGTTGGTCTCGCGCGTCCATCATGTTTGTAGTTTGTTTACACTTTTCATCCGCGTTTTGTAGTTCTAATCGAATTCACGTCCAACGCGAAATGAATGTGTATTATGTAATGTATGATACGAATCTTAAAAAAAATACATTGAATAAAAAACATGTACAAACAATTCCAGACTGACTTATTTTAGCAGTATTAACATGTTTTCACGCAGTGCATGAAATGAAGCCGATTGCCCTCCCTTAAGATATTCATATTAAGGTAAAATTGGTTTATTTGCACATTCGTTCATTTAACTGTCTCTATATTGTTTACCACATGCATGCAAGTGTGACTACAAACCAACATTAGCACTATCTAATTTACTGTAAACAATGTTGTACTTTGATAATCATTGGCTCTTATTATGATTTCCTCATTTAGAATTTGCAAAGAAAACTTTTCTGAAATTATATTATTAGGGAGAATGTCTGAATATCTGAATATAAATCCAACTTTACCTCTATGATATTCATCCATGTACGTACAGAAATAAGACAGGTCCATGCTCCCTCTCATCAAAAATTTATTACATCGCATATTTATTATTCATTCATTCATTTTCTTTTCGATTTAGTCCCTTTATTAATCCGGGGTCGCCACAGAGGAATGAACCGCCAACTTATCTGGCATTTGTTTTACGCAGCGGATGCCCTTCCAGTCACAACCCATCTCTGGGAAACACATCCATACATTCTCATTCACACACATACACTATGGACAATTTAGCCTACCCAATTCACCTACACCACATGTCTTTGGACTGTGAGGGAAACCGGAGCACCCGGAGGAAACCCACACAACCACGGGGAGAACATGCAAACTCCACACAGAAATGCCAACTGGCCCAGCCGGGGATCGAACCAGCGACCTTCTTGCTGTGAGGCGAACGTGCTACCCACTAGGCCACCGTGGCGCCATATTTATTATACATGTACATATTATACATGTATTTAAACATGTATTATTATATAAGTTACCTCCCTTATATCTCGTAACGGTTTAAATCTAAGAGCCTACGCTATGATGAAGGTACATCCCAGCTAATAAATTTAGGTTGTGAGAACGTTCTCATAACGTTATTTGTAACGTTCAGAGAATGTTGAAATGTCGTTTGCTTAATGTTACTAGAACGTTTTTTTATGGTTAGCATAACGTCCTTACAATGTTTTCAAAACCTAAATTTCCACCAAAATATAATGTTCTAGTAAGAACCTTTATTTGTGACATTCCAATAACATTGAAATGTCCAGTATGCTTATTGTTGCTAGAACGTTTCTTTATGGTTTTCATAACATTTTTACAACGTTCATAAAACCTACGATGAGAACTTTAATCAAGTACAAATAACATCCTGAAGACGTTCCAAGAACTTTGTTATAAGAACGTTTTTCATCAACATTATGAGAACGTTCAAAAAGTACAAATAACATCCTGAAGATGTTCAAAAACTTTGTTCTAAGAATGTTTTTTAACGTTACAAGAACGTTAACAACGTTATGAGAACATTCTAAAAACGTTCCATTGATAACGTTCTGTACTAACATTTTCACAACTTTTAAAGAACGTTAGTGAATGTTCTGGGAACGTTCCCTGTTAGCTGGGATTACACACAAATGTAAACAGCCTTTTCTCAACCGTGCTAACGTATGGAACATCGCCCACCTTCGTAATTAAAAATGTAATTTCTGTGGAAAAACTTATATCCTTTAAGTTTAGATTGTGGAGCAATAGAATATCGGTCCACAAGACAATAAACATCCGCTGTAAATGTTGGCACAGTTTTCAAAGAGGTAGTGAAAACTAGCGCATCTGACTCTGATTCCGTTGCTCCGGCCGGAAGTAGCGATACTCAACTATCGCTCTACCGGATGCGAGTTCGACCGTCCGTGAAAAAGTACGGAGACCCGGAAGGGACGTGATGGTGGGAAAAAAATTGGGTGGGAGAAAAAAAAAATAATGAGTGGGAAAAAAAAATGGGTGGGAGGAAAATATATATTTTTAAGTTTTGCGTTCCCTCGCAAAGATGTTTTGCGTTCCCTCGCAAAGTTTTGCGTTCCCTCGCAAAGATGTTTTTCCACAAACACTTTGTTCACTTCATACATGTCAACCCTCCCATTTTTGCCAGAATTATCCCGTATTTTACCATTATATCCTGCTATTATATGATTGAGTATTTTCCCATATTTCTCATGTATTGAAAGCTCGCTGAAGTTAATATCAAATGCCTGCATTCACTTTTTTCCATTAAAGCTGTGCGTCGATCATATGCTGAATGCATAAGCCAATGACTGGTATAAGCGCTGACTGGCGCGCTTCATATAATAAACTGATCCCAGATCAGCTTCTGTACACGCCATTTAAAGAGGAGCGAAAGTGCAGGACACTTTGATATTTGGGTGTGTATTTAAACAGACAAATACTCTTAATAATATGTAAACATGTCCATCCTGTGTGTGTAATTTTAAACACAACTAATCTTTTAAATGAGCACAAACAGTTGCTAAAGTAATGGAACGCTTTCATTATAGATCTGCGGATGCTTACAGTGACACCGCTGTTATCAAACAAAAGATGAGAGATTCATCTGCTGCTCTTCACTTGTTTGATAACAGAGGTGTCACTTTAAATGGTGTGTACAGAGGCTGATCGGGGATTAGTTTATCATACGGAGCGCGTATACATCTGATGCATATCTTTGATGGAAAGAAAGTGAATGCAGAAATTTGATATTAATTTCAGTGAGCTTTCAAGATTAAAAAATACACGAGATATATGGGAAATACTTAATGATAGGATGATAGCTGGATAGAATGGCAAAATACGGGAGAATCCCGGCAAAAACGGGGTTGACATGTATGAAGTGAACAGGAAGTGTTTGTGGAAAAACAGCTTTGCGAGGGAACGCAAAACATCTTTGCGAGGGAACGCAAAACATCTTTGCGAGGGAACGCAAAACTTAAAAATATATATTTTCCTCCCACCCATTTTTTTTCTCCCACTCATTTTTTTTTCTCCCACCCAATCTTTTTCCCACCACCACGTCCCTTCCGGGTCTCCGTAAAAAAGGCCTATATCAGCAGTTGGTAAAAATTTTGATCGGAAACCGTAAACCATCCGGGAATGTTTGGCGTACTCTTTTCAACATACTACGATTTGCGACATACTGATTCTATTTTCACAAACTGTTTAGGACGGATAGTATGCGGATTGGGACGCAGCAATAGCCAACAACAGTGGTGCTCAAACTCGGTCCTTGAGGGCCAGTGTCCTGCATATTTTAGATCCAACCTCAATCAGACACACCTGGGCAAGCTAATCAAGCTCTTTGAAGGCTTGCTAGAAATGTCCTGGCAGGTGTTTTGAGGCAAGTTAGAGCCGGTGTCTGCAGGACACCTGGCCTACTAGGTATATTTTGGGGGAAAATGTTATTTTAGAATATAACCATCAGAATGAACATTTTATTTAATTATATTATGTTTTTGGATAAATCGTTTATACACCGATGTAAATTTTGTAAGCCTAAATCTTTCTGTCAGATTTGTCTTGAAGATCTAGATCAGTGGTTCTCAAACTTTGGTACATGTATCACTAGTGGTACACAAGCTTCCTTCTACTGGTCTGCAGAGGAATCTTTGAATAATTAAAGTTAAAAAATAACATACTTTTAACCCTTTAACACATACGATAACACCGATGTGATTAGTAAATTGATTTTAATAGGTTAATAAAAATGTACATTACTGCTTAAAAGTTTTAACATGCTGTATTTACATTAACTTCAAGAATAATTCCTTGCATCTAAAATGTCAGGCTTTGCAAGTGCTTTTAAATGTTATTTATTTTTTAATTTTAATTGTTTCATCCCCGTCTCAATTAAAAAAATTTTTTTTTAAAAAGATACACTTATTTTAACTGGTGTAAATCATTTAAACTTGTTTCATTTGCTGGAATTTTACTTGTGTAACCTTTTTGTCTCTTTTTTCAGTGTATCTTTGTAATGTTCTTTCTTGCATAATTAAATAAAAAAAAATACAAGCAGCAAAAACTGTGCAGGGGAATTTCTACCAATGGACCTGTTTAGTCAGTAGTATTCACCCTTCATTTTTAACCCTTTGACTGCCACTCTACCAAACGGTTGATCATGTTTTTACGGGTACACACACACACACACACACACACACACACACACACACACACACACACACACACACACACACACACACACACACACACACACACACAGACACACACACACACACACACACACACACACACACACACACACACCATTGTTTGTTTACAAAAAAAAATCAAACAATCATGATCCTGTTTCACTACCACACTTGACTTTAGTTGAGAATCTAATATTTGATGGCAGACTTCAAAATTAATAAAGCGGATTTAGTACTCAAATGTTTTAATTTGAATATTTTTGTAAATAAATTGCACTTCTGAAGCACACTTGCAAAATCTGAAAATACAAAGTTTAAGTATTAATTCTGTTACTTTTACCATAAACAGACATAACCATTTGGTAGAGGCTGATATATTAGAAATTATTGGATGTGTTAAAAAAAAAAAAAAAAAAAAACATTGATTGTGTTAAATAGCAACATTAGGACTTAGGAAATGCAATCCAAACATTGTTTTCTTGGTTAAAGCACATTGCAAAACAAAATAAAAATGAACATTACCGCTTAAAAGTATTA
Organism: Danio albolineatus; assembly: GCA_903798035.1. NCBI lineage: Eukaryota > Metazoa > Chordata > Actinopteri > Cypriniformes > Danionidae > Danio > Danio albolineatus. Next base: position 2,910,249 of record CAIGQQ010040406.1, on the reverse strand, counting down.
ACATGCTGTATTTACATTAACTATTAACTTACAGAATAAATTCCTTGCATTTAAAATTTCGGGCTTTGGTTTTGCAAGTGCTTTCAAACTTATTTTTTTTTATTTTAATTGTTTTCATCCCAGTCTCAATAAAATAAAATAAAAATAGTAATAATAAAAGATACATTTATTCACACTACACTTCTGCAGATATTTTGGCAACACTTTACTATAAAGTTCATTAGTTAATGCATTTAATAACACTTGTACAGCATTTATTAATCATAATTGAACATTTACAAATGCATTATTAACATCCCATGCTTGTTAACATTAGTTAATGCACCGTGATTTAACTAGAACTAACGATGAACAACTGTATTTTCATTAACTAACACTAACTAACATGAACAAATACTGTAGGAAATGTATTGTTCATTGTTTATGTTAGATAATGCATTAGTAAATGTTCAGTTATGATTAATAAATGCTGTACAAGTGTTGTTCATGATTAGATCATGCTAGTAAATGCATTAACTAGTGATCCTTAATGTAAAGTGTGACCCATATTTTACAATAAATACTGCAGGAAAAAAAAACATTACAGTAAGCAATGACAGACGTACTACAAAAAGAGTTTCAACGCGTAACACTCTTTAACTATAAAACTAGCCTGCTTTAACAAAACCTGCCATTAAATCGGTTCAAGTATTAACAAAATACCTCTAAACTAGTCTCTCTGGCTGCTAGCAGATGATCAGTGTGTTTGCACTGCCTCCTAGAGGAAGATCCCTGCAATCAAACACAGCAGAAACACTCAGCACACACACGATAATGGCACTGAAAGACATTCTTGATTAAATTATTTAATGAATACAAAGAAATCTATTGAACACTCATACTTTCAATGTGATTCAGAAACAAGAGCACTGCAAAAACAAACAAAACCCAGCCGTTCTTTATATACTGACCAATCAACATGTCAGAAACATCCGGGAATAAGTGTTGTGCTTGATTCCATAACATACAAACTCATGACCTTTATAATCCCCCCAAATATAGAGAACTCTTCATCTGCATTCAAAAACCTGTGATTGTGTGATAAGACGTCATGTTTGGAAGAACAATAAGAGCTTATTTAAGTGAAGTATGAAACTGCAGGCGATAAACAGTGGTCATGATGGATGTGCAAACACAAACGCAGGAATGACGTTGAGAATTAACACGAGACTGAAGATCAGGCTTCACTCCACATCATCCTCCTCCAGACTCTGAGCGCTCACCATCCGCTGAGAGAAACACAGAAAAATAGCATAGTTAACACTGATCTGGTTGGTTTTTGTCGCTTGATGTCAGAAGTCGGAGATGTTTTAACCCTTGTGTGCTGTTGGGGATGTTTTCATCCACTCTGAGATGACTGGAGTCTTAATAGGACCACAGCTTTCTGGGTTTCAGCAAATGGTGTGATTGGTGACAAATCTTATTGACACATATTATAAGACAATGCTGGAAAGTTTTTAGAGACTCGGCACACTCTTGGCAAATTGACTCCGCTTTGGTTATGTTGGGGGCTGTTTTTGCCCCATCGATTTTCATTATAATCACATTTTTTGATTGCAAAGCCATGACAGCATATAATTATGCAATCTTGATTGTTGCTGATTTTCCCTGTTGTCATTTTTACTGTTGATCATTAGTTGCAGTGCAAAAAAAAAAGCTTAGTTTCTGGCTTTTATATAGAGTGTAGTGTGTGTGAGAGAGAGTGTAGGAGACATTTGCTCACTTCCGCTCACAGTATAACCTGTTGTTTTACTCCGGGATGGGCAGTATTTATAATACATGTATTTCAAATACAATATAGTATTGTGTAATTTGTATTTGATGGGGTTTATGAAAAGGGCTTAACATTTTATCAAAATACTTCAGTGTGTTGTATTTTTAAAATGCTTTGTAATGCTGCGTTCACACCAGACGCGAAAGACGCGTCAAGCGCAAGTGATTTACCTGTCAAGTCAATGCAAAGGCGCGAATAGGCATCCTGCGGCGTGATATACATGAATGGCGCAGCGCGAATGACGCGAAAGGCGCGGCGTGAATGGCACGATACGCGCGAATTACGTGAAAGGCATGGCGTGAATGACGGGAATTTCGCGAAAGGCGCGGCGTAAATGGCGCCGCACGAATTGAGCGTTTTGCGCGTTTGAAAAGCTTAACACACAATACACACGAAACGCTCCAGTTTGAAAATATGAACTTTAGCAGACATTCGTGCCACGTTAACCAATCAGGAGCTTGCTCTTGTGGGGGTGTGATTATGATGTAGCACCAGTTGTTGGTGTCTCAGGGAAAATCCTCCTGCCGACAACAGTTCATCAAACTGGGCTCGGCTCAGTCAGAAGCACTGAAAACTTCCATCATCCAGGTTCAGTTTCTGGAGGAGTTTATGAGCTCACAGAGCTGGGTGCACCTCTGAAATAATCTAGTGGACTCAGATACAGCTCCAAACGAATCGAAGCCGTTTTTTAGCCTTCATAAAGCAAATAAAACAGTTATTGTCTCTATAAAACCCCTGTTAGCCATTTAGCAATAAAGCTACAGTCACCAAACCATAGACAGAAGCCCTGCCCATCATGCGAATCCGCGTCTGTTCTCAAGTCATTTTGACACGCGAATGA
>CAIGQQ010040406.1:2876577-2892595 GCA_903798035.1 Danio albolineatus | reverse complement strand
TTTTTACAAAATAAATATCTGCATTATTGTAAACTTATTTTCATATTTCATATTTTCCATATTTCTTGCAATTATTAAATGAAATATAACAATATTTTATATGTATGGCTTTGTATTATTGTTTATGAGAGAGAAATGCAGCATGCACTATTTAAACATATCATATTTTGTCGGTTATATATATATATACAGACACACACACACACACACACACACACACACACACACACACATACATACAACTTTTGGTTCTGCTTATTTGATTTATTTTAAAACGTGGCCATATGCATTATATGCATCCTACATGAACACATTCAGCATGTTTCTGGTTTTATAGAGAACGTTGGGCACATGGAAAGGTTAACAGCAGATATTCCTCGTCACTTACCACCATACATGCATACAATAATTCTTCTAGTTTCAATTTATTCAATAATTTACTTTGAATGAAAACACTGAACCTATGATGACGGTTGTGAGCAATTTTGTCGGTTAGAGGAGACTTGACACCCGACCACAATTTCGCTTGAAGGACGAAAAGGTGTTTGGCTGATTCTTTCCTGAACTTGCCTGCGAGTGTGCCTTTTCAGACCGCTCGTCCCTGAATCATTGGTGTACTTGACTGAGATTAAGCATGTTTTACAAGCAGCATACGACGTGCTTTCACAGTCACATTTACTCTCACGACCTTCACTAATATTTCCAACTTCCCGATTAGTTCTGTTCATTAATGGACGTCATTACTTCTGACTTACCACTGCAAATAACACTAATTTTCCGCGGGCGTTAGCGCCTTCCAGTCCTGATGGCTTCTGGGTCGTGTAGTTATTTTTTAATTGCGTTACATTGTAATCGTATTAAAAGGAAACTACAAAAATGGCGGTGCATTTTCTTTCTTGAATGTCTTACGTCCACAAATGCATTCGATTATTTAAAATAATTGCAAGATTTGCTGTAATGTAATCGCATAGGCTGACATCGCGATTGCGATATGATTAATCGTGCATATATATCGTGTATACAATACAATACAATAATTATTAGTCAACAGGGTTCAACGCTAAGGATTTTTTCTACTGGCCCGGTTGGGCCAGTGGTTCAGATCTTTACTTGCCCTGCCAAAATTTTCACTGGCCCCACCAAAAAAAAAGTTAATAGCTATTTCTTAGCCACATACAGTATTGTAAATAATGTTTCAAAAATAATGTTTCAAAAGTTAAATAATGTTTCAAATAATATATATATGCATGAATATGCTGCCGGTCAAAAGTTTGGGGTCAGTTTTATTAATTTTTGTTAATGTTTATTTTTAAGCAAAGTTATTCAGTTCATCAAGGCGACATTTATTAAATGTAAAAAAAAAATATTATAATTGTTAAATATTTATTACAAATTTAATTAACCGCTTATTGTATGTAGTTTCAAATAAATTTCTTACTCCAGTCATTATTGCTTTTATTACTATTACCATTAATAATAATAATAACAACAATAATAATTAATATTAGAGTGATTTCTGACGGATCATGTGACTCTGATGACTGGAGTAATGAAGCTGAAAATTCATCTTTAAAATCACTGGAATAAATTATTCAATTAAATGATGAACTACTGTTAAACAGTTCTCTTATAGTGCAATAACATTTTACAATGTGTGCTGTATTTATGATGACATAAATGCAGCCTTGGTGAGCAGGAGAATCTTATTTTAAAATATTTAACAAATCATACTGACCCCAAACTTTTGACCAGTTGTGTATATAATATTTTATAAGCGAAAATATGCACTTTAATTTTGACACCCACAGACACCTTCACCAAATATAAATCAGAGAGGTCAGACTTTCTCATACAGAGCCTCATTTCGGTTGTCACGTTTTGTAAAAATCTATTGAATTAATCAATCTATTAAAGAAATGTTGGCTAGAATTCTGCATTATAGGCTTAAATTAGAGAGAGAAATAACAGATGACACGTGACTGCATCAGATCATAATGCAGATCAATGCTGATCTTTCTCTCGAGCTGTCAGTGCAGAAATGAACAACACAATTGGCCCAATATAACATATTATAAGATTAAAATGTGGAAAAATTATCAGATGGTAACTTCGGGCAATTTTCCTAACGGATAAACAGCACTTTGTAATATTTCAGCATGCTTTCACTTTCGTTTAAGACATGAAGCGCATATTTGCCGGTAGGGATGAATTCTCTATTCATATAGCCGTATACATGGCTATTACACAATCTTAATACACTGTGATATAGCCTGGGATGTTAGTTCGCTGGATAGTTTTGTTTTCTCTCTACAATCGATCCGCTCATACGAGCAGAGACCCTCATTCCGGCGATCTCAGACTGATTGATTTGGCGCGGATGCGAGCGTGACTGCTGGATTCACATACGCCAATCGAACCGCGCTAACGGGGGAAACGAGACATATTCCGAAACAAACATCTATGTGTGAAAGCATCCTAAGACTGTATTTGCACGCAATTGACAGACAGTCGCAGCCAAACGTTTGTGACAAGGCACCACTGGCCCGAACGGGCCAGTAACAATTCTGTATACTGGCCCGAGCGTGTCGCACGCTGGCCCCGGGCCATCCGGCAGTCCTTATTGTCGAGCCCTGGTCAATATAATAATGTTAATTAATGTTTTTGGAAAATAACACTTAAAACATTGGAAATGTTGTCTAAAATTGAACATAAACATCTGAAAACATGACACCATTTTGTTAATATGCACAAAAATAAATTTAACAAATACCTTATTTATTTATTTTTTTAGCTAAAAGTAATGATAAAACTACAAAGATCAACATTATTAACCCACTTAAAAATATTATTTAATTGACTACAGAGGAAAATCACTGTTGTCCAATGACTTGCCTAATTACCCTAGCATGCCTAGTTAACCTAATTAACCTAGTTAAGCCTTTAAATGTCACTTTAAGCTGAATACAAGTGTCTTGAAAAATATCTTGACAAATGTTATGTACTATAATATTTGAAGAAGAATTATTTTCACAGAAGGGCGAATAATGTTGTCTTCAGCCATATGAGATTGTGTCTTCGTGTTTCAGCTGCCAGATCTTAAAGACGCCGGAGCGGTGCAGAAGTTTTTCCTGGATGAGATTCAGCTGGGCGAGGAGCTGCTGGCTCAGGGTGAGGCGTTCAGATCTGCTCTATAGACTCTTAATAAATGATAACTTGCACTTATAAATGTCCACACTGGACTCATTCATGGACCATACAAAGAAGTTGCTTTCTTGCTTTAAAAAAATTCTGGTCTTCAGAACCCCCAAAATGTCAATATTGCAACAGAACTAAACTGTTAAACATATCGTTATGCATTACCAGACAACAGTTTTTATAAGGGGAGACTTTAAATGAAGCTGTGGAGTTTTAAAACTGAACTCAGTCTCTTTCTCTGTGTGTGATGTTTTCCACAGGAGACTATGAGCAGGGAGTGGATCATCTGACCAATGCCATCGCAGTGTGTGGTCAGCCTCAGCAGCTCCTGCAGGTCCTCCAGCAGACGCTTCCACCGCCGGTCTTCCAGATGCTGCTCACTAAACTCCCCACCATCAGCCAGGTGAAACACGGGCTCATACATGTCCAAAACACATTTTTAGGCTTTTAAAAAGTCTTACATTTATTGAAAAAAGTAGAGTTTGCTTGATTTGACACTATTTAAAATGTGTGGCTAAAAATAAATAAATATATACATACACTACCTGACAAAAGTCTCGTCGTGGATTCCAGTTGTAAGAGCAGCAAATCATAACTTGACTTCTAGTTGATCATATGGAAAAGTGGCAGAAGGTGGATTTGTCCCATGAATCATCTGTTGATCTGCATCCCAATCATCACCAATACTGCAGAAGACCTACTGGAACCAGCATGGACCAAGATTCTCACAGAAATCAGTCAAGTTTGGTGAAGGAGACATCATGGTTTGGTGTTACATTCAGTATGGGGGCGTGCGAGAGATCTGCAGAGTGTCTGAAACATCAACAGCCTGAGGTATCAAGACATTTGTGCTGCCCATTACATTACAAACCACAGGAGAGGGCAGATTCTCCAGCAGGATAGCGCTCCTTCTCATACTTCAGCCTCCACATCAAAGCTCCTGAAAGCAGAGAAGGTCAAGCTGCTCCAGGATTGGCCAGCCCAGTCACCAGACATGACATTATTGAGCATGTCTGGGGTAAGATGAAGGAGGAGGCGCTGAAGATGAACCCAAAGACTCTTGATGAACTCTGGGAGTCCTGCAGGAACGCTTTCTCTGCCATTCCAGACACAAATTTAGCAAATACATCCTTTACAAGCCTCCCATTGAAAAGCAACTAGCTGCAATGGGTGCTTGAGGGTTGTAGCTTTAGATTGATGTATAGTTTTGTGCAGATTACTTCTTTCTTTGTGGTGTAATCTATTTATAAACACTGACATGTGGGGAAAATAGCGCCTCAGTGCGACCACGTCGGGGCGCTGGCTAAGGGGTTAATGCGTTATTGGAGTCATTGCAGAGATGTGTGGATGCAGTCCTCCTCCAAGCTCATGGGAGTCACACACAATATTCATTCTGTCTCCACTGCAATATGACTTTATATTCTATACTGGACATTATTTCTGTTTAGTGACGAGACTTTAGTCTAAGCAGAGTCAGACCGCACTGTCCTCATTAAATCAGTCAACATCAAGGCATGATCACATTTTATTGTGGTCAAATAAGTGTAATCTAGAGGCCTTCGCCTTTCATATAAGCCACTTCTGATACCAAATGATCAACTAGAATCAAGTTATTATTTGTTGTTTCTAAAACTTGGATAGGCGACAAGACTTCTGTCAAGTAGTGTATATATATATATCCCATTGGGTGCCTACCCAAAAGGCTACTAGGAATTTAGAAATATTGAGCCCTGCAGTTGGAATATATTAATGTAACATGATCTTTATTTAATATTCTAAGGATTTTCAAATAAATCATAATGAAAAGAATAGTAATTTTGACAAATACAATGAATGGTTTTGTGCTTCAGGGTCACATTCTGGAAATCAGACTTAATTATTTACTGTTTTTACCTATATAGTAGGGAAGTGTGTGATTTGAGATGCAACCTTGTTTAATTTCTTAATGAATCAGCTGTTTTGAATGAATCATTTGAGTGAAAACAGTTCACAATAGCGGCTCCTGCTGGCAGTATTAGTGGCACATTTCTTTATCCATGACTGGTCTAAACCTCTCAAGGCCAGCACAAACACACACTGAGCGAAATATGATTACTGAGAAAAACTATTGAGGTTTTATTTTGTATATGTAAATATCCCCTTCCTCATAGGATGATCAGAGTGAAATTATGTTCATGACGTCAGCCATTTTTATTGTTTTGCAAGTGGATGATCTAAACTCAAAGAGCATTCTGTTTGCATTCCCATTAATTTCAGTGGGAGTTCTGTGTGTTGATGACATTGCCCTTGTGTGTGTTTGTTTTCCTTCAGTGCTCATTGAAAACGAATGAGCGCTTTTGCATATTATTGTCACTGGATTTTATCGTTCGTATGAATAACCCTTACGACTAGTGCTAACTTTTCATGCTGCAGTTTTTCCAGATTTATGTGGTGATTTCTGAATGATTGCAATGGGATTTCTGCGTTGAGCAACTTTTTAATATGGTGTTTTTCGTATTTTGTGTGTTTATCTTCTTGCGGTGTAATTTCTTTTGTATGTGCGTCTTGCAATTCCAGAAACACAGTTTAAGGAGTTTTGGAGCCGTATAAGTAAACGTTGACCAATCACCAATCTCTCTCTCTCTCTCTCTCTCTCTCTCTCTCTCTTTCTTTTTGCAGGTATGATGAGTGGGTCAAAGCCGAGAAGATTGTTCGCCCAGCCAATAAGAATGTACCCAAAATAAAGCACCGCAAAAAAATAAAGGTAGAGTTTTGAGTTCTTTTAAAATCTTTTTCTTCAGCAAATGTATGAGCTACTGTTCAAAAGTTTGAGGTGGTTGAATACTGATTTATGCTGGATTTATACTTTCCTCTGGTGCCGCATCGTGCGCCTCCGCTGAGTGCGTGCATCTCACAAAACGGACTAGGCTTCTATAAATGCTGTGTTCGCCATTGTAATATTCTTTAAAACGACAGGGGGCGGTCAAAAGAAACTGACTGTAAAAACAGCCAAAGAAATCTGTGTATGCAAAGAAAAACAAATCTAATTAGTTTACAAATGAAGTTATGTGTAATAAAATTAAATAACGCATTGAAAAAAGTATTGAACACATGAGGAAAGGAAGGTATAGTTCAGCAGTGAAAGCCCAGACAGCAGCTGAAATCTCTCAGTAGTTCTTCAGCAATCCTCTGCCCTTCCTCAGTGTAAATGAATATCAGCTTCAGTCCAACATCTACGATAGCAGGAGGATGAAGATGAAACCAGGGTGGACATTTCAGCAAGACGATGATCCAAAACACTGCCAAGGAGACTCTCAGACGCTTTCAGAGAAAGAAAATCAAGCTGTAGAATGGCCCAGCCAATCACCTGACCCGAATCCAATAGAGAATACTAAATAAAGCTCAGATTTTATAGACGAGACCCACAGAAGCATCAAGATTTTGACACTCTGTTGAAGTCCGAGCAATGCATGTGACTTCATTCTCCATATCAGAGGCATCTTTAAGCTTTAAGTCACCAAAAAAGCCTTTTATATGTAGTATTACATATGTTTCAGCAGTTCAGCACTTTCTCCTGTGTCATTTCAGTGTTACTACACACAGCTCATGTTTCAGATTGTTTTTGTTTTGTTTTATTTTTATGTTCGTATTGTTTGGGTTTTTACCAAAATCTGGTTCAGTTCCATATCGACAGCTCCTTGAGAATTATTATTCCCTGGAAAAAACAAAACATGACAATGCAGGGTTCAACGCTAAGGATTTTTTCTACTGGCCCGATCTGGTCAGTGGTTGAGATTTTTACCTGCCCTGCCAAAATTTTCACTGGCCCCACAAAAAAAACGTTAATAGCTTCTTAGCCACATATTTTAAACAATATGTCAAAAATAACGTCTGTAAATCTAGAATTTAAATACTTTAAAAATATGTATAATGAGCAAAATACAAACTTTTATGCAAACAAAAAGAAGTATGGAAAATGTGCAGGTATTTTATTGCAGTTCAATAAACTGTGCATTCATTCATTCTTTCAGTCATTTTCTTAGTCCCTTTATTAATCTGTGATCGCCACAGCGGAATGAACCACCAACTTATCCAGTATGTGTTATACACAGCGGATGCCTTTCCAGCTGCAACCCATCCATGGGAAACATCAATACACACTCATTCACACACAAACACTATGGACAATTTAGCTTACCCAATTCACCTGTACCTCATGTCTTTGGACTTGTGGGGGAAACCGGAGCACCCGGAGGAAACCCACGCAAACATGGGGAGAACATGCAAACTCCACACAGAAATGCCAACTGACCCAGTCAAGGCTCGAACCAGCAACCTTCTTGCTGTAAGGCGATTGTGCTACCAACTTCTCCACCGTGACGCCCTCAAACTGCAAAACACCCAATTTTTTTCATTGTGTTTTACCCACATCAATGTCTGCTTCCAGACATTAGAAACTGATGTTTTCTTAAATCCTCATAATGTGATGTTGCCGCTATGTTGCCGTCTCTTTGCTGTACTGGTTGTTACCAGGTTACAGAAAAAACAGCATGCTCACAACATTCAATCAGATAAGAGGAACCAAAAAGCAATATGGCATTCACGACATCACAGAGAGGGCAGCATTTAAAGGCTTAAAAGCACACACTGTTTCTAAATTAAAAGACTGTATTTGCACGCAATTGACAAATAGTCGCATAAATTTAAAATCAAACTTTAGTGACAAGGCAGCGCTGGCCTGATCGGGTCAGTAACAATCCTGTCTACTGTCCCGAGCGTCTCTCACACTGGCCCCGGGCCGTCGGGCATTCCTTATTGTTGAGCCCTGCAATGTGTTCAATACTTATTTCACCTGCAGTATATAGCAGTGTTCGAAATTCCAGCTGTTTTGGTCACATATGTACCTGAAATTGAATCTATAAGACCTCAAAAGATATTTGGGAGCATTTGTACGAGTGCATAAAATTGTTGCGTGCGACTGGTCCGCATGCGTGGATTTAGGACTAGTGGATTTAGGATTAGTTTTAGAAGAAACTGTTTCTGTGTCGGGCTGTTCTGGTGCGCAGTGCTCTGTAGCGTCCACCAGAAGGTAACAGTTCAAAGAGGCAGTGTGCTGGGTGTGAGCGTTCCAGAGTGATTCTGGCAGCCCTTCTGCTCGCTCTGGATAAGTACAGTTCTTGGAGAGTAGGGAGGGTTGTACCAATGATTCGCTCAGCAGTCCCAACTATTCCACGTAGTCTTCGAAGGTCAGATTTGGTAGCTGAGCTAAACCAGACAGTTATTGACGTGCAGATGACTGATTCAATGATTCAAAGATGACAATACTCTCATTTTACAAAGCGACCTCATACTTTTTTGACAGTACTTTTTTTCTCCTTTGTGCATGTTCATGTTGAAATATCCAACGCTGATCATTTCTAATGTTTGTTTGACACCAGAATAAAGCAGAGCGAGAAAGAGACCGGATAGAGAGGCCGACAGACAGAGAGGATCTTCCTTCATCCAAAAATCGCATCCATCGGTTGTCGAAAGTGAACTCTGGCGGTGACGTCTTCTCCAAGATGGAGGAGTGTGTTGATAAAGGAAACCAGCAGACCATGGGAAAAACCATCGAGATCACGTCCATCCTCAACGGCCTGCCAGGTACACTCACGTTCACACCGCCTCATTCAACCTCATCGTGTGTCTTATTTTGAAGGTGGAGAGTGCAGCTTTTAATGTTTATCATCCAGTTAGTTGTTTTTGTTCATAGAAATTAAGAATTAAAAAAGGACTCCATGTGGTAGCGGGCATAAATTTGAGAGTCTTTCAAAATAAATCTAATTTCTTCCCCACACATTTTATGTTCATTTTAAGCTACATTTTTAGTACTTGATGGGCTCTATTTCAAGGATCTAGACACAAAGTCTAAAGCTCATGGCACAAAAGCATTAATGCCGTGTCTGAATCCACTTTAGCTGTTTTAAGGAGGGAAAAAATATGCTCTGCGCTTTGTTGCATGGCCTAACAGGGTTGTGCTTATTCTCTTAATAATTTATGGCTGTGTTTTGACCATAACATGCATTATAGGGCCACAAAACCCCCCTGTCTCAGCAGGGTGTTTTCACATCTCTAGTTTGGAAAAGGTCAGGAAAGTTGGTGTGTCCAGCTCGGTTTAGGTGAGAGTGTCGGGGGAGGGAAAGAGGGAAGGTTTTGCATAAAAATGGATGTTTCCATTTGAGCACGCGCTGAAAACAAACACAGACGCAGGGGAGAAAGACAGTGACTGTGTTTATATCGACATCAGTCATTGAATTATTTGCCAAATTCTTAATTTGTCGACTTTAACTGCAGTTTGGCACTTTCACTTTTATTCAGGAACATTTCCTGCATGTCCCCCATGACAAACGAGATGCGAGAAACTGCTCGAGGAGTGTTTTAAAGGGGTATTTGATATCGCGCGGCGTATGGGAGAAGAAAAGTCCTCCGCATTTCTCAGTAACTTAGATGCACTCGGTAGGTAGCGTCAGAAAGCCCTGTGTGTATAGACTATCCTGTCACAAAATACAGCGTTTTAATTTAATTGCGGTGTTTACATGTTTACACTCGGAGAGCAGCATTTACAGCGGATCTTTCAGTCTATGATATTGTAGTGATGTTAGCGTGCTGTAAACTCAGTAACAGTTCAGATCATTTTGACTAAGTTCTGTCTATAAACACTGAAATAGTACTGCTGACAATACAAACTAACTTTCACTTCTGAATAAACAAACACAGAGCACTGATCGCTAACTTACCAAATCTGTAGAGACAGGACAATCAACATGAACTGGAGCTGTGTCAGTTTTTTTAAAGGAGACGAGTGTCAAATCCGGATTTCACCATTTCCAGATGTGAAAAGCTCTCGGGTAACACATGTTCTTCACAAACACGTTTCTGCTGCGCGTGTGTGCACAGAAGTCCACACATGAGTCCAGCTGCACTCATAGTGGGGAAATGAAAACAAAACCTTCATTGCAGCACATAAACACAACACTGGCGACCTGTGTCTCCAAACGATTCCTCTTCTTCCACTTGTTTTGGCAACGCAACGTGGCGTCTCTCTGCCGTCTGAACACTGCAACAGGTATAAACAGTCTTCGAAGCTCTCGTGCATATTAATGAAGTAGCGCCACATACACAACAGAGCGCGCTGATTGGTTTGAACCAAGTCTTTCTCATGAATTAATGCTGCACACTTAGAGACATCACAATGTACTTACTGGTACAGACGTCCACTCTTTACGCTGGAATACACACATGGATCTCATCAGCGTGACGCAGCTTCAAAAATTAGTTTCAAACCAGAAGAACGAATTTGCTCAAAATAACGCAAAAACAACCAATTTTCACTTTTTTTAGTGAAATATATGTGTCCTCATAGTGTTCATAGCAGCGTGGGACACATATATGACTGTCAACAGCTGAAAAAAGGTGTTTTGGTGTTTCGTGACCCTTTAAATTTAATCTCAAATCTCATTATTAAAGTCCCATTTCATAATCCCTTTAAGAGTCGGTTGCCTCAAGCCATGGTGCATTTGCTATTAACATGGCAAACTTTGAAAGTGTAAACACTGAACGCTTCACTAGCAAGAAAACAGTTAAACAGATCATCTGCAGCGTGAGGATAAAGAACGAGCCTCCTCTATTCAGCCTCTTTACTTTCTCTTTACTTTACTCTGTACTCCTTTACTTTGGTGGAGTAAGCAGACGGCAGAGACTCACTCCACTGAACACATCTGAAAGGGCATCCGCTGCGTAAAACATGTGCTGGATAAGTTGGCGGTTCATTCCGCTGTGGCGACCCCAGATTAATAAAGGGACTGTTCTTTTATCTTCATTAAATATTCACTAATCTTCATTCACTCATTCATTCATTCATTTTCTTTTCGGCATATTCGAATAGTCATATTTTGTTATAGCTTAGTTATTAAATTTTTTTAATTATATTTGTTACAAAAATTGTGATTAATAATAAAAAAATTTATAATAATAATAATAGTTGTTGTTGTTGTTCTTACTACTATTTCTCAGTGCTGGGTTAGGGCATCCACCTAGTAAAACATGCTGGATAAGTTGCCGGTTCATTCCGCTGTGGTGACCCCTGATTATTAAAAGGACTAAGCTGAAAAGAAAACGAATGAATGAATGAATGAATGAATTATTATTATTATTATTGTTATTGTTATTGTTATTGTTATTATTATATTTTTTATGTTTAATTATGACTTAATTATATTTATATAATAAATTATTAAACTGTCAATAATAATTCTTCTTCTTAATATTACTGTTAAAATGATTATATTTTTATGTTTAATTATGACAAATTATTAACTATTTCCTATATTTGTTACAAAAACTCAATAATAATCATACTTTTATAATAACTATTATTGTTATTGTTATTATAATGATTGTGATGATTTAATATTTAATTATGACATAATTATCAACTATTTCCTATTATATTTTGTTTAAAAATTTGTCAATAATAATAATAATAATAATTATTATTATTATTATTTTAGTTATACTTAATAATTATAACTTATTATTGTAATATTTTTCACGTTTAATTATGACTTAATCATTAACGATTTCCTATTATATTTATTACAAAAACTGTCAATAATAATAATAATTATTATTATTATTAATAATATTATTATTATTAATTCAATAATACTTAATTAATACAATAATACATATTATTGTACTATTTTTTATGTTTAAATATGACTTAATTATTAACTATTTCCTATTATATTTGTTTAAAAAATTGTCAATAATAATAATTATTAATATTATTATTAATTTATTCATTTTCTTTTGCTTAGTCCCTTTAATAACCTGGGGTCGCCAAAGCGGAATGAACCGCCAGCTTATTATTATTATTACAATTATTATTATTATTACTATTATTATTATTATTATTATACTGATTGTAAGATTTTTTATGTTAAATTATGACTATCCTATCATTCCCACAGGCTCTGACAGCTCCACAGACGACAGCGAGCGAGAAGAAGATGAAGACGCTGATCATGATGAAGATGATGATCATCCAGGAGCACACAAAGCAGATCCTCCTCAATCACAGCACTGGGAGAAGAACAGCAGCCCGTCAGAAGCCGCCAAAACCCCTGCAGGCGCAGAGCAGGAGCCCACCCTGCAGGACAGCACAGAAACACCCAAGAGGAAGGAGCAGGACACGGACGCTTCTGCTGGAAGGAGGAAAAAGGCAGAAAATAACTCCAAAAGCCCAGCGAAAGGCAAAACCAGGAACAGCAGAGGAGGAGAATGGCTGCCGAGTGGCTCTCCGAAGAAGCTGGAGGAGCGAGGAGAAAGCAGCTCTGAAGACGAACCGAAAGGACATCCCAAAAATAAATCATCACCATCAAAGAAGTACAACGGCGTCAAAGAGAAGAGTAAAAGCCGTGGAGCGTTTTGGGAAATCCCTGAGAAGAGAGCGAAGGTATCGGCAGGGATTGAAGACCGGTCGCCCGGCTGTCGCACCAAAGGACAGAAGGACGTGTGGTCGAGTATTCAGGTTCAGTGGCCCAAGAAGACACTAAAAGAGCTGTTTTCAGACTCGGACACGGAGGCGGCCAACTCTCCTCCGCCTGCGGGAGCTGAAGTGTGCTCTGAATCTGCACGGGACGAGGAAGAGGAGGAGGAAGAGGAGGAGAAACTGCAGGAGCATCCCAGCAGCGGGACCAATTCAGTGCTCAACACGCCGCCCACCACGCCAGAGTCGCCCGCTCCAGCTGAAGGTATGCTGAACACAAATACACTGCTGTCTGTTCTGTTCCAGGGTGTCCGCAGATCCTTAGTTAAAAGTCTTCAGTTCCATAGTATAAAAATAAGGCTTTAGTTAGTCCAAAAATGTCTTTAGTCTGCATTTCAAAGGCCCTACAAATCAGTTGAACCCACCGTTTTTGAAGTTTTCCAGCACTAAGAACAACATAGGTTGAACTTAAGTCCAACTTAAGTCCAACTTAAGCCCAATCCCAATTCTATTTTTGTACCCCTTCCCCTTCCCCTTGGCCCTTACAACTGAGTGTGAAGGGGAAGGGCTTCAAAACTTCCCCCTAAGAATTGGGACAGCACGTCAACACCTGCACAGGTCATCATATGTCATCGCGATCTCTTGCTTCATATGAGATCAGACGATCACGACTGCTGGAGTTACTCCAGTTGTGTTATTGTCAGCCGACTAGGCCAGGTTGACTGGGCTGTCGACTGAATGACCGACTAACTGACCCACCCAGCCCTGTCCCTAAACCCAACCGATTGTGTTTTTAGAAGCAATCTAGAAAAGGAAAAGCCATCGCGGCAGCATAATTTCACCACGTTTTCAGCCTGTTGTTTATTTATTTATTTATTCGCTTTTGTTTTACCTGCTTTCTGGAACCGTCCACGATCAACGATCCTATTCCTTTTTCGGACATGTATGAGTAACAATTTTATTGCATTATTTTTCTTTTTTTTTTAAATTGGAGTTAGGTATTTATTTATTTAGGTTAGCTATTTATTTAAGTGTAAATACCTGGCAGTCGTGCTGTACACCAGAAAGTTTCGATCTACGTCATTCTTGCTGAAAGAAGAAAGTCATAAAGGCATTCAAATGTTTTGTTGTTTGCGCATTATTTGACTCCATATAAATATGACTAAACACACGTGTGAAATTAGGCCCAATCCCAGTTTTATTTTTGTACCCCTACCCCTTGGCCCTTCTCCTTCCCCTTGGCCCTTACAACCGAGAGTTAAGGGGAAGGGCTTCAAAACTTCCCCCTAAGAATTGGGCCAGCACTTCAACACCTGCACACGTCATCATATGTCATCGCTATCTCTTGCTTCATATGAGATCAGACGATCACGACTGCTGGAGTTACTCCAGTTGTGTTATTGTTTGGTGTTTATCTTCAGGAAATTACTGAAGGTGTATATTATGTTATCATAACCATCTAATGTGGCCTGTCACAGCTGATTCAGTGGAGAGACTGGAAAAAAAAACAAAAAACGGGCAAATATTGCTCTGCAAACAGAAAAACTATTTTAAACGTAGGCCTACCTTGGCAAATGACCATGGAATAAGCGGGATAATCAACGGCTTGCCGCATGTTAAAGGATTTTAATGCACTTCGCGGAGGCGACCACACTCTACTGCGCGTCGTGTGGTCCTTTGCCTCCACGTCGTGCATTAAAATCCTTTTACGCACGGCAAGCCGTTGATTATCCCTTACATATCCACTGAGTGGTACAGTATGGTACGGGTCATTACGGGTCACCTTTATTAGACTTGCGTTTCCACTGCCAAAAGGGTGGCTGTGGTGTACGACAAAGTTTAAGTGGACCTCATTCTCGCTGGAGGAAATGTCTACAGTAAAGCTGTACGGGTCGTTCACATATCATATGAGGAGCACTTCTCACAACACAGAGGCTTTATACACATAAACACTGGTGTATAAATGTTCATTACTGACCTCTCTATGAACATGATCTGATTATAACTGCAGATCAATGATGCGAAATAGCCTACTGTCTGTAATTATATCAAATAAATAAATAAATGCAGCATATATGAACACATACAGCCCCTTACAGTAGGCCTGTCGCGATAGTCAATATATTGACTTATCGCGCGATATATGAAAATGAGGGCGGTAAATTTTGGAGGCGCGATATATTGTCTATGTACAGGCGACTTAAGTGGCCGGCCAGGACGGAAGAATAGTGAGGGCGGCATCCGCGACACCCCCATCTTAACCCTAGTTTGCCAACCGGTCACTTTCATTTTTTCACTTTCACCGCTGTCGCCTCTGGCTTGCATGGTTCGGGACTTGTAGAGCTGCGCATCGATGGATTACTATTCAGTGTTTGGACTCTCAGCAGTGATTATTAAACCACGCTGAACTGAACTAAACTGAACTTCAACACTGAAAACTGGACTGACACTGTTTCAATTTTTTATAATGCATGTGAAGCTGCTTTGACACAATCTACATTGTAAAAGCGCTATACAAATAAAGATGAATTGAATTGAAAGAAGATGAATTTTCACTTTCGTGTTGAGGGCGGCGGTTCATCTTGCTCCGGCCCTGTCTATTTAGCAAGCAAAGTTCTTGTCGAACACGCTGCATTCTGCTTTCTGTGGAAGGCGAGGCTTATGCAGCATCTCCACGCATGCTGCGCGCACAGCCCCACAAACACACACACGCAGAGAGAGAGAGAGAGAGAGCGAATAGTGGAGGTGAGAAAGTCGAGACGTAAACCCATTTATTTGTGTTTAGTATATAGTTGTTAAGTATAAAGAAGTCACGATGGACTTGGTTTCAAAGCCACAGTCTTCAGCTCCGGTGTGGGAACATTTTGGCTTTAAGCCGAATGAAAAAGGAGAACCTGTTAACTTGAACGAGCCGATATGTCAAATTTGTTTCAGAACAGTGGCAACGAAAAAAAGGCAACACAACTAACCATTTAAATGCCATCTAAAACATCCACCCTAACCATTATTTCAACATGGGAACAACAACCGTAGTTACTACTGAATCAGAATCAGAATCAGTTTGTGCTTCACACACACAAGGAATTTGCTTTGGCTACAGAAGCTTCCAGTGTACATAAAGTGACAAGTGACAACACAGAATAAATATTATAAAAGAAGAAAATAGACATTAAACAGAGATGCAGTCCAACGATCTGGATGTTGAAATGTATGTACAGATTTGTTATAAATATACAGGTTATAAGGTGCTGTGTGCAAAAGAGTAAGTATTGCATTATATATTGTTATAAGGTGCTGTGTACAAATGCGTAAGGA
>CAIGQQ010040406.1:2855170-2876177 GCA_903798035.1 Danio albolineatus | reverse complement strand
CATATACATACACACACACACACACACACAAAGTGTGTATATATACATATTTTATATATTTAATAACCAATTTTTATTTATTTAATTAATTAATTGATTGAACAGTTTCTATGTTCTTGAAAAAAGACATGAAAACCTGGTAAACCTACATTCATTCATTATTCTTTTATTTATTTATATATAAATAATAAAATCATTATATTTATTTTTTAATCAACTTGGTAAAGAACTACTGGTTCTTCTGACAACACCAGTTAGTGTGAACACAAATTCAAACATATCTTAGTAGTGGCTCCTCGATGCAGGAAAATGACACAACATGATCGCACAATTTGTGAGACAATCCAAAAGCACTGAAACAGACTATATTTTTCCTCCATTAACACAGCCTGACGGGCAGGGTGGATTCATTTTCGGTAGCTCGACAGGAAAACATAATAGCCTATCGATCCAGCACTTTTGCAAGCCCTGAACTGTAAATAGAAATATATAACTTAATTTTTGATTAGTAATACACATTGCTATGAACTTCATTAACACAATTCTTTTGAACCCTCAGATTCTATATATTCAGCCAAAGATTGTCCAATCCTAACAAACCACACAACAACAGAACGCTTTAATTATATATAAAAAGTAATAATAATAATAAATTATTAGTTGGTCCCACTTAATATTAAGTGGCCTTAAAGGTGCTGTATGTATGTTTTTGACTCTTCTAAAGCATAAAAACACCATAATATGTTTGCAGATATTTCAGAAACCTGCTGAACATTCTTGTTTATCTGAAAAACAATGCTGAAGTCAGATATTCTGCTTTGAAAATGTGTTTCCCGTGCTGGAACACTGTCCTTGTTTTGGTCATTTTAACCCGCCCAATGCCAGTTTAGCCAATTATATTTCAGCACCCCAGGTTGCCTTGGTGGAAAACAGCGTATTTCACTCATTCAGTCAGAAAGGCTCTCAAAGCATGCGTCCGCGACTGAAATGCGACCTCTGGTGAACAGTAGCAGACTCTGAAATGAGACGCAGATTCAGAGTTTCACGTGAGCTTATTAATTAGCAAATAATATAAATATTTTGAATGTAAACATTGGGTGAGCAGGTTACAGTGTAACCGCTTCATAACAACACACTTCATGACGAGATACGCAGTGATGAGCAATTTGGTTGTTTGCACCAGACGAAACACGACAGAAGTTTAAACAGCCATTCAGACGACAGAATATCAAGAAATGGTAAGGTTCATAATCTATTTAATACATATTAACCCTCTTTAACTTCATTAAATGTAGCTGAATTACGTGTTTAGTTCTAAAGTTCAATTTCAAGGTCTGAAGTGAACTATCTGCTGCTGCTTTCTGTATTTGCCGATAAATGTTAAATGGTGTTCAGACTCACATTGTCAGCATTTAGCACTGAATAAAGCACATGAGGTGCACCTGAGGTGATCATTGTCAGTTTTCTGTTGTTCAGCTGTGAGAAACAGAAGCCGTTTCTAATATATCAACTCCAGGTGTTGGTTAGGACAAAAACTCCCCTTTTAATATAGATAATATTCCCTCTACCAGGTTGTCGTTGCTTTTATTTAGGACACAGTTTAAATCACTCGCTCTTGTTCTCAATCTGGCAACCTGCACTTGCGTTTGCTTGATCCAGGAGTGCAATACCTAGTTCAACCACTGGGTGTCAAACTTACATACTGCACCAACTAATACAGTATATACTCAGAGAGAAGTAGATCATTCGTTTCAATATCTTTATTGTGTAATTGTAAATACCTGACCATAATAACATCTGTAATCACATTTATAACTACACTGTTGATCATCCCTTACACCACAACCCACCCTTAAACCAAACCTGTCCCGAACCCTACCCATATCCGGAGCACCACGAGTGATCTGCAATACATTAAGAACACATTTAGTACATTGTATTTACTTTGCTTTAAGTAAATAGCACTCAAGGCCACTTAATCTAAAGTGGGAACGATTCTTTGGAGGTCTCGACATGAAATTGAAGTGCGTTCCAATCACATTCACTCATTCACACTATTGTCAACACCGTTAAACCTCTGACGACTCTTTCTGCCCCGTCACGTCCACTGCCCTGCCGTCTGCGCCACGACCATTTAAATACCTTTTCTTTGTTAATTTCTGAGGAAGACTTGAACTAAAAGAGGGGCTTTCATGACCCTTTAAGCAAAACCCCACTCATGGAGGCTTCAGCATGACAACATTTCCGCCTTCAGGATGACCCGTGCTCCGAGTTTGACCTGCACTTTCTGACTACAGCACCAGAATCTGATTGTTTCTTTTACAAAGCGCACACAGGTTATGCATGAGTTCCCAGGGTCCTGCCTTACCTGACGTTCCAGCCACAGTAGTGCACCAGGTAGAGCACCTCTCCCCCCTCCAGGTTTGATTCTTTGACAGTGGCTTCGTACGTCTTCAGACTGCGGCCTCGCCCATACCTCACCTGCACCTTCATCCCAGGAGGATAACACTCAAACTCCTGCCCTTCCTCCCACTCCTGACTGCTGACATCCCTGCAAGAAAGACAGTTCAGTACTTCCTGTTTCCTGGCCCTAGGCTTTTTCACCCGAACCCCAAAAGTCCCACCCCAAATGCCCTCTCAATCCCTGTCTGCCTCGGCTCTGTGCTCCTGAAGCCTAATTCTGCTGTTCTGTCCCTATCAGGTACGTCTCTTCCTGAACAGCGGAGGAAGACATTATGGGGTCATCAGCCGCTGTCTGAACCTCAGCCTGGGATATATTAAGATGCTGCTGCTCCTGAACTACTGCCTGAATGCTTTCACAGGAATTGTCCTCTAAATCAATGGATTTGTCTATGATCGTTTACTCACCCTCGTGCTGTTGCTCATCACGACTGTATTTCTTTTGTGGAACACGTCACAAGATATTTATTTCCATATAATGAAAATACACACTGACCAATGCCTGTCAAGCTCCAGATTGTACATAATTTTTTGATGTTGCTTTTTTTTCAAAACTGCATCATAAAACTACAAAAATAAAATATAATAAATATAAATATATTAATATAAATATACAGTAAGGGGGAAAAAATGATTTGAACCCCAGCTGATTTAGTAAGTTTGCCCACTAACAAAGAAATGATGAGTCTATGATTCAATGGTAGGTTTATTTGAACAGTGAGAGACACAACAATAACAAAACAATCCAGAAAAATGTTAGAAATTAATTTGCATTTCTATGAATGAAATAAGTATTTGATCCCTTTGAGAAACGTGCTTTAGTACTTGGTGGCAAAACCTTTGTTGGCAATCACAGAGGTCAGCCGTTTGTTGTACTTGGCCACAAGGTTTGCACACATCTCAGGGGGGATTTTGGTCCACTCCTCTTTGCAGATCCTCTCCAAGTCATTAATGTTTCGTGGCTGTTGTTTCTCGAACCTTCAGCTCCCTCCACAGATTTTCTGTGGGATTAAGGTCTGGAGACTGACTAGGCCACTCCATGACCTTATTATGCTTCTTCTTGAGCCAATCCTTTGTTGCCTTGGCCGTGTGTTTTGGATCATTGTCATGCTGGAGTACCCAAACACGACCCATTTTCAATGCCCTGACTGAGGGAAGGAGGTTCTCACCCAACATTTGACGGTACATGGACCCGTCCATCCTCCCTTTGATGCGGTGCAATTGTCCTGTCCCCTTGGCAGAAAAACACCCCCAAAGCATAA
Source organism: Danio albolineatus (assembly GCA_903798035.1). Taxonomy (NCBI): domain Eukaryota; kingdom Metazoa; phylum Chordata; class Actinopteri; order Cypriniformes; family Danionidae; genus Danio; species Danio albolineatus. Next base: position 2,872,455 of record CAIGQQ010040406.1, on the reverse strand, counting down.
TGTTTCCACGTCCAAATTTGATGGTGGGGATGGTGTTTTTGGAGCCATAGGCAGCGTTCCTCCTCCTCTAAACACAGCGAGTTGAGGTGATGCCAAATAGCTCGATGTTGGTCTCATCCTCTGAATCAGTCAGATGTTCAGTGGCAAACTTCAAACAGGCTTTTAGATGGGCTTTCTTGAGCAGGGGGACCTTGCGGGAACAGCAGGATTTCAGTCCTTCACGGGGTAGCGTGTTACCAACAGTTTTTTTTGGTGACTATGGTCCCAGCAGCCTTGAGATCATTGGCAAGTTCCTCCCGAGTAGTTCTGGGCTGATTCCTCACCGTTCTCATTATCACTGAAAATCCATGAGGTGAGATCTTGCATTGAGCTCCAGACCGAGGCAGATTGGCAGTTACTTTACGTTTCTTCCGTTTGCGAATAATTGCACCAACTGTTGTCACCTTCTCACCCAGCTGCTTGGCGATGGTCTTGTAGCCCATTCCAGCCTTGTTTAGGTCCACAATCTTGTCCCTGAGATCCTTGGAAAGCTCTTTGGACTTGGCCATGGTGAAGCGTTTGGAATCTGGATTGATTGATTCTTCTGTGGACAGGTCTCTTTTATACAGGTAACGAGCTGAGAGGGCTGCCAATGTCAGCCCGTTACCTGTATAAAATCCACCTGGGAGCCAGAGATCTTGCTGACGGAGAGGGGATCAAATACTTATTTCATTCATAGAAATGCAAATTAATTTCCAACTTTCTTTGAAACACATTTTTCTGGATTTGTTTGTTATTGTTGTGTCTCTCACTGTTCAAATAAACCTACCATTGAAATTATAGTCTGATCATTTCTTTGTTAGTGGGCAAACTTACAAAATCAACTGGGGTTCAAATCATTTTTTCCCTCACTGTATATATACATGGATCCGGAAAGTATTCATAGCACTTCACTTTTTCCACATTTATTTATGTTACAGCCTTATTCCAAAATGAATTAAATCCACACATAATGACAATGTCATTATTTGTCTCTTAGGACTTGTTTTGTATTTCCAGTTTGTTATTTTTAATTTCTTGTATGTTTGCGACCCTAATGTTGTCTCTACTTGTTTACTGTTTCTTTAATGTCTGCTTGTTCTATATCTTTCTGTTACATTCTTTGTAAAGTGCCCTTGAGCTCTGGAAAGGCACTATATAAACACTAATTTATTATTATTTTATTATTAATGTGAAAATAGATCTTTTTTAAATTGTAGCAAATTTATTAAAAGTAAAAAACCTGAAGAATCACATGTACATCAGTATTCCTAGCCTTTGCTCAATACTTTGTTGATGCACCTTTGGCATCAATTACAGCCTCCCTTCTTCTTGAATATGATGCCACAATCTTGCCTCTGCAGTACCTCTCAAGCTCTATCAGGTTGGATGGGACGGTGTTCAGCCATTTTCAGATTTCTCCAGAGATGTTCAATAGGATTTAGGTCTGGGCTCTGGCTGAGCCGCTCAAGAGCATTCACAGAGTCGTCGTGTAGCCACTTTATTGATATTTTGACAATGTGCTTTGGGTCATTGTCCTGCTGGAAGATGAACCATCGCCCCTTGAGGGTCAAGAGCACTCTGAAGCAGGTCTTCATTCAGGATGTCTCTGTGCATTGCTGCATTCATCTTTCCCTCTATCCTGACTAGTCTTCCAGTTCCTGCTGCTGAAAAACATCCCCACAGCATGATGCTGCCACCACCATGCTTCGCTGTAGGGATGGTATTAGCCTGGTGATGAGTGGTGCCAAATGTAACGCCTGGCATTCACTGCAAAGAGTTCAATTTTTGTCTCATCAGACCAGGTATTTTAGTTTCTTATGGTGAGTGAGTCCTTTAGATGCCTTTTGGCAAAAAGTTCTGTCAGGCTGGATGGTAAACATTGGTGGACGGCCATTTTTTGGTCTCTCCAGAGATCCTCAATTGGGTTTAAGTCAGGGCTCTGATTGGGCCATTTAAGAACAGTCACAGAGTTGTTATGAAGCCACTCTTTGTTATTTTAGCTGTGTGCTAAGGGTTGTTGTCTTGTTGGAAGGTAAACCTTCAGCACAGTCTGAGGTCCTGAGCACTATGGAGAAGGTTTTCATCCAGGATATCCCTGTACTTTCATCTTTCTCTCGACTGCAACCAGTCCCTGCAGCTGAGAAACACCCCAACAGTATGATGCTCCCACCATCATGCTTCACTGTATTGGACAGGTGATGAGCAGTGCCAGGTTCTCTCCACACATACCACTTAGAATTAAAGCCAAAATGTTTTTATCTTGGTTTCATCAGACCCAAGAATCTTATTTCTCACCATTGTGGAGACCTTCATGTGTTTTTTTTTTTTGCAAACTCCATTGAGGAAAGGTTTCCGTTGGGCCACTCTGCCATAAAGTCCCAACTGGTGAAGGGCTGCAGTAATGGTTGACTTTCTACAACTTTCTTCCATCTCCCGACTGCATTTCTGGAGCTCAGCCACAGTGATCTTTGGGTTCTTCTTTAGCTCTCTCACCAAGGCTCCTCTCCTCCGATAGCTCAGTTTGGCCGGACGGCCAGCTTTAGGAAGGGTTTTGGTCATCCCAAACATCTTCCATTTAAGGATTATGGAAGCTTCAGTGCTCTTAGGAATCACAAGTGAAGCAGAATTGTTATTGTAACCTTGGCCAGATCTGTGCCTTGCCACAGTTCAGTCTCTGAGCTCTTCAGGCAGTTCCTTTGACCTCATGATTCTCAAGTGTTTTGACATATACTGTGAGCTTTAAGGTCTTATATAGACAGGTGTGTGGCTTTCCCAATCAAGTCTGATCAGTATAATCAAACACAGCTGGAGTTAAATGAAGGTGTACTGTAGAACCATCTCAAGGATGATCAGAGGAATTGGACAGCACCTGGGTTAAATATATAGTGTCACAGCAAAAGCTCTGAATACTTACGATCATATGATATTACAGTTTTTCTTCTGAGACAATTCTGAGTTTTTCTGTCATTATGGGGTGCTGTGTGAATATTAATGAGCAAAAATCTTAAATAATTTTAGCAAATGGCTGCAATATAACAAAGACTGAAACATTTAAGTGGGTCTGAACACTTTCCATACCCACTGTTAATATACACACACATTAGGGGTGTAACAGATCATGGTTGATCTGTGATTTGCATGGATCACAACCCACGGTTTGGAACACACGTGACCTGCAGATTAATAATTTTTTTTTTTTTGTAGATTAATCCAAAATTTGTATTGATCACAGAGAGATGGCCTCTCGCATCATTCAAATCAAATGTATGACAGCATTTAGGCTTTCTTGTGAAATATAATGATGACAGTTGAAGTCATGGTCGGTTATTCAGGATGTGGTGGGTTTCTTAGGTTATTAAAGATGTTTGTCACTGCTTGTTTAGCCTGCATTAATGCATTCAGTGTAAGCTGTATGATTAATCATTAAGAGATCGGGATCTCAACACCCACACAACATAACATATCTTTATTAATCCTTCGAATCGCTGCATTCAAATCTGTGTTTGAAAAACTCAAAAATCAAGATTCAGTCTTTAGTCTGAGTTATGACGTTACAAACAGTCAAATAACACAGAAGTTTAGTTTAGATAAAACCACTGATGGTAATAATTAACATTGCCATCATATGCTCAAAAACGAAAGTTGCAATTAAATTATTCAACCAATAGGTGGCCATCACAAATATGCCATTAAATAATTCTTCAGAAATGATCATTTAGCAATGAAACGTGAAGGTTTATGAGTGAATAACTGAATCATTTATTGAAAATGAGACTAAAAATAAATAAGGGTTGTACAAATTATAACAGATTTCCACATTTAGCGTCATCAGCAACGGTAGTAATAGTGAATGCTTCACAGTACGGCATATTTTACTATTTATTTTTATTCAGCTGATTATTCTTCATTTTATTTAGAATAAAATTACGCCACATTCACACGGGGCGTCAGCGTCAACGCTTTCCATTCGCTTTGAGAATGGGTGACGTCAGGCGTTGCCAAACTGCATTGTGGATCCATCGGCGCCGCTTCAGGCGTTGCTCACTGCATAAGTTGGGACTTTCTCAACTTTTCAAGCAGCGACGGAAGCGTCAGCCAATCAGATTGCTGTATGCAAATACACCAGCTCAGACAGTAGCCGATTGTTGACTAATTTCATTGGCTGACGCTGCTATGATGATCGTGTCAGCCCCAACTTCAAACACGCCCTCTGTCAAGCAATGACGCTGAAGCCTCGTGTGAACGCACCGTTACAGATTCTAAGTTGTTAGTTAAAACAAAGTGTCTTGCTGTGCTGCTTTTGTAATAAATGGAAAGCAAATTACTATTGTCTGATCTGAAAAATGGTCCAATCCATAATGTGATCCGAACTGTTAGATTTGTGATCCGTTACACCACTAATATACATACATATCCTGAAGTAAACACCGATTAGTTTCAATCGCGACAAATAAAAGTATTAGATTATTAAATGTTAAATTCATATGTGTTTGGAGCTTGACAGCCTGTGGCCATTATTTACAGATGAACATTCAGCTAACCGTCTCCTCCTATAACGTTCCACAAAAAGAAAGACAGTCACATGTGTAAGGACCAGCACGAGGCTTAGCAGAAGATTTGTCTAACCTAATGATGCTTCAAATGTGACTTTGAGCTGGAGTCGGGGGAAGTGTGCGTGTGACGGGGTCAAAGGTTAAAGGGTCAAGAGTGCAGCAAAGAGGTCACAGCGAAGCTCAATCACAGTGGCGTTAGAGAGCAGAGAAAAAGCCAGTTAGACAGCACACTGAATTCTGCTCTAATACAACCAACAACCCTAGTTAGTGAGCAGAGAACAACCCTCAGATAGTGATGCAACAACTGAGCTGGTGCTCGGCAGGACCCTGGATCCACACAGACATCTGCTTCATTCTGAGCCAAACCATACAAACAAATGACAAAACATGGAGGGGAAATCCATCACTGCAGGATGACCAAAGCATCTATGAGAACCACTGAATCACAGCTACAAGAGGGAGATTAGTCGGGTGAGTTTAATCAAAGAAACCAAAGCTTACAAATGAATCCAATGCAACCAGATTTCATTTAAAGACCATCGGTAGAGCTGGGAATCGCTATTAATGTACCAGTTCTGCTTTTAGCTCTGTGCCTGTTGTGTTCTGTTAAAGTGTGTGATCGATCAAATGCAAGTACACTAGCTGTCCATCCAATGTGAACTAGATTTATACGCTTAACTGGAATATGGCTTAAAATGGCCGCGTTTACATCCAATGACTTGAAAGAACAAGATCGTCACTTCCTTAGAAACTGGCGCCAAATATCAGACATGTCGTTTTGTGCGTTGGGAGAAGCCACTGTGGTCGTTTTTCGTCGTTAAAGCTGCCGTCACACTGGACTTTTCTCCCCGTAGACTTCCATTCATACGCACGCGAATGCGTCAGATCGGAAACGCAAGCTTGTGCGTCAAGTTTCGCAGGGTAAAAAGAGAAGGGGTAAAAGCTAGAACGGATATGCGACCGGGCTGGAAGTGTGATATGCACATTCATATAGGTGCATTTTGTTATGACACTGTATTACAATAATTAATATTTTTACGTTACTGTGAAGGTTGCGTTTAGGGTTGGGGTGGGGGTAGGTGTTAAAAAATACAATTTATTGTGTATTTTAATAGATAACAAATAATACTCGGTACAACAACTGTTTTCAGGTTACTGTGGTGGTTGGGTTTAGGGTTGGGGTGGCGGTAGGTATTAAGAAATACAATTTATTGGGTAATTTAATAGATGACACAAATAATATTCGGTACAACTACTGTTTTCAGGTTACTTTGACGCTTGGCATCTTTTAAAAGGTGCAACGGTCAGAGATATCGGAGAGGGAGTTGGTTGGCGTGGGATTTTGGAGATTGTTGTTAAAAGAAATATTGGTTTGCGAAACTTGTTGCTTGTGTGTTCCTGTGGTGTGTGTAATCTCGGTTTTTGTGTTATTGTAATCCCTCCAGTGTTTACCCCTTCTTGTAAGTTTGTTTGTTAATATCACTGTAGAAATATTGTATATACACGGTTCAAAGCAGTAGGGGTTGGATTCCACACTTTTTCTTTATTGTACATATTTCCTCTTGTTTTTATAAATAGGTAGGGAGTCAGGTGTAGTTTTGTATTTTTATTTCTGTTATTTTCTTTGTAGGGTGTAGGTAGTTTTATTGTGGGTGTTTAGGTAGAGTGTGTTTTGTTTATTTTTTTTTTTGGTGGGTCCACTCTGAGGTAATAGGCTTCACATTTTGGGTGATTAAAAAAAGAAAACGACAAAAAAAAAAAAGACAAATAAACGGACCCGACTCTGCGGTTTATAAAAGTGAATTTTATTTGTCAAGTGCATTATTTGTTACGTCTTTGACCTAGACCAGGGTCGTAACATAAATTGGAGGCTCGTCCATTCTTCCATGAGGATTTTTTTTGTATTTTTCCCCCTCTTTTGGTAATGGTTCTTGAACCCTTCTTGTGGACGCGCAGTGCGTAAGTCAAGTTCAATATATTCTTTGTTTGACTGCTTTCTTTTTGGTGTGGTAGGAAAGTGTTAAATATGAATTTTGATTTGACTGCTTTTGCACTGTCTCCGAGTGTGGAACAATTCGATCGCTGCCGTAAGGATGATCTGTTTTGCGGAATTCTTTAAAATTGTGGTGTCACATAAGGCTTCAAAAAAAAGAATTAAAAGATGTGGTCTATAGAGAATTGGTTTTACAGCGAATACTGCCTGATCCATTGGAGGCAGGTGGCGGGGAGATGGAAGCTAAAACACCGTTGAATGCCGACGAGATGCTCTTGTCTCAGCCACTCTTATCTCCGCCTCTCAGGTCACCAATATTTGCACCACTGGGTAGTTTGCAACGCCGGACAATATCATCTGCATCAATCTTTGAAAGGTTGCTGGAGCGTTTCGCATCCCGAAGGCCATGACGTTGTACTGCAGAAAGTTATCCGGCGTTACAAATGCAGAAACATCTGATGTTCGTTTAGTTAGTGGGACCTGCCAATATCCTTTTAACAAATCAAGCTTCGAAGCTCCGAAGTTTTCTGGCAAAATTGCGTTCTTAGAATTGAGAAACAGCTAATGTGTTGTCAGCTTGTCATCTGAACGATTTGAAAATGGTTGATGGTCGCCCAACAACCTACGAAACACCGCTCCCCCCAACCCCCCACCGACCTCTTAACCCCGACCCCTTGGTCCATGGTTGGTCCATGGTCCATGGTCCAATTGTCAAGCATTGACCAGTCCATGGTGATAAAAAGGTTGAGGACCACTGCAGTAGAGTATGATTCAGTGCGGTTCACTCAAATTAGACTTGCGTTTACATTGCCAACAGTACCTTTACTTGGAAGAAAGGATAGGGTTAAATACATCCCAGGCTCATTCCGAATACGTACCCAGGTCTACATTTCTCAGGACAGTAAAATACGTAACCGGAGGTACGTCTGCTAGCAATTTTTGTTTTTGCAAATCTACCTGAGGGCACTGTGTATGCTTTATGATGATCTCAAATTTCTCTCGCGTGTCCTCTTCTCGCATCAATCCACCAGAGGGTGCAATATACACTTCAGCCGACTAGGCCAGGTTGACTGGGCTGTCGACTGAATGACCGACTAACTGACCAACCCAGCCCTGTCCCTAAACCCAACCAATAGTGTTTTTAGAAGCAATCTAGAAAAGGAAAAGCCATCGCGGCAGCATAATTTCACCACGTTTTCAGCCTGTTATTTATTTATTCGCTTTTGTTTTACCTGCTTTCTGAAACCGTTCTTCGCCGTACTCGAACCGTGCCGCCACAATCAACGATGCTATTTCTTTTTCGGACATGTATGAGTAACAATTTTATTGCATTATTTTGCATGGTTTAATAATTGGTGTTAGGTATTTATTAATTTAGGTTAGGTATTCATTTAGGTGTAAATACCTGGCAGTCGTGCTGTACACCAGAAAGTTTCGATCTACGTCATTCTAGCTCAAAGAAGAAAGTCATAAAGGCATTCAAATATTTTGTTGTTTGCGCATTATTTGATTCCATAAACGTATGACTAAACACAAGTGTGAAGTCAGACTAAGTCAATTCCAAAGCTTCGAGATTAATGGATTGTTTATGCACCATTAAAGTCTGTATGAATTTGTATTGTGACGAAAGTTCCAAGAGAAACGGAATATTAAATGAGAAAGCAGTGGGCGTGGCTTGTTTTTTCTGCTGCGAGCTGATTGGATGTAGTAAAGCAGGCATTTCATTCAGAAAGATGAGGAAATGGGTTTGGGGAGAGATATTCCAACCTAACAGATTCCTCCTCCTCCTCACCATTTCCGTTTGTTGTCATAGTGACAGCTGGAGGGGCGTGGTTAAATATGTAGCCACGCCCACTACCTCAGACAGACCTAATCTGAGATATGAACTGAAAACAAACAGGAAGTGCATTTTCAGATTTCGATTTAAGATTATAAGGACATGCATTATTTTTTTGTTCGTAATGACCTGCACAGATGAATTGTTCACCAAAAAACTAGCAACATGAGCTGACAAAATCAATACGGTTAGTTTTGATTTCATGCGTACTTTAATGAAGCCAAAAGTGTAACATTAACTGCTTCTGATTCCCAACTCTAACCAAAGCTGGTCACGATCGTCTGGTCCGTTTTCATCCACAGAACATCATCAGCACAACACAGCAGGAGCACTACAGGCATGATATGAGAGCAGAAAGCGTCGGGAAACAGTGTAAACAGTGAAGGGCAGCAGTGGTAGAGCTCAACTAGCAGCGCAGCGCTCTCAGGACGTCAAAGTCACACCTGAACACTCCACAACAAAGAGTCAAAAGAGAAAACTGTGCCAGAATAATTCAGGACTGGTGTTGGGTGTACTTGGTTACAAAGTAAATCGTTACTGTAATTAGATTTTTTTTCAGCAGAATAAGTAAAGAAAGGGGTTACTTTTCATTTACAGGCTAGTTGATAATAATGGACTTGTTTAAATACTGTACATAAATTCAACAGTTCTGGACCAGCAGATTGAGGATGCTTGGAAACAAACGAAATGAGTCAGATTTTTGTGTCAGTATATGGTGGGAGTGAATGTTTATTATTCTGAAAATATATTCTTTTAATGAAGCTAAAAGTTTTATTTGGCTCTGTTACAACCCTGTCTTCCCTTTTCTTTCCTTTCAGTGGCCTTGCAACGTGACGTCATTGTTAATTAGTTAATTTATGGGTGGAGGTTGTATCTATTTGAATTTTTTTGTGAAGAACGGCACCTCCTCTGGTGGACAGTTATTCCCCAGAGAGGTCATTTTGTCCCAACTCTTTTTGTTTTGCCGTCTTATGCTTTGTGTTGTATTTTGTTGAGAGAATTTGATTTCTTATTTATTTCAAAACCCTAGACAGTTTGTTATACCCTTTAATAAATGTTTTTTTTTTTCATTATATACATTTTTGTGTATGTGATCCTTTTTATGGTACGGTCGTGAGCGAGCTGGCCGTAACATAAATTGGGGGCTCGTCCGGGATTCCTTTATGCGGGTGAGTAGTTTTTTGGATAGGTTATTCACCTTTATAAACTAGAAACTCCGGTTAGAAAGAGTGTATCCAGCTGGGTTGTGAATTAAATCCTTCCATCTGTGCACAGTTTGTTGTTTTGTTTATTATTTTGCCTTTCTTATTTTTGGAGGTTATCCTAGGTGGAGATCTTAACCTCTGTCGGGGTACGCTTTCGGACTTTTGGTCTAAAGACCGATCGTCACTGAGCTCAGCGTTTAATGCTGCCCCGAGCCTGGTACACCTCTGAAGACTAGATAGGAATTAGTTAGTTTTTTTTCTTAGATAGGAGCTGGAGTTTCTCTAAGTATAAAGGTGAATATATTTTGTAATTGACGGGGTTTGGGATTTGTGCGCTTCTCTCTTCCTCGCGTACCTACTACGTGTCCGACTTGTAGTAAGTCTTTGACGTTTTTTGTGAATGGGTAGATTATGTAACGTTCGATTGTGGTTCATTTCGGAGCAGTGGCTTATGGGAGTTGTAGTTTTTGTGCGGACATCCGTTTTCCGGGTGAGTACTGGTTTGTTTGTTTATTTGTGTTGTATAAGTGAATGCTAATACAAAAATGTCTTCAGTACTCGATGATTTTTAAATAATTAAAAGAGATTAATTTCTATTGTCTCTGCGGCATTTAGATTTATATGTAGAGCATTTATTCATTGAATTTTTGATGTGAATCAAGTAATTAAATAACTTATTGAGAAACTGAGCTACTTTCCAAACATTCATTCATTTTCTTTTCGGCTTAGTCCCTTTATTAATCTGGGGTCGCCACAGCGGAATGAACCACCAACTTACTGTATCTAACACATGTTTTACGCAGCTTCACCTATACCACATGTGTTTGGACTGTGGGGAAACCGGAGTCCCCGGAGGAAACCCACGCAACCCCGGGGAGAACATGCAAACTCTACACAGAAATGCCAACTGACCCAGCCGAGACTCGAACCAGTGACCTTCTTGTTGGGAGGCGATCGTGCTACCTGACACCCTAAATTCCAAACATAGTAATCAAAAATGTAATTTAAATACCTTTTTACTAATGTAATTAGCAATTAATAACTTTTTTGAAGTAACTTTTTCAACATTGTTCAGGAACGACTCCTGGATCTAATGATTTGATCACACTGAACGCGCTTATCACAACGAGAGGCATCTTTTTTGATTGGTTTTCTAATGGTTGTGAGCGTTATTATTATTATTATTATTATTATTATTACTAATACTTATAGTGAGAAAGAATTTAATCAATTGCCCAAAAGTGTGTTAAAAGTGTTATAAAAACATTTTCAGTAACACTTTATTTCGATGGTCAATTTGAGTATTAGTTGACTGTCTACTTAATATCTGATGATACTGACATTCAGCAGACATCTAACTGACTATAAGAAATTTTGCAAGTACATGTCAACTTACACTAACCCCAACCCTTACCACAACCTAAAAGTCTACTTATAATCAAATGAAAATTTGTTGCAATGTAGCTTAAATTCATCAAACACACCATCACAATAAAGTGTGACCACATTTTCTATTATAAATAAATGTTATTGTGTTAAATTTGTATGAGTGTAAACTGTTTGGTTTTCAGAGATACGTCATGTAAACTATGTATTAGTGTAAACGCAGCCTTAGTGTGTATTTTTCACGAGCGGGTTGCTACTGCGACGGGGGCGGGGGGGAGAGTTTGCAATGCCGGCTCAACATTGTGATAATAAATAATAAATAAAAATAAAATAAAAAATATGACAACAAAAGTTTTCATGCTACTTTAACTTATTTAAATGAGTTGATCAAGTTAAGTAAAAGGAGAAAAAAAATGAAGATACAAAAAAACATAAGATTTTAAGTCAGTTTGACTGATTTTTGATATGGCTAGAAAAGTTTATTTGATTCATCTGAGAAAAAATTAACAAAGCTTTTTTTGTTGGTATCCAGTAAAATATCTCATTAAAGATCAATTTCACACAATATTGAGCACATGATATTGAGATTTTGCTGCAAAAAGCACAATAAAAACAGGAACAAACATCTTTTTTTGCTGGAGATTAGGGCTGTGCAATATAGAGAAAATAATAACATTGTGATTTCTTGAATGAATATTGCGATTGCGATTTATCTGCGATTTTTGGCAACTGTTTTTGCTTTTTCAAACATGCTACACACACACATTCTAAATGTATTCAGTGCACAAGAAGTGCAGAACAAAACATTTCACAATGAAATAACAGAGTATTAAGTTTAGTAAACAAAACTAGTAAAATTGTCTTTAAAACAGACAACATCAGTTAAATGAAGATGAAGTAACCTCAGCTCTAGTTAAACACATACTGTACACAGCAGCACTCACTGCTGGATCAACAAAACTGTAATAAACTGTGTTAAAAACAGACAACATGAAGAAATAAAGATGAACTAACCTCAATTCCAGTCAGAACAATAAATAAAAACTAGCGTAAATCAAAACCACCTATTCGCTTCTCCCGCTCAACTTCAGTGTGTGGGGTGAGCTCTGATTGGTTAACATCTTTCTCCCGCTTAGCTTAGCTGTAATTACCCGGTGTGCTGCGTCAGCTCTGATTGGTTAACATATTAAAATCATGCGCACAAGAACGTGAACAAAAATCTAAATAAATTAACAGATAAAACTGCAGCCTTATGCGATTTCGAAATTGCATGTGCTTAAATCACGATTTATTTATTTTTGCGAGTAATTGCACAGCCCTACTGGAGATATGTTTGGAGGCTCACTATCAAACATTCTGCTGGTGGAGAACAGAAGAGAGAACTGAGAGAGAGAGAGAGAAAAAGCAAGCCGAAGAGCGAACATTTCAGCCATCATGCAGATTCAATAAGCGTCTCATCCTTCCAGATCACACCAAGACAGGATCCAACATCAAAATATGATGTATTTTCACTAAAAGTGTCCTATTATGGATTTTTTATTACATTCAGCTTCCTTCAGTGCAAAGTGTTGTCGTTTGCGCATGAAAAAGAACTGCAAAAGCATACCATCAAGAGTTATTCTCAATACCTACATGAAAAAAATACTATAGTAATTCATAATGAACACTACAGCATTTGGGAACCATATTGAAATGGTGTATTAAACTATACACTACCTGACAGAAGTCTCGTCTCCTTTGGAAGTTTTAGAAACAACAAATAATAACTTGACTTCTAGTTGATCATTTGGTATCAGAAGTGGCTTATATGACAGGCGAAGGCCTCTAGATTACGCTTATTTACCATAATATAATATGATCATGCCTTGATTTTATTTAATTAGGACTGTAAGGTCTGACTTTGCTTAGACTAAAGTCTCGTCACTTTTGTCACTAAGCTCTGATGACCTTCATGGCCAATCACAGCCATTTCTGGTGAGCTCGTGAACACAATGGAAAATCAGCGCTGTTTAATGGCCCGTTTTCACTGAGTGGTACGGTACGGTACGATACGGGTTGGTACGGGTCTCCTTTATCAGGCTTGCGTTTCCACTGCTAAAGGGTACTCTTTTAGTGTGTGTGGTGTACGACAGAAAGTTTCAGTGGACGTCATTCTCGCTGGAGAAAATGTCTACAGTAAAGCTGTACGGGTCGCTCACATATCATACGAGGAGCACTTCTCACAACACAGAGGCTTTATTATACACATAAACACTGCTGTATAAATGTTCATTACTGACTGAACATGATCTGATTATAACTGCAGATCAATGATGTGAAATAGCCTACGGTCTGCCTACTATCAAATGAATAAATAAATGCAGCATATTTGAACACATACAGCCCCTTACAGTCTCTGATATGATACCAGTTACAGAAACACTACACACAGCAGACATTTAGTCCTTATTTAGGTTCAAAAACAACAGGAGATATAGCCCACAGTCAGTGCAGAGCTCTCATCTGTGTCTGTAATCTTCACCAGCACATGTAGCCTCTGTTAGAGAGTAACTCCTTCATTCCCAGTTCATAATAGTCCAGAAGGTGATGATAATAGTTAAACGCAGCAGTTTCTTCATGTTTGCTGAAACAATAATTTGCTGCTTTGTTTTTTCCGGCTTCTCCTTTGTGTCTGCAGGCGTCAGTCTCGCGTTTGTCTGTTTCTGAAAGGATCGGGTTTCAAAAGCACGTCAATAATCAAGCGCACGTTATTATCATCAGCTCAAGAAGTTTGTTATTTCAAATATAGACGCTCACGCAAGCGCACGTGAGAAAGCGAAAGCGCTCGCGCTTCAGACGGGCTCGTAAAAAACTACGGGGCACAGGGGAGAATCTGCTCTTCTTCTTGGCTTTGTGGCTGTTCATCAAGACGACGACAAGGTTTGTTTGAGCTTGGGTCGACCATGGCTCATTGTTATATGTTTATATTATTTCGGCATAATGTCCGTCGCCTGTGTATTAAACATGGCGGGTCCTTTGTTTTCATTCTGGCTTGTTGCGCAAGCAAATGACGTATCTCTTTAAACCAATCAGCGTTCAGCTGCGTGTCTAGCTCCGCCTTTTGGTCACCCTTTGGTACCCTTTGCTAAGGGTGACCAAAAAGTGGTACAGTTCTGTTCGGTAAGCTTTTAGACAGTGAAAACGGTCTTAAAAGCATACCGAACCGTACCATACTGTACCACTCAGTGGAAACGGGCCATAAGGGTGCTTTCACACCTACATTATTTAGTTCAGAACTAGAGTTGGCTTTCAAACGAACCGTGGAAACTTTGTGTCTGCCGGTTTGTTTACTTGCGGGAGTTCCATTAGCTTTTTCCCATTCTGATCGAAAAGCAGTTTAGGAAATACGTTCAATAACATCTGGCCAATGAGTGATGTGGATTTTGTCACATGACTAGGGCTGGGTATCGAGTTCGATACTTTTTAAGCACTGACCGAATCGTCTCGACACTATCGAATATCGAAAAAATAATTTTCGTTCGGTACCAAATTTCGATACCCCGAGGGAATAATCTTGTCAACGTCATTGAGCTAGAAAACCTGCGGCATCCTAAACGTGCCCGGATCAAATGCTGGTGATTGGCTGCTGCGAGGCTGTCTTGATAATCAATAGTTTACGGTGGTTATGCCCACATGCCCAGAGCTTGTCAAATGTGAGGCTGAAATGCATACACTACACTTTAAAGCATAGCATAAATTTAACGCAAACGTACGCTGTGTAACGCTATGTACTGTTTCGATGGCTTTAAATACCTAGCTAAGTTAATACTAAAACGCTTTGTGGTTAACAGCAAATGATGAAGTTTACATTAAACTGATCTTATTTAAATGTCCACCCAAATGTTGTTCCAAACCCATAAGATCTTTGTTTATCTTCAGAACACAAATAAAGATCATTTGGATTTAATCCAAGAGCTTTCTGATCCTCCCATAGATTTACTGCATATGCATTTTTCAATGCCCAGAAAGGAACCAAAAACAGTCTAAATAGTCCATGTGATATTAGTGGTTCAATCATAATTATATGAAGCTGTGAGAATACTTCTGTGCGCAAAGTAAACAAAAAATAACTTTATTCAACGATTTATCTATGTGAGGATCAGAAAGCTCTTGGATTAAATCCAAAATATCTTCATTTGTAGATAATTAATGATAGAATTTAAATTTTTGGGTGAACTAAATCTTTAAGCAGCAGTAAGCCTCACAAATACTTCAAACTGATTGAACTTTATTAAAACTGTTTGCACTAACATATTTTGTTAACTACACTTTGTTCATTTTGTGCTTTTGTTCCTTTGTTTATTGGTCTTAGAGATAAGCCTGCTGTGAAAAGTTTCACAAACATCCTGAAAAAAATAAAACCAAAGTTTCTCTGATATTGTGTTTTTGTAATCTTGTTAAAATATATTTCTTAAAATAAAAGTACCGAAAAAAGTATCGTTCAGAACCGGAATCGAATTCAGGGTATCGATATTGGTATCGGTATCGAAAATTTTGGAACGATACCCAGCCCTACACATGACTGCATTTTGGTTCGTTTCAACTGGTTCGGACCAAAGCAATCCGTGTGGTGTGAAAAGGACCCAAAAAGGCCCCGCCCACACTCATCAGCGTGACCAAAACGACCAATCACTTCAACTTTTTTGAGAAGTGTGTGTCAGCAATGGCCACGGTGAGGGCTATGTGACACTGAAGTATAAATGAGCTTTTAAACGCTGCTGATTTGCCATTGTGTTCACAAGCTCACCAGAAATGGCTGTGATTGGTCGTGAAGGTCATCAGAACTTGGTGACAAAAGTGACAAGACTTTTCTTTAAGCAAAGTCAGATCTTACTGTCCTAATTAAATAATTCAAAATCAAGACATGATCATATTTTATTTTCATGTTTAAAGATCATGTTTCTCCCTATTGTTTCAGTTTGCATATGCATTCATCTATTTTTGTTTCTCTCTCTCTCCTTCATAGCCGTGCGCTGATGCTCATACTGAAAGCCTCACTCACCCTGACAGATCTCTGTCGTCTGGTTCTTCACACGGTTCCTCCTTCACGTCCTCAGTGACGTCGGTCTCCCCTGTGGACACGCATTGTTTGACCTCTTCATTCATCTCATTCTCCTCCTCAGCGTGCTTCTCATCCTCCTTATTCTCACTGCTGATGTCCACTTTTTCTTCACATGAGGTCACGGTCTCAGTTTTCTCCTCCTGAGCGGAAACAACATGCCCTTTTAACGGATGCGATTCAACCCTAATTAAACTTTGATTTGTAAACGCATCATTGTGTTTCTTTCAACAGCTTGTGTGGAGAGGAAACATGACTTATGAATATGCATAAGGTCAGACACGTTCCTGCTGAGAAACTAAATTACCGATGAACAAGATATAGGGATGAAAACAGTGGCTCTGCTTTAAATGCAATACAAGAGTTCTGCATAACACATAGTATAGTGTTTCTCAACCACGTTCCTGGTGGACCACCAGCACTGCATGCTTTGGATGTCTCCTTTGTCACACCCATTCTTTCTGTCTCTGCTAATGAGCTGATCTGAATCAAGTGTGTTTGGTAAAGGAGACATGAAAAATATGCAGAGCTGGTTGTCCTTCAGGAATGTGGTTGAGAAACACTGACCAAGTATATACTGTATACTTCCTCCCAGTGTTGGAGAAGAAGCATTAAAATACATAATCTAAAGGGCAGACGACAAACAAAAGAGCTAACGACAAGCTGGCAATCTATTTTAATGGAGAAAAATATTAGTACGAGTAGTGAGTAGTAAGGTTAGATTGAGTAGTATGAGTAAAGTATGTGTAGGCTTAGTTTAGTAGCATGAATAGCATAAATAGTTTAGGATGTTTGCTTGAAGCAGGAGTAGACTCCAACTTAAGTAACAGGAGTGTTAGTGTAAGTAGTATAAGTAGTGTGAGTGGAATAAATAGAGTAGTATTAGTACAAGTAGACTTAGTATGAGTAGTATAAGTGGTGTGAGTAGTAAGGTTAGATTGAGTAGTTTGAGTAAAGTATGTGTAGACTTAGTTTAGTAGCATGAATAGCATAAATAGTTTAGGATGTTTGCTTGAAGTAGTAGTAGACAGTGTACATACGAGTATGATGAGGTTTAGTATGAGTAGAATGATTAATAAGAGTATTATGTGTAATAATGTAGTAGTTTAAGTATAGTTAGTGTGAGTAACCTTAGTAACATGAGTAACTTAAGTAACAGGAGTGTTAGTGTAAGTAGTATAAGTAGTGTGAG